>JAZKJV010005362.1:0-600000 GCA_037367405.1 Ottelia alismoides
TGATGGCTGGTAGCTCCCCACAAATGGACGGCTCGATGAAGACTTGGAGCGAGGAGCTCTATCCTGACGGCGATGGAGGATCCAACAAGAACATGATGCCGGCGAACTTAGCCGGCCCAGTACGCGCGTTGGAGGACTCCTCCGGTGCTGCTGAGATGTGGAAACTCTTGCCTACGCTGGTCCGCAGCTGATGGATACCTCCGACGAGGTTGGGAGGCACCGTAGTGGTCTAGCGAGGAGGACCGCCTGAAGCTCCTGTGCCTGAATGTTTAGACCACCAGATGGGCCCTTTCAACCAGCAAGCTGCACAGAATGACTCCTGGGTCGAGGGGCAAAGTGCCTCGACCTTGTCAATGGTGGAATCGGTGATCGGATGAGATGTGGTGGAGGTCTCCGGTGAGGCGAAGGCGATGGGGACCTGAGTTCCTGCTCCAGGTTGAGTAAGGTTGATCGGAGGGGTGTAGAAGATGAGTAGAGGTCTCGTGAACATGAATCGAAGGTCGGAAGGTCGAATGGATGGTCGGATCGAAGTGAACCAGCTGGCGAAGGCCGGTGGCCGCGAATTGGGCGAAATCAGAAAATAACCTAACCTAGGGGAAACCAGAGGTACCTGATGGCTGCAATCGACTGTGTTGGGGCTAAGGAAGCTCCTGGGGTCATCGCCTCGATGGCTCGTTGGGGCCAGAGGCTCGAGCTCACTCGGTGGCGGAGCATGGCGGCGTAAGTCGTCGGATTCAGTGGCTGGGGCCGCCTTCTCCTCGCTGCAACACTCTCCTCTGATAGTTTTTACTCTAGGGAGGGGAATGGAGGTCCTGGGATGGAAGACGGAGGCCAAAGATGCTGTGAAAGTGCGGCGGAGCTTGGCTAAATAGTGGTAGGGGTCCGGCTAAAATGGAGGCCGGGCGAGTGATTCGGAGCTCGGATCCCTAAGCAGGTCCCCGGGCCGTGGATCAGGGATAATTCAAGTGTAATCAGGACCCAGGGTTTGGACGGATGAAAGGCGGATCAATGCACGAAAAGTCTGAGAAATCGAGTCGGGGCGCAAGTCCGCGATGCATGTGGTCCTGGCGGGGGACTTGACCGAGGGTCAACATCCCCCGTGGACCAATCAAATAATTATGATTATTAATTATTTAGAAATTCATTTAAAAATAGTAAATGAATTTATTTCAAAAAAGTTTTAAAACGAAAAATGTTTATTTATTCTTAAAGTATTTTTTAGTGGTTTTTATTTATTTTTTTAAAAATAAATAACGTATTTACATTATATTATTATTATATATAGGTATATGCACATATGTATTTTTTTATTTTTATTTTTAATTGTTTATTTTTGTATAAATATTCCATTTTTATATTTTATATATTTACAACATATAATTTGGAATGAAAAGATATTTTTATTTTATTTTTATGATTTATTTACATGAGTTAAATAAATTGGTTTATACATATATGTACATGGTATATATACAAGGTGGAAAATGATTTTTCTTATTTTTATTTTTATTTTTATGATTTTTATTTTATTTTTATTTTTTATGTAAAAAATATGAGAAACACCTTTTTATTTTTATTTTGAGGAAAATAAATTTATTTATTTACATAGGGTTATGTACATACATGGTTGACCTTATCTCTCTCTACTCGGCTTCTTTTGCGGTCACGCCCATGCTGAGCCCTCCCTTGGGATTAGGTCACTCAATATTTATTTTAAATATTTCCCTCTTTTTATTGTGTTTCTTTATTCCTTTATTTTCACACAAAAACATGCTAATTATGCATATTTACATGATTCATGTGTTCTGACAACTTATGATATTTACACATATTTACATGGTATTTTGCCAAGATTTCTAGCTAAAATAAAGGAATAAAGAGTGATGAATGGGGGTTCATCACCCCCCTATGCTTTACTTTTGCTAGTCCCTTAGCAAACACTTATTTGAAAAATAAGTGCCAAAGAGAAAGAAAAAGAAAAAGAGAGGAAATCACGGTTGATTATTAAACTTTCCTTCATTTAATTGAAATATGGAGCTCAGTCAGACCTTTGGATTATTAATTTGTCGGAACCTTATTTGGACTTAAGCTTAAAACTTAACAGCCTCTAAGTTCCGCCAATCTATGGTCAAGACTCCTCAATAAACCGGATCAGAACAAGTCTACATACACAAATTCTAATGACTATGAATCTTTCCTTGTACTGTGTAAGTGATAGGTAGCTCCCCACCTCAGAAGTAATAAAGAAACAACCTCCCTCAACCCGGTAACTCTAATGCATCGGTCTTCTCTTTCCTCGAGAAGCGGGGAATTCCCTTCTAAGTTCAAGTGCAACCGGCTCAAGAAGAGGGGGAAGAAGAGAATGGACCATGACCAATGTAGCCATGTATCCTTGGGAGCTCTAACCATTTTAGCTGAGTCTCCTACTGCAAGCTTCATGAGATGGTCATTTATAACATAAGCTTTGCTTTATTTGACTATGTACACTCCGGTGGGATTATTAAATTTTCAATATGACCCACCACTTTTTTGGAGTTCTTTTCTTTTTGCACATTTTTTGTGCATCTGTACAACATATCTACATGGTGCAACATATATACAAGGAGTTTTTCCTCTTGAGCCAGTAGACTATCCCTCTTCTGAAGCTTTATTGCAACGCACAACTTCTGTCTTTAGAATTCATAACCACATGACCAAGTTGAGATGTACTTCCTTCATTATAAGAAGAAGAGAGGTTCCGCCTAGAAGTACTACCCTCATATGCTACCCCAAGCCAAAGGAAACTGCCTCCTCACCACCTCATCCGTGGAGAGATATGTGTAAAGTGCTTGTGCATGTAAAGCCATTGTCTCTGAGAGTCATGTGTGTGTTGTTAAGTGCTCTACTTAGGCTCATCAAGATGACATATGCTCATAGCCTAGTGGACTCAAAGAATTAAGTCCCAATGGACCTGAAAAGTCTCAATCCTAAGCCCTATAAGGTTCCTCTTATAATTAGGTGGATTAAGGTCTTAACCAAGCTCCATTTGTCAATTTAATTCCATGCCAGTTTAAATGTCAACTATGATTTGGAAAAACTGTACAAGTATTTACAAAGATGCAATTTTACAAATATTTACACATGTGCAAAATTTTTGAAAAATGTTTGAAAACATGGATGTATGCATGAATGCGAAGTTTTGCAAAATATTTACAAAAATTTACACAAGGTTTTTGCAAACTTTTTGTTTTTCAAACATTTTACAAAAATTTTGTACTATATACATAAATTTTGATATGAAAATATTTACACACTATTTACACAAAAGATTTTACAATCATTAGTACACAAATATTTTTTTATAAATAAATAGGTATGTGCAAGAAGAATTTCATGTACAAGGGAAATTTTTTTAATTTTTATGGATTTTTAGCCATTTTTATTTATTGACACACTCACACAAAGTACGAGTTATGGATAAAGTATATGTGAAATATATACACACCCCCTATACTTAGCTTGAACGATGTCCTCAGAGTGATCAAGAGCGATGAAGAAGACATAACTCTTTCTTAGTATAGGGAAGTGAAAAGGAATTGCTATATACAAAGACTAATCAAAAAATAGAATAAGGAAGACTCGGTGTCTCCCCCTATACTTAGGATCAAGTAATCCTAAGTATAGTAAGTTGTACATGAAGGGAAATCCAAGTGGAAGGATGTACAGGGTCTACCTCCCATACTTAGGGTGAAATATCCCAAAGTATAGGTAGCAAAACAGAGGTAGAAAGAATCAATAGAATACCCAGTGTCCTACACCCCCCCTATACTTATGGTTAAGTACACCCTAAGGATAGCATAATCATAAGAAGTGAAAAGGGGTGTAGGACTAAAGAATAGAGTGATATGGACAACTGCATCTATACAAGTCGGAAGAACAGTGATAATCAGGCGTGAGTTGCAATAGATGTGAGTCAAGAGACCACATCTCACGCAAAGTGAATCAGGGCAACATTAATGACCCGCGGCTCATGAACTAGATATGGCTTGAGCTGTTGGCCGTTCACTCGAATGGTAACATCAGGAGACAACTCAAATATATCAATACTCCCATTGTCATGTACCTTTCTAACCAGATAAGGTCCCTTCCATTTGCTCTGTAGCTTCCCTGGAAATAGACGAAGCCTAGCATCAAACAACCATACTCTCTGTCCTGGCTCAAACTACTTGTGGTTGATATGAGAATCATGCCACTCCTTAACTGTCTCCTTATAATGTAGGCTGTTTGAAAAGGCAGTATCCTGAAGCTCCTCCAGGGCTGCTAACTCTGCCCTCCTCTGATCTCCTACACTCTATGTATCTAAAAGTATATCTATAACAACCCAAAGTGACCTATGTCTCAACTCAACAGGTAAATGGCAGGGCATGACATAAACGAGGCGAAAGGGAGATGTACCCAAAGGAGTCTTGAAAGACGTCCTATATGCCCTCAAGACCGATTCCAAAAGCTGTGACTAATCCTTTCGGTCAAGGCGGACGACTTTCTGCAATATAGTCTTGATCTCCGTGTTCGACACTTCAGCAAGACCATTCGTCTGAGGGTTGTATGGAGTGGAAACTTGATGGTCTATTCTAAACTCGCTAGCAAGTGCCTTTATCTGGTTGTTGACGAAATGAGACCCCCCGTCAGATATCAGCACTCGAGTTCGAACCGTGAAATGATATTCTTCCTCAAAAATCTGCAAATAGTCTTAGCATCTACGGTTCGGGCAGGGATGGCCTCAACCCAACGACTCACATAATCCACCGAAAACAAAATGTACTCAAATCCCTTACTCTTAGGGAATGGACCCATAAAATCGATGCCCCATGCGTCAAAAACCTCACAGAAGTATATGGGGCGCATCGACATCATATCACGCTGTCCACAAGTGCCCATCCTCTGACAGTCAGTACACCTCTTCACGAACTCATCAGAGTCCTTGAAGAGAGTAGGCCACCATAGGCCGGATTGGAGCACTTTCTGTGTCGTTCTCCTCCTAGAGTGATGTCCTCCTGCCTCAAGCTTGTGGTAGTAAGTAAGGATGTTGTGATGCTCCTCCTGAGGAATGCACCACAGCCAGATACTATCCCCTCCCTCATGGTAAAGGACGGGATCCACCCAATGGTAAAACTTGGCCTTCACGAGGAAGGTCTCAAGTTTCTGCCTGGGCTAATATTCTGGAACTTTCTTGGCGACAAGATAGTTCACAATATCGGCATACCATGGGAGATAGGCGATAGCAAGGATCACCTCATCTGGGAAGGTCTCATAAATAGGCTCAGTCTGCTCAGAATCCTTAAGATACTCCAATCGGGAGAGATGATCCGCCACCACATTCTTGACTCCAGGCTTATCCTTAATCTCTATATCAAACTCCTGGAGTAGAAGGATCCATCTGGTCAATCTGGCTTTGGCATGCTTCTTTGCCATGAGGTACATGATGGTGGTATGATTAGTATAGATGGTCACTATAGATCCAGTGATGTAAGATCTGAACTTATCTAGGGCGAAAACTACGGCTAGCATCTCCTTCTCAATGATGGTATAGTTCCGCTGCGCGGCATCCAATGTACGGCTAGCGTAGTGAATAGCAAATGGGACTCCATCCCTCCTCTGTCCCAGCACGGCCCCCACGGTAAACTCAGAGGCGTCCGTCATGATTTCGAATGGGAGAGACAAATCGGGTGGCTGGAGAACAGGAGCCTCTACAATACGACTCTTGAGATTCTCAAACAACGATAGACACTTATTATCAACAAGGAACTCGGTGTCTTTAATCAGCAGATCAGTCAACGGTCGGACAATCCTGCTGAAATCATGAATGAAGCGTCGGTAGAAATCGACGTGCCCCAGAAAAGACCGTAACTGCAGCAAGTTGGATGGTGGATTGAGTTTTCTAATGACATCCACCTTGGCCGGATCAACCTCCATGCCCCTGTTGGAGATGATATGGCCAAGCACCGTCCCCTGAGTCACCATGAAGTGACTCTTCTCCCAAGACAACACAAGGTGTACCTCAATGCATCGCTGAAGGACTCGGTCTAGGCTGTCAAGACAAGAATCGAATCCGTCGCCATAGACTGAGAATCACCCATGAAGACCTCCAAGCACTCACCAACCATGTCCAAAAAGATAGACAACATGCATCTCTCGAATGTCATCGGAGCGTTGCATAATCCAAATGGCATGCGTCTGAAAGCATATGTCCCAAAGGGACAGGTGAAGGTGGTCTTGTCTTGGTCCTCGAGCGCAATGGCCACCTGATTATAGCTAGAGTACCCATCCAAGAAACAGTAATGGCTCTTCCCTGCCAGCCTATCAATAATCTGATCAATAAAGGGCATGGGGAAATGATCCTTCTTGGTGGCATGGTTCAATCGTCTGTAGTCCACACAGACCCGCCAAGAAGTGGGTACCCGGGTAGCGATCTCCTCTCCAGACTCACTGACAACTGTGGTGATGCCCGTCTGCTTGGGCACCACATGCAATGGACTGACCCACTTTGAGTAGGAGATGGGGTAGATAAAATCGACGCTCCACCATTTCGAGATCTCCTTCATGACTACCTCTCGAAGAATCGGGTTCAGCTGCCGCTGGAACTCACGCGACGGCTTTTCCTCCTCCTCGAGATAGATATGGTGGGAGCACCGAGCCGGACTGATCCCCTGGAGATCGGCTACACTCCATCCTATCGCCTTGTGGTTCTTTTGAAGAACCCCCATCAGACAGGATTCCTGCTCTCCAATCAAATCGGCTGAGATAATGACTGGGTACATTTCATGCTCACCTGCAAGAAATCTATACTTCAGCGACGCTGGTAGTGGCTTCAGCTCTGGACAAGTAGGTGCTGGCAAATCTTGCCTCTGAAAGGTCTGAGTGAATGCTGCCAAATCTGCATGGGAGAATGAGAACTCTCGCTCACAATCTAAATCTGGAAAAAGCTTCTCTGTTGGACTGTCTCTGCTCTGCACGAAATCAGCCTCCTCCCTAGCCGTAGGATTAGTGGAAGTCAGACATGGTATCAAGTCATCAAACTCTGCCCAGTAAACATCTGACTCGGAGGGATCTGTATCAGACTGACAAAAATCTGTCTCGGGTCAGGAACCGACTCTGTTGCCTGAGAAGTATCCTGGACAAGGAATGCGCTCTCCAAGCTCTCCTCTGCTGGCATCTCTGCATCAGTGAACTCTGAAGGTGAGAGGATGGCCTGTGCGACTGGATCTGTCCAAACTGCCTTGTCATATGTAATCACAAAATCGTAGTCCTGGTGGATGTCTCGCCCTACCTCTGTCATCTGCTCTGAATCGGAAGTCGGCTCTGAGCAAGCTGAATCTCTGGCTCTAGTCTCCTCAATCATCTCTATTTGTATACTCTCGCCCTCGACGCAAAAGTACACCTTCCCGCTATCATGGTCGGACACTGCCTTGGCTGTGGCCAAGAACGGGCATCCTAGAATAATCAGGGTATCGGTCACAGACTCAGGGATCTCCATGTTCGACACAACGAAGTCCACGGGGAATTTCAGGCTCTAAATCGTGACGACAACGTCCTTCAGCAACCCTTTCGGCCTCTTGACAGATCAATCAGCAAACTTAAGGATTGTCCTGCTCTTTCGGAGAGTGCCCAACTCGAAGTGTTCGAGAAGGGTTGTCGGAAGTAGGTTGATCGAAGAACCGATGTCTAATAGAGTGCGGTCGAACCTCTGCTCATGAATATGGCATCTGACATACGGGGCTCCTGCATCTGGCCTCTTGGCTGGCAGACAGTTCTATATCGTGAAACACGTGGCACGAGTAAGCACATGAATCTCTGACTGATGGTTCCTCCTCTTCCTCCTAAATGTGGTCCTATCTCTGAGTGATCTATGGAGTAGAGGGATGTGCTCCAAGGTCGCCTTAAGAGTCAGTTGTATATGGAATCTATCTATCATCTGCTGGCTGAACTCTATCTGGTTATTCTTTTTCTGATTTTTTATTTTCTTCCCCTTTGCCATATGAAGTGCTCGTGGAAAGGGGATCACAGGGTCCTCGGATGAAGGACTAGGAGAGGTCTGGCATGCTCATTAATAGCAGAGTCCACACAAACATCATAAATCACCACATGTGGATCCAAAAATAACAAACCCTTTCCTTTATTTCCAGAAACATCAAGAGATACATGTACAGATGGAAAGACAACAAGACTAGCAGAAGTAGAAATGGTGGCCTCAGTACCACCCTTGGCATGTGGAATCGCGGCATCAGTACCGCGCTCTGGCTCAACAACTGTGGTGGCCTCATTACCACCTCCTCGAACTGGTGAAGTGACGGCATCAGTACCGTCGGCTGGATCATCATCCATGGTGCCGTCAGTACCACCGTCATCATCTCTCGCGGCCTCAGCACCGCGCTCCTCCTCGTATGGCGCTCCTGTAGTGGCGTGGGGTCGTCGCTCAGACGAGGCACCACCTGCTGGCATCCTACCGCTCCTAAGTGTAACAAAATCGGCATTAAACATGTATGCAGATAAATCACCAAATGAATCACTAGGAGTGGTAATCTCTGTGAACTCTACCTGCTCAGACTTCCTCTTCAGGTTGTTTGGATTCGGCTCAGTCTGGGCAGGGATGGCGGCCTTCTCTCTCACGATCTCCCGCATCTCCTGGCGGAACTCATCCATCTCCCGTCTAAAGGTAGTCTGCTGCTCTGTCATGAGGCGGCTAGGTCGTCTAAGGCGGGGTTCTCATAGGATGGCCCATGAGAACCTGATGGGTGGCCTCGCTGGTAGTGAGGCTGCTGCTGGTGGTGCGAGTGAGAAAGGTATTGTTGTGGACGATACTGATGCTGTGGAGGCTGATCTCGCCTCCATGGTTGTCCCTGCTGATAGGGATGAGGGCCATACTGGGATGACTTCTGCTGCTGGTGGTGTACTGGGGGTTGGGGCTGCTGGTGCTCTCGCTGATGGCCGTACTGGCCACCCTGAATTGGAGGCTACTGCTGGGAATTGGCACCTCTGGCTAACCAACGGAATCCGGGATGATCTTGTCGCATACCGGGTTGGGGTCGGTCGTACCAAATCCCGTTGACATCCATCAATGGCTTCGGCTCGTAGGGGGGTGGCAGGAGTATTGCCAAGAGCTGATCCGGCTGGTAGACCACCATCTGAGTGTTTGGGGATGGTGGTGACTAGTAGTACAGCTGTGGCTGCTGGTACAATTCCTCCTGTAAAAGGTGAACATGTCTAGGCTGACTGGAGCAATGGGACGAGCTACCACTACTCCCCGAATCTCCTTGTACCTGAAGACAGGGCTGAGAAGCCGTCTGTGCCTCTTGGAGACACATGAGCTGTGTCTTCAAGTCACTCAGCGTCTGTGTCATCTGATCCCTCTGAGATATGCCCTGGCACTTCTCCTTCTATATCAGCTCGATCTGGTCCAGTTTCTCGCTGATGATTCCCATGTCTGCGGCTGTAGACTCAGCCTGAGCGGCTGCCGCGGACGAAGTGGAAGGACCGGAATCGACCCGTGCTATCCTCTGGTACTCCACGGCTGTGGGCATCCTTGAGTGTAGAGTCGGGTCTGGGACATCACTGTGTAGTTCTCGGCCATCTCCTCGTAGATGGCCCAGACCTGATCCTCATCAATGGCGAAGTAGGAACCGCCACAAGAAGCGTTCACCAGGCCCTGTAGCTCTGGTATCAACCCGCAGAAGAAGCTCTGAACTAGGTTCACCTTCGTGATGTCGTGGTGCGGGCATATGTCAGTAAGCTCACGTATCCTTTCCCATGACTCATGGAATTGCTCGTTGGGGAGCATGGAGAAGTTGATGATCAGGGCTTTCGCTACATTAGTTCACCCGAGTGGATAGTACTTGTTCAAGTACTCGGTGCGGAGCTGCTCCCAGGTGTACACAGATCTCCCTAAGTGCTTCAGCTAGTTGGCTGCTCTGTCGGCGAGGGAGAAAGGGAATGCAATAATCCTGATGGTGTCCTCGTCCACCTGACGATCGTGGACTGTACTGCAGATCATCTTGAACTCCTGGATATGAAGATGGGGCACCTCAGTGGAGAGCCCGTGGAAGCGGGGGAGTAGCTGAAGTGTGTTCGGGGGGAACTTGAAGTCCCCCACGATAGCCGAAGAACCACCCAACGGTGTGTCAGGGTCGATCCGAGGTTGTGCAACTCCCGCAACAGCCTCGGCTCTGCTGCTGCGGCCGGCTGGTCTGGCTGATCTCGCTGATCTGGGCCTCTCCGTCCCTTAGCTCGCGGTTGGTCTGCTGTTGCTCTCAGTCTCTCCATCTCTCTCCTCATATCCACCATGAAAGCTCCCTGATCTTGTATCTGTCTCTGCATGGTCTCGAGGGAAGCTAACATGGTGGTGTTGATCGCACCCTAGTCCAGAACGTAAGTGGTCGTCTCAGGCCTCTGACCATCGGTGGCTCCTCGCTGCTGGACATGGTCTCTACAAAGGAAAAAGGCCCAAACTCAGGTGCCGAAATATCATCTGTCTGTTGTCTCGCATCTGGCACTGGTAACTCAGGAATAGAAGAAGGGTGGTCAAGGCAGAACAGGGCGGAATCGAACTCGGGTTCGGAGAGCGGGTCTCGGCTCTCACAAACCAACCTAGATGAACGGGCTGGAGTGCGGTCAAGCGGTGCAGCCAGAGGCTACCTAAGGGACCTCCTGCCTATCATCTCGATCTGGCGAGTCTGGCGGATGAGATCTGGAAAACACACAAGATGAGAAAACAAACCCCGGGTTCACCTACTCCACGCCGAGTGGAAGACCGTAAGAGCTCGGTCAATTATCTTGTCAATTTTATTTTGGTGATTATGTCAGGATATTAGAGCGGTTACATGACCTGATAGGAATCCAATCCGCCTACCAGACTGTTCCGTATAAAAGGTCGGTAGTCTGATCGGGGCTCGGATGTGGCTCTAGCCTAGTGTACGGGTCACTCTCTCGCGCATCCAAACCAGGCAATGAGGGGGTTGCTCTGAGGTGTCTTTTAGGGTCGAGTGTATTTAGCAGTCCCAATTTTATTGTTTTTCTTTTGTAGGTATTTTTTAAAGAAAGCAACGTCTAACGAATTTTTCGGTTCTCCTGGTTATTTTAAGTCCAAAAACCGGGGGAAGAAGATGAAAAAGCCGATGCGTGAAAATCAATGATGCATGCAGAGTAAGAAATGCGTACCTGACTCCAGCAGTCTACATGCAGAGTGATCCGCGCATAAAATTAAGACAGAATATAAAGTACCTATATGATGCACGAGAATCCGACCCTAGACAAAGCAATTTCTACACGTAAGCACAGTAGCCGGGCACTCAAGCCTAAGTCCGGAGTCCTATCTTGGGAGCCACTCGTTGTCCACCACAACGGATCCTACAAGCGCTGTATGTGACTCCTCAAGGCACGTGGACTAGAGCCTAAGTAATCCGATTTTTTCTTTATGATTTATTTATTAGGTCCAAATATCGATCTATAGGAACATGCAGATAATTAGGTGTTTGGATCATAATCAACAATGTCACAATAACAGAAAATACTAAGCAAGGGCTAAAATCGCGTAAATTAAATAAGCAGTAAATAAATGGTCAGAAATCAAAACCAGCGAAAACCGCGGTGAGGTCCCCCGAGCACACCGGTGCTTGGCGAAACAGACCCCGATATCACCCAAGTGTCCAAGTGTTTGTCCTTGCATTATTACAAATAAACAGTTCCGTTGAAAATAAAACTAAACTAATCTAAATTAAACTACGATTATTTTCACGGCTATTCTGCGGCTCTGGCACTTCGGCTCTCCTCCTCGCGCTCTCCTACGGCTTCGTACAGATGGAAGCCGACTCCGAATCCCGCAGTTGCTTCGGCTTCCGAAAAAGCTGCCTCGGTCCTCGGGCCCTCGCAAGAAACAGAAACAGAAATGTGTCAGTCTAGAAAAAATATCTAGAAAAATCAGATAAAAAATATATCTACAAATATCTACAGAAAAGCTGCGGAAAAGAAAACCGCGAAAATATTGAAAAAGACTACTAATTCGTGCTCCCCGGCAACGGCGCCATTCTGATGACCGCAAAAATTCAAGCGCTTAAGATCAGGTGAGGTAAAAATCATTCTCGGGTCGTTGCAACCCGGATCGAGAAGACTCGGTCAATCAAGAAAAATAAGAACCACCAAATTGGAAGATAAAACAATGAAAGCAAACAGCGGTCCTCGGTATTTTATTAACTTGGTATAGCGACTAGGGTCAGATTCAAGGAGCACGGGTTGACCGAGACGGCCTACGAAGTAGTCAAAAATGCTAAAATAAAGAATAACATATTTTTGGTGGATTTTAATGGTTTTTTAAATTTTTTGTGTTTTTAATTTTGTAAGAAAATGTAAGAAAATGCAAATACAACAATTTATTTAAACACTAAAAAATGCTCAAAAAAATCATATAAAATTGTTTTTGTGTTTTTTATGTTTTTATGTGTTTTTGGTGATTTTATGGGGATTTTTATATTTTTATTTGATTTTCTAAAAATGGAGATAGAGGAAAATAGGAGATCAATGTGCAGCCAGACTTGAAAGACAAATTAAAAATATATAATTGGTCTATAAAAATCTGGAGACAATTTTTATGAAAAATATATACAAAACCTAAGCTACAGAAAAAGAGTTTGCATTTTTTGAATTGTATATAATTTATAATGATTTTTATAAGATTTTTAGGGTTTTTCAATTTTTATGGTTTTTATAAATCCAAATAGCACAAAAAATGCACAGAAGCTAGAAAACCATTGAACTAACAATTCCTAGCTTTTTAGAATTTTTAGAAAAGTTTTTATATTTTTCTTTGATTTTCTTTTTCAAACAGTAGCAAAAATACGTGTTTTTGATTTTTTAAAAATGACAAAAAGCAATAAAAATGTACCAAAAATTTACAGAAATTGTCGCACATAAACAGGGACTAGTTCGCAAATAACAAAATTCTAAGGTCCTCAGTGCAAATGTTCCAAATAAAAAAACAACTTCCAAAAAATATTTACAGGACTAACTAGCAACAATAAAAAGACAGGGGCCTAAGGGAAATTACCCCTTTATTGACGATCGACGGCTGAAGGGACGCCACGTGGAGATCTGACGGTGGTTGAAGGTGCACGCCTCTTTGCTGATGGATGCCTCTGATGGAACTCATCAATTGATTGGATGGCTGGTAGCTCCCCACAAATGGACGGTTCGATGAAGACCTGGAGCGAGGAGCTCTATCTGACGACGATGGAGGATCCAGCAAGAACACGATGCCTGCGAACTTCGCCGGCTCAGTATGCATGTTGGAGGACTCCTCCGGTGCTGCTGAGATGTGGAAATGCTTGCCTACACTGGTCCGCAGCTAATGGGTACCTCCGATGAGGCCTGGAGCCACCGGAGTGGTCCGACGAGGAGGACCGCCTGAAGCTCCTGTGCCTGAATGTTTAGACCCCCAGATGGGGCCCTTTCATCCTACAAGTTGCACAGAACGACTCCTGGGTAGAGGGTAAAGTGCCTCGACCCGGTGAGCTGTGGGATCGGTGATCGGATGAGATGGGGCAGAGGTCTCCGACGAGGCGACGACGATGGGGACCTGAGTTCCTGCTCTGGGGCGAGTTAGGATGATCGGAGGGGTGTAGAAGATGGTTAGAGGTCTCATGAATGTGAATCGAAGGTCGGATGGTCGAATGGATGGTCGGATCAAAGTGAATCACCCGGCGAAGGCCGGCAGTGCAAATTGGCCGAAATCAGAAATTAACCTAACCTAGGGGAAACCAGGGTACCTGATGGCTGCAATTGACTGTGCTGGGGCTATGGAAGCTCCTGGGATCGTCGTCTTGATGGCTCGTCAGGGCCAGAGGCTCAAGCTCGCTCGGTAGCGGAGCACGGCGGCGCAAGTCGCTGGATCAGTGGCTGGGGACGCCTACTCCTCGTTGTGACACTCTCCTCTGATAGTTGTCACTCTAGGGAGGGGAATGGAGGTCCTGGGATGGAAGACGGAGGCCAAAGATGCTGTGAAAGTGCGGCGGAGCTCGGTTAAAAAGTGGTAGGGCTTCGGCTAAAATGGAGGTCGGGCGAGTGATTCGGAGCTCGGATCCCTAAGTAGGTCCCCGGGCGTGGATCAAGGATGATTCAAGTGTAATCAGGACCCGGCGTTTGGATGGATGAAAGGCAGATCAATGCGCGAAAAGTCTGAGAAATCGGGTCGGGGCGCAAGTCCGCGAAGTAAGTGGTCCTAGCAGGGGAGTTGACCAGGGGTCAACATCCCCCGTGGACCAATCAAATAATTTCGAATATTAATAATTTAGAAATTCGTTAAAAAATAGCAAATGATTTTATTTCGAAAAAGTTAATGATAATTGTTTATTTATTTTAAAGTATTTTTTAGTGATTTTTATTTATTTTTTTGAAAAATAAATAATGTATTTACATTATATTATTACTATATATATGTATATGCGCATATGTATTTTTTATTTTTATTTTTAATTGTTTATTTTTGTATAAATATTCCAATTTTATATTTTATTTATTTACAACATAAAATTTGGAATAAAAAGGTAATTTTATTTTATTTTTATGATTTATTTACATGAGTTAAATAAATAGGTTGGTGGAAAATGATTTTTATTATTTTTATTTTTATGATTTTTATTTTATTTTTATTTTTATGTAAAAAATATGAGAAACAACTTTTTATTTTTATTTTAAGGAAAATAAATTTATTTATTTACATAGAGTTATGTACATACATGGTTGACCTTATCTCTCTCTACTCGGCTTCTATTGCGGTCAGGCCCATGCTGAGCCCTCCCTTGGGATTTGGTCACTCAATATTTATTTTAAATATTTCCCTCTTTTTCTTGTGTTTCTTTATTCCTTTATTTTCACAAAAAACATGCTAATTATGCATATTTACATGATGCATGTGTTTTGACAACTTATGATATTTACACATATTTACAAGGTATTTTGCCAAGATTTCTATCTAAAATAAAGGAATAAAGAGTGATGAATGGGGGTTCATCAAGTATATATAGTGAACCCTTTCCCTCTCTACTTATTTTATTTTGTGATCAGGTCAAGGCTTGACCTTCTCTTAGGGTTTGGGTCACTATGTATTTATTCTAAATACACAATTCTTTTTATTTTTATTTTATTCTTTTATTTTTGATAAACATGCATGCTAACTATGCAATATTAACACAAACATGCAATTTTTTAAGTTATTGTATTTACAAATATTTACATGATGTTTTACCGAGGAAAATAGCTAAAATAAAAGAATAAAGAGTGAGAATCAAGGATCAACCCCCTATACTTTATCTTTGCTAGTCCCTTAGCAAACACTTATTTGAAAAAGAAATGAAGAAGTGAAGAACCGAAAAATAAAAAGAATCAAGATTGATTATTAAACTTATCTTCATTAAATTGAAGTATGGAGCTCAGTCAAACCTTTGGACTATTAGTTTGTTGGAACCTTATTGGGAAATGGATTTAAGACTTAACAACCTCTAAGTTCCGGCATTCTATGGTCAAGACTCTACAATAATGCAGATCATAACAAGTCTACATACACAATCTCTAATGACTATGCATCTTTCCTTGTACCATTTAGGTGATGTGTAGCTCCCCACCTCAGAAATGACAAAGAAACAACCTCCCTAAGCAAGGTAACTCTAATTCCTCGGTCTAGCAGGTCTTTCCTCGAGGTGGGGGGTATTCCCTTCTAAGTTCAAGTTCAGCCAACTCATGAAGAGGGGAAAGAAGACAATGGACTGTTGATGAATCCCTGATTCTCACTCTTTATTCTTTTATTTTATCTCTTTTTCTTGGCAAAACATTATGTAAATATCTGTAAATATAATAACTTAGCACATTGCATGTCTATGTTAATATTGCATAATTGAGCATGCTTTTTCTAAATAAAAGAATAAAGGAAAAGAAAAAGAAATAATGTATTTAGAATAAATACAGAGTGATCCAAACCCCAAGGGAAGGCCTAGACTTAACCTGATCACAAAATAAAATAAGTAGAGAGAGAAATGGGTCCACTGTGTATTGTATATACTTCATATACTTGTATATATCTATTTTTGACCAAAGTAAATTAAAATATTATCCTAGATATAATACAAAAATGTAATAAAAATCATAAAAATTAAATTAAAATACAAACAAAATCCTTCATTCATCGTATAAAGTACATGTGCATATATGACATTCTCTATTTATACCCTTATTAATTTATAAAAATAAATTAAAAATTACTTCATACTCCTAGAATTATATTGTAAATAAACAAAATATAAAATAAGGGTATTTGTGTAAAAAGAATAAAATAGAAATATTATACATACTACATGTATATAATAATATATATTGTATGCACATTAATTTATTTTTCATAAAAATAATTGAAAAAACACTGAAAAATACTTTGAAAAAATAAACAATTTTTATTTTATATACTTTTAAATTTAAATTCATTTATTATTTTTAATTCAATTATCTTTATTTTCTTTGCATATTTTGTCTACTAGCCTATTTTGTCCTTTTCCTATGTCGCTTATGATTGGTCCAGTTCGTCTTCGTTGACCTCGATCAACTGACCCCCCCATCACCTTTTTCCATCAGATCAGGTTTGCTCCGTTTTCATTGATTTTTCCCAACCAGATCCAATCGAAATATTCTTCCATCTGTAACTCCAATCAAAGAAGGTGGATCCCAGATCCACACCCGATGCTATCTTTAGGGATCTACATCTCGGTTCGTGCTCCTCCACTCCATCCTTATCGAACCCTGCTGACTACAAAACCTCTTGAAGCTCCTCCATCTTTTCATCTTTTAGCTGTCGCTCCTCTTCCGATGAGCCCCATCATCTTCCCGTGAGTGATAGACATGCGGGGACTGACGTTCGAATAGGATTCGAGCTGAGTAGCCCTAGGTCTGGCGGTACCTCTTCTGTGCTCTGCCACGAGGTGGGGGTACCTCCGTTGTGCTCTGCCACGAGGTGGGATAAGCCTCTGGACCCATTGACCCATTAAGGCCCTGACTCCCCGAGGTATCCGACCTCCATCCTAGATGACTATATCCATTAGATACATTGATTTCGTCGAGTTTTTGCATTTCTTCCGATCTTTACCCAATAGTAAAGCATCCACTTCCTAGCTCTGGTCATCTTGGTTGGAGCATCTTCTTGTCATTGCGAGCAGCCAACCACCTTCACTAGACTCCTCCCCACCTTCTTCTCCCATCCATCCACCTCATTTTTCCCAGGAACGAGTCGTTGGCTCTCCTCCTCCGTCTTCATCACCGAAGAGTCACACAGGGACCCACCCGCCCTCCATTTCGTGTTTTAACGGGTCGAGGCATTTTTCCCTCGACCCTCTTGTTCCGCTGTATAGGTTAGAGTGCCAGAAGACCTCATAAGGAGGTCAAATCATCAAGGCACATCAACACCAGGTCGCTCTAGGAGCTACGCCTCTCTAGGACCTTCTCCTTGGTCTTGGACCCTTCTAAGCATCTCCATCAATGTGGACCACCATCGGAAGCATTTCCCCCATCCGAGCAGCTCTGGGAGACATCATGGTTGCACGCATTTGCTGATCGAAACTTGTCGGAGGAGATTTTCTGTTAAGTTCATCCCGACGTCGTCCCCACCGTATGATCCGGCTGTCCCCCAGATCTAATCGTTGCCATCTACTATCAAGGGAGCCCGGATTGTTGGATCCATCTAAGGATCTTATCTAGAGTTGTCCATCGTCGAAGGGGCATTCCCTAATCATGGTCATCCATCCATTTGCGGAGCGTCCTCGTCTGTTGGGTAGTGCCTTAATAGGGGGTAAATTTCACTTAGGCCCCTCTCTATTTTGCATTTATTTTCTAGTCCTGTAAATAATTATCGGAGTTCATTTTATTTTGGATAATTTACAGTTTTGACCTCTTTCTTTTGCATATTTGCAGTTTGATCCCTCTCAGTCTGTAGCATGTGCCAAACCACATGATTTTTGGGTTATTTGCATAATCTGGCCTGGACTTTTACAAAGTTATGGAATGAATGAAAGGTTTTGATATTTCCATTTATGCCCCTATCCGACCATTTTCGTGCATGTGCTTGACTTTAGAGGGCTTTTGTAGATAAGGCCCCGAGCTTTTATATTGTGTTATCCTCAGGGTCTAGGAACTTAATATCTTTACAAATAAGTCCCTGTAGATTGTGCTTCATTCTATGATGTATTTTGGACTTCATAAATAGCAAATTAATTCAGAAAAATATATAAAATTACCATTAACTCCTGTAAGTGTGCAATATTTATTATGATTTTCTTGGATTAATTTCTTTGCATTTATTATTTTTCATAAATAAAAAATCCATAAAAGTGACCTATTTATATTTAAACATCCATAAAAATTTGAAAATTATACAAAAAATTCCAAAAAAACATGTTAGTGTGTTTTATCTACAATAGAAATTTTGTTTAAAAAGTTCTTATATAACCCTAAAAATAACAAAACACCTAAAATTTATAAAAATCATATAAAATTCAAGAAAATCCAAAATTCTCATTTCAGTTTCTGTTTGTAGGTTTTTATTTATATTTTGCAATAAAATTGGTAACTAAGATTTTAGGGCATTTTATATATTTAATTTTCAATTTCATCCTGACTATTTGATTGCCTTTTTATTCACTATTTGATTTTTATAAAATTATAAAATATTTTCAATACCCCATAAAATTACCAAAAACACTTTAAAACCTTAAAACCCCAAAATAATTTTATCTCAATTTTCTAAGCAGTTTTAGCCTTGATTAAAAATACAAAAAGACTATTGTGTTGCCTTGTTTTATATTTTGTTGATTTTGTTTCCTCATTAGAAAAATTAAACATTTGCAAAATTAAAAACCACCGAAAACATGTTATTTTCTGATATTTGACTACTTCATAGGTTTTCTCGTGCTCCTTGTGTTTGAACCTAGTTGTTATACCATGTAAAATAAATAGCTAACCACTTACATTTGTGCTTGATTGTTTGATTTGATTGAGTGCTTTATTTTTCTTGATTGAACAAATTGATTGATTAGGGACATCAACATTGCTTATTTTCCACCTTAGTTGATCTCGACTTTTGTGTCACCAACCATGTCCAGTGTAGTCATGTATCCATGAGAGCCTAACCAGTGTAGCTAAGTCTCCCACTGTAAGCTTCATGAGACGAGAAGGTGTGATACATAAGGTTTGCTTTATTTGATGTTATACACTCTGGTAGGCATTTTATTTTCAATCAGGCCTGTACACTTTTTTGGAAATTTTTTCTTGTTTTTGCGCTTTTTTAATGTGCATATGTACAACATATTTACATGGTGCAACATATACATAAGGACGTTTTCTTCTTGAGACAGTAGACTATCCCTCTTTTGAGGCTTTATTGCAACCCACAACTCCTGTCTTCAGACTTCAACACCGCCATACCAAGTTGAGGTGCACATCCCTCCTAAAGGAAGAGGAGAGGTTCTGCCTAGAAGTACTACCCTCGTATGCTACCCCAATCTAATGGATTATGCCTCCTCACCACCTCATCCGTGTGGAACTATGTACAAGGTGTTGGTCCAAGTAAAGCCATTGTCTCTAAGAGTCTTGTGTGTGTCGTTAAGTGTTCTACTTAGGCTTATCAATATGACAGGTGAACATAGCCTATTGGACTCAAAGAATTAAGTCACTAATGGTCATGAAAAGTCTTAACCACAAATCCTATAAGGTTCCTCTGAAGTTAGGTCGATTAATATGTTAACCAAGCTCCATTTTTTAATTTAATTCCAGACTAGTTTAAATGTCAACTTCGATTTAAAAGAATACACAAAATATGTACAAAATTGTTTTTACGCAATTTTCAAAATATGCAAAATTTTATGAAAAATGTTTGAATGTAGTAAGAAGGGAAAATTTTGCAAAATATTTACAAACATTTACAATAGATTTTTGCAAACTTTTTATTTTTCAAACAATTTTTCAAAAAATTTGTACTATATACATAATTTTGATACAAAAAGTATTTACAAGAATTTTACAATCAAAACATTTTTACAAATATTTGGACAAAAATATTTTTTACAAATATCTATTTACACGCATGTATGTACAAGGAAGAATTTTATATACAAGAAATTTTTTAAAAATTTTGTGATTTTTTATTTCTGTTTTTTAGCCATATTATCTATTAACACACTCACACAAAGTACGAGTTGTGGCTAAAGTATATACACAATATATATGACCCCCTATACTTATCTCAACGATGTCCTCAGAGTGATCAAAGAGCAATGAAAGGAAGACATAACTCATGCTGAGTATTGGGAAGTGAAAAGAAAGGCTATACTACAATGACGAAATGAAAGAATATAATGAATAGAGGTTGATGATCCCCCTATATTTTGGATTAAGTAATCCTAAGTATAGAACTCTGTACAGAAGGGGAGAATCGAGGGTTAGGATGTTCAAGGTCTACCTCCCCTATACTTAGGGTAAAATATCCATAAGTATAGGCAGTAAATAGAGGTAGGAAGAGTCAAATATATAATTACAAATCTGACTCCCTCCCATACTTAGGGTAAAGTATACCCTAAGTATAGCATAATCAAAAGATGAGGATGGGGTGTTAGACAAAGGAATGTGTGATATGGACAATTGAATCTGTACAACTGTGGAAGAGAAGTGATAATTAGGCATGAGATGCAAATGATATGAGTCAAAGACCTCATCTCATGAAAAATGAATAGGGGAAACGTCAACGATCAACGGATCATGATCTAGATATGGATTCAGGCATTGGTTGTTAACTCAATAGGTTGATTCAGAAGACAACTCAGATATATCAATACTTCCATTGTCGTGCACCTTTCGGACCAAGTATGGTCCCTCACATTTTCTCTACAACTTCTCTGGAAATAATTTCAATCTAGCATCAAATACTTTACTCTTTGGTTAGGCTCAAACTGTTTATGACTGATATGATAATCATGCCAAATCTTCACTCTCTCCTTGTATTGTAGGCTACTCGAAAAGGTTGTATCTCTAATCTCCTCCAGGTCTACCAACTCTGCTTTCCTCTGATCTCCTATACTCTTGGGATCCAATAATAACTCAGTGACTGCCAATAGGGGCTTGTGCTTGATTTCCACGGGTAAATGGCATGGCTTGCCATAAATGAGATGAAAGGGAGACATACCCAAAGGTGTCTTGAAGGAAGTTCGATAGACCCACAAGTCCAATAGCTATGACCAATCCTTTCGATCTAGGAAAATGACCTTCTGCAATATAGTCTTGATCTCTCTATTCGATACATTAGCAAGACCATTGGTCTGAGAATGAGATGGAGTGTAGCTCGATGGTTAATGCTAAACTCGTCAGCAAGGGTCCTTACCTTGTCGTTGATAAAGTAAGTCTCCCCATCTGATATAAATACTCTAGGAACCTTGAACCCTGAAATGATATTTTTCCTCAAAAATCTGCCAAGAGTCTTAGCATATGCAGTTCAGACAGGGATAGCATCAAACCAATGACTCACATAATCCATAGTAAGTAAAATGTACTCGAATCCCTGGACCTTAGGGAATGGACCCATGAAATCAATGCCCCATGCATCAAAATCCCCATAGAAGTGAATGGGATACATCGACATCATGCCACGTTGTCCACAAGTGTCCATCCTGTGACAGTCAGTGCACCTCTTCACGAGTTCATTAAAATCCTTGAAGAGGGTCGGCCACCACAGGCAGAATTGGAGCACTTTTTATGTTGTCCTCCTCCCAAAATGATGTCCTCTTGCCTCAAGCTTGTAGCAGTATGTGAGGATGCTATGGTGCTCCTCCTGAGGAATGCATCGATGCCAGATGCTATCCCCTCCTTCAAGATAAATAATGGGATCGTCCCAATGGCAAGACTTGGCCTTCGCAAGGAAAGACTCAAGTAACTGTCTGGGCCAACCTTGTGGAATTTTCTTATCAACAAGATAGTTCACAATGTCGGCGTACCATGGAAGCGAGCCGATATTGAGGATCTTCTCATCTGGGAAGGTCTCTGTAATAGGTGCCATCTACTCTGAATCTTCAAGTTCTCTAATCGGGAGAGGTGATCTGTCACCGCATTCTTGACTCCAAGCTTTTCCTTAATCTCAATATCAAACTCCTGAGTAGAAGGATACATCTGGTCAATCTAGCTTTAGCATCCTTCTTTGCCATAAGGTAACTGATGGCAGTGTGATATGTAAAAATCATCACTCTGGATTCAAGAGTATAAGATCTGAATTTGTCAAAGCAAAGACTACAACTAGCATCTCCTTCTCTATGATACTATAATTCCGCCAGGCAACATCCAAAGTATGGATAGCATAGTGTATGGCATAAGACAATCCATCCCTCCTCTATTCTAGCACAACTTCTATGGCAAATCAGAAGCATTCATCATTATCTCGAATGGGAGAGACCAATCGGGTGGCTAAAGGACACTACAAGAAATTCCATATTTTGCTACTACAAATTAGTAACCACAGATAGTGCCAAAGTAGACGCACTTTTTTAAGGACAATTCTACGACCATATTACCATTATACTGTAGTCGCAATAAAAAGGAAGACCATTTTACGGCTACATTTAGTCACATATGTGGTAGTACATATTGCGACTACAAACCTACCACGATGTAGTAGCATCGTTGTAGCAAAATTTGAGGAAAAATTTTCTTGGCGGGCTTCTTAACCTAATTTTCCCCTTTCCTTCCCCCTCCCACCCGTTACTCTCTACGGCCATCCCCTATAGGCCGCCCTCATCCCTAATTTGCAATACCACATCTCTTCTAACCATTGTCGACTCCTCCACTCTATAGGCCGCCCTCATCTCCCCAAGGACTCCTTCACCGTTGCATCCTCCTCTATAGGTCGCCCTCTCAAGGCTACCTTTGATCCATCTAGGTGTCATCTCCAGCTTGCCCCTCTCCAGGCTACTCAAGACCTGCACATGGTATGGGAACCCTTCTTTCTCTTCTCATCTTACCGTATTCGTAAGTTTGGATCTTCATAGGGCCATCTTTGATGTGTATTTTTCTGCAGGATTCAAGCTTTCACCGGAGACGGATTTCACAGAAAACCCCACTTGATCCACGTGTTTCCAGTATCCCCAGCTGAGAGCCTTTTGACTTTCATTAATACTTTATTCAATTGCACATTGTGTGTAGATATTTGTTATTAAAGATACATTTCGTTGTCCTATGCATAGGATAGCAATCGTTCAAAAGGCAAAAGTCCATATTCGTAGTTCTGATATCATGGTTCTGCTATCATGTTTGAAAGAAATATAATTTTTAAAGATGTTACTTATCCGCTGGTATGTTTTTGTTCAACAAAAAAGCAGAAAATAATTAGAAGGGAAGATGTGAAGAAAACAAAATGATGAGTTTATCACTTAGGCTATGGGTTGGTTGCAACTTTACAGTAACGGCTTTATGCTTTGATACATTAGCTGTGACATCACATTTGATATTCTTTGAGTCAAAGAACTAGTTTCAAGATTTAGATCTGCAATAAACAATCAAAAGATGCAATAAGGATGCAAACATAAGGCTTGTGTGTGTCAAAAATGATTGCAAATGTGAGTTTTTCGTCAGAATGCTACGACAGAAAACCTATTTAAAACATTTGGCTGAAAGAGATGGAGCTATTGTTGTTCCACTTGAGAAGAAAAGGAAATCATAACTCATGTTTCACAAAAACTAAGTTTTGCATGCATATGTTGTTTATTTGCATGTTTATCATTAACCATTCATTTAGTTATTGTCTTCCTGCAGTTTTGTATTTGATAGGTGTATCATAAGTTTAAATGTTGTGTTAGAAAATGTGTATAATAGGAAAAGAAGTGGGCAGTCCGTTGGTATCTTCCCTTTGTTATTTCTCCTTCCCATTCTTCCCTTAGCTCAAAGACAACGTTTCGAGGAGAATCAAGAGTGATTTTGCGGTTACTCAAACATGAGAAACAAATAGATGAGTCTAGGTGTTCAACATCTGAAACAAGGAATAAGTTGCATTGGCTAATCGAGAAAAAGATAAACACCATGTTAAAGACTACTTTCTTTGTTCGAATCGAATCTGCACAACAATCTCCTAAAAATAGAAGATAAGAAGATGTTGACACCTAAGAAAATCCATTGAAAATCAATAGACATATAAAAGAATTGCCTCAATTTCTTGCATTTCATGCCCAGAGGACGCAAGCAAAAAAAGGTTATAAACATAATTTCGAGAAAAGACAACTCCTTCCCGTCAAAAATTACTCAGTATAATCCATTCCCCCAAAACCGTTGACTGTACCAATAACAATACTTCAGTCCCTCAAGAAGAACGGGAAGTCACACTAGCGCCTAGCCACGACAATATAAATTAATGGATTGACAACTTGGTGAAATAACATAACATCGAAAAGATTCTAAACAACCTAACTTTTCATTTTCATACCCTAGCTTTCAATTTGGTCTTTGATTTCCCACCTTTTTTGCTTCTTTTGAAATCAAAAAAAGGACAACTTTTAGAAAATTCATTAACTCGAACTTTTGAGCCTTTATCTATCCACCATGTCCCATATGTCTTCATAATCTTAGGATGACTCTCTTCCTGAGTTAGTTCTTCCTTTACTCAAGATATAATAGTTGTAGCCTAAGGGTATTCTAATGATATGGTGACTAAGGGTAAGCAAAATTCCAATGATGTGACTTGAGTATTCTAGACATGTTGTAGTAGTTTATATAATAATTGGAAGAACATACTAGGGTTCAGGTGGAATCATGAGCTTACGTGGAGGTTGGGAGGACTAAGATATTACACAATGATGAGATTAGGTTGAGCTAAGTCTTTCGGATGCACGGATGCCCCCCTTTTTGCTAATGGATGTAGATTTCATTGTGTCAATACAACTACAAGCTTAACTACATACAACTCTGGTGTTATGGTAAAAGGATCATGTTATGGTGAGGATAGTTTAAATTATTACGAGATTCTTAACGAGGTGCTTGAGCTTGAATATCATATACCACCTACTAATAAGATCTTATTTTCTTGTGACTGGTACGATCCACAATATGGTGTGGTTGTTGACCATATACATGATATTGTAGATGTCATTGCCCGAAAATATATTCGAAGATTTGAACCATTTGTCCTTAGTTCACAAGTTGATCAGATATGTTATGTCCCAATAGTGGGGAAAAAGCGAAAAAGAGATGATCGTTTTACAGTTTTAAAGAAGATGTCATGCATTTATTCGGATTCTAATGACCAACTGAATATAGATGACTCGTCAACTGTACTTGTTCCAGACTTTGAGCGACCACATAATGTAACAGTATACCCATAATATCATTGTAAGTTGATTAAAACTGAAGTTTAATAATTTATTTATTTGCAGTATCTCTTTCTTAATTTTTCATATCATGATATGTTGATCCTTACAAGAAATGCGTATGATGTGTAGACGAGGTTCTAGAGGGAGGGGGAGCAGAACGCATCATGATGATGATCGTATTTCAGATCGACATACTCCAGACATTGATGGTATGATTCCTTTAGTAGTATTTTTTTAAAAAAATAATTATATTTCTTACATGCTTGTTTCTACAATAGGTGAGCATAATGAAGATGTAGCAAGGCTTGTTTCCTATATGCTTGATACTGGTGTAGAAGTTCCTTCGCAATATGCACATAACATTTCGTTGGCAGGAACACCTCCAAGTGTTACACGCTCTCGCCAGCCCACTCCACAATCCTCTACCCATCATCATAGTCCTGTCCAACCTCAGATTCCTCCTCAACCTCCTCCATTAGGTTTAAGTCCACCCATTACTCAGGGTCCTTCCCAGCCCCATGACACTCCTCAAAGTCAAGTCCCGCCCCCAACTCAAGATCTTCGGAAGTACTTGCAATTTCTACCAGATGGGTATCTACTTTATAAATAGTTCTTTTAATTACTATATATGCTTTCTTATTTATCATGCTTATTTATTTGTAATAAGTAATTTTGAAATTCAGGTACACACTTGATAATCAGCATGCTGTGGCCCAAGTACTCACGAAGGACTTTAGAGCTATGCAGGATTGCTCGGATTATAGATGGAGTTGCATGACTCTAGAGGAACAAGAGCGAATCTTAAATGGTGTTTATATAAAATTCATTACGTGATGTTATTTATTGGTTATTTTCAAAATAATTATTTGTAACTAAAACTTGATGTGCAGAACCTGCATGCGCTACCACCTGGTCATACAAAAGAAATGTATCGATTTGCTCTAGTAAGCTAGCAACAGACCGAGTAAAGGATAATGTTTACAGGGCAAGAAAAGCTGCAATCAAGAAGCTGGATGGTGCGGAAGATTAGTAAAGAGCAAAATTATGCGCGCCATCGTGTTGCACTCCAGTAAGGTGGAGTCGCTATTGTGACCTTTTCATTCAAGAAAAATTTCAGAAGAGGTCTGAAGCATGGAAGATAAATAGAGGGAAACAGCGTATTAGATCAACTAGTGGATCGAAGAGCCATGGAACTGTGAGGCATGAACTGGTATGTATAAATAACAAAGTTTGATTTTACATTATCATTTGTAAATTTGTATTGACGACTATTATGTTGGCATTATAGCTTAGAGCTGATAAACGTCCTCCAACTTTTATCAAATGGTGGACTGCGACTCATACAAGTGGAGGGGATTGGGCTACACCTGAATCAAAGGAGGTGTTGGTATGTTGCATATCACTTATATATTTTTTAGTTCTTTCATATTAAACTAAAAAAATAATTTGTAGGATCGTTACATGGACCTGTATAGAGCCAAGTTTGGTGTTTCCATTTCCGATGAAGAAATAGACTTGTATGATAGTTTATGGAAAGAAGTCATCAGTGAGCATTAAGTGGGGCCTAATAGAAGGCAGACTTTGGGTGGTTTGCCACCTAAGTTCGCATCCTCTACTAGTTCTAATGGAGCATCTGGTTTTTTTGAGACACCCTCAACATGCAACATGCCGACATCCGATGTATCCAAGACTGAGTTTGTACAACTCAAACAGACAGTGAGTGTGTTGGTGAATAAGGTGGATGATATTCATTCAAACTTAGGCTATTTCAACAAGGGTGTTAAGGCCATTGACCATTTGTGGTATGTAGCTAACATTTTCATTATCATACAATTTTAGATCGTAGTTTAATAAATGAATTATTTTTCTAGTATTTAAATATCCCTTTTGTGCTTTGTAGAAAAATGCAATCAAGACTTGATCATGAGGAAATGGAAGAGGATGACGATGAAGATGAAGAAGATGACGAAAATGAGGAGGAGGTTGATGACCACGAGGAGAACGAGGACGATGTCATGACATACAGGGTATCACAAAGGAAGGGGGTTATCATTTCAGAACATAGGGAGAATATGAAGAAGAGAAAGGAAAATCCAAAGGATAAAGGCAATGCCAAAAAAGATAATGTGTTTACCAAGTGGAGGAAAAAGAAACCTTTGTATTAGTTATTTTATCTTTTAAATTTGATGTTATAAAACTTCGAGTCTTGTCTTTTTTATTTTTAATATGTATGACAAATGTAGCTCTGCATGAACTATTGTACATTATAATTTTGGATGCATGTCTCTATGTTAATTATGTTTCTACTTTGTGATGATTTCTTTGATGGTATAAGCAGTCAGAATCGAAAGTATTATATTATTGTTCAATATTTACATGACAAAAATCCTAGGGAGGACCATGTTTGGATTATTTTTTTCTTTTATAATCAGAATTTACGACTACTATGGCACTACATTGCTACTACTATGGTAGAACGATAGGGATAAAGTGGTAACAAATTAGTGCCAACGTGGTAGTAAACAACTGTGACAAGTTCCATAAGGTCGTTATGCCCTAATGTATATGTGGTCCCTTAGTAGTCACAAAGTCATGCCTAAATGATCGCAAATTATTGAAAATTTACCACTACTTTGCGACTATAATATGACTACTTGCGACTATTATTGTGACTACAACTACTACCACAGTATGGTCTCAAAGAGTTTGCGACCATTTCGGCCTGACTACATTATTTGCTACCACATGTGGTAGCAAACTTGTGTTGTACCATTTTGCGACTATTTTACCACTCTTTTGCTACTACAATTGTAGTAGTAAAATCTGTTTTTTCTTGTAGTGGGACTTGAACCTCAACAACTAATCCCTTTAGAGTCTCGAAGGACGCTAGACACTTATCATCTACAATAAACTCGGTGTATTTCATCAGCATATCAGTAAGAGGTCGGGCAATACGACTAAAGTCCTGAATGAATCACCGGTAGAAACCAACATGCCCTAGAAAAGATTGCAACTGTCACAAATTGGATGGTGGATTGAGTTTCTTGATGATATCCACCTTGGTTGGATCGACCTCCATGCCCTTGTTGGAGATGATATGGCCAAGCAGCATCCCTTGAGTCACCATGAAGTAGCTCTTCTCCCGAGATAAGACAAGATGGACCTAGATACAATGATGAAGTACGCGGTCTAGGCAATCAATACAAGCATCAAACCCATCACCGTAGATCGAGAAATCATCCATGAAGACCTATAAACAATCACCCCCATGTCCGAAAAGATGGACAACATGCACCATTGGAATGTAGCTGGGGAACTACATAGATCAAAGGGCATCCGTCTGAAAGCATATGCCCCAAACAGACAGGTGAATGTCATTTTCTCCTGATCTTCGGGTGCTATGGACACCTGATTATATCCAGAGTACCTGTCAAGAAGTAGTAGTGACTCTTCCCAACTACCCTCTCCATAATCTGATCAATAAATGGCAGCAGGAAATGATCCTCCTTGGTGGCCTGATTCAATCGTATGTAGTCCACACAGACCCTCCAAGAAGTGGGTACCTGGAGATGAATCCACATTTCATCAGCTTTATTATATCATTTTGTCCTCAAAAATCCTAGCTAATGCACGTAAATAACATTAATTTGTACATAATAACATTCATGATTTATTATATTATTTGTATATAAAATAAGATTTCTAATGCCAAAACTATAGAATAAAGAGAAGAAAAGAAAAAACAATAAAATATCAAAGATATTTTATGGCCATAAACCCTAAGACCAAGCAAAGAATTGAGTTGGTTGACAAAGAATAAAGTAGGGGGAGATAAGGGCCATAATTTGAAAAAAAAACCTATTCTTTTATTCATTATTTATGCATTGTTGACACCTATTTTATTCTTTATTATTCATCAAATGAATAAACTTTGTATATAAAAGTCGTAGATAATGATGTGAATAAAAATATAAAATTAAATTTGTGCAATAATAATACATTGTGTACATTTTATACACAAAATAAAAAGCTAAAAACCAAACATCACCGACCAATATCTTTCAAATAAAAACTCAAAATATATCAAAATCGCCTCTAATTGTATATAACTTTTCACAAGCTATTTTATGGTGGTGGTTTTATATTTTTCGAAGTTACTATGTGAAAGTTAGGTTTTTGACCCCTATTGTACATTATACTAATTAGAATGTTCATTTCATTCATTTCTTATTATTTTCACAAATTCATATTTTTATAATTTTGTAAATATTATTTATAACATATGTGCATATTAATTAGAATAAAACCAAAATTAAAATGCAAAATAAAATAAATCTATGCGAAAACATTGATAAATACCAAGGTTTTTACTAGTAAATAAATAAAAGGGAAAAAATTTTCTTTTAGTCTTTATTCATTCATATTTTTCTAATACTGTAAATATTATATATATATATTATATAAAAAATAAAATACTAAAATAAAGCTCATGAAATTCATTAAAATAAAAAGATGTTTATAACACATAGGTAAAATACCTATAAATATATCTATAGAATATACTTATGTATTTACTTAAATATAAAAATTACATCATAAAATAAAATAAAAATAAATTTATACTCACAAAAAATAATTTATAAATATATAAAATAAAAGAACGAAATATTAAAATAAAATATACGAAATAAAAATAAAAATGTACAAAATATAGGTAATTATACCTATAAATAAGCCCTTAAAAATAAACTTTTATTAAAATACACCAAAAAATAAAAATCATAATAATATATTGCATAAAATAGTAAACATTTCTTTATTTAAACACAAAAATAATAAATAAATTTATTATTTCAAAATAATTATTTTCGAATAAATATGTTATTTTGTCCTGTAGCGGAACTACGTGGACCAATGGCAGGCCGAGGACTGTTGACCTCTAGTCAACTATCCATTAAGACGTCCTGGCTTGTCAGGAATATCTTTTCCCATTTTTTTGGTATTTTCCCGCTCGACCTATCGCTTAATCGTCTTCAATCCCTTCATGGGATTTCATCTCTGATCAACCAAGATCCACGCCCTACCTGTAGATATCTTGTACATACGATCGATTCTTTGATTTTCATCGGTCAAATAAGGGTGCCTATCATATGTATAAATATAACCTCCTTCTTCCATTACAAATTTAGTCACATTCTAAGTCTTAAAACCTCTGTACTCCGGCCTAGCGTGCATCCTCATGATAGGGAGAGGTCCCTTAGAGCTTGGAGGAGGCTGAAGGGTGAAGGAGTGCACCCACGACGGCGCTCCGACGTGGCCCTAATCCTTGACCACCAGGTCAAGTTCGAGATGTGCATTTATTATTTTTAGGTAGCCCTTTTATACCAACATTTTAATTATGTTATTAGATTAATCATTAGGTTAATGGTTTAGCATAGAATAGCCAATTCGTAGTTCGTCAGTGCTCCACTCTAGCGAACTCTTCCACTTTTTTCCGACCGTCTACCACCTAGCCATTCCACCCCACTTTCTTCCCTAACCATTTATCCATCTTCCTGAACCATCAGCTCAACCTGATTGAGCTTCGATAAGTGAAACCCTGCTCCACCTCCATTGTTCACCGGAGCAGGTCTATTCCGCCGCATCTCGATCCGATCCACCACCAAATAATGGCTAAGACCTCCCCTGTGTTTCTGCGACTATTTCTCACACCTTTGTTGGTCTTGAAGAGGGCGGCTGAGCTCTATCGAGGATAAGAACAACGCTCCAGATCCGGAGCCTCGTCCTATCGATTGGCTGGGTCTCCGGCCATTTTGTGGAGCTCAATCAACGTGGGGAACTTCCAAGAACGAAGAGAGAAACTTGGCAGCGACGGAGGAGGTCGACGGTGCACGCAATGACCAATCAAAGCTCGCCCCATGCAAGCTTCATCCTAGTTCTTCCGGGCGTGCCCATTACCATTGGATGAAGAAGAAGCCCTCTATATGCAGCAACAACTGACGAATCATGCCATGTCTTCACCATCCGATTGTGCCCAGTGATCTAATCCTGGCCATCCGAAGGCGAAGCATCGTCTACTGTTGTGAGCGCGACACAAGTATAAGTGAAGCCATCCAGACCGTTCACTCACGCGCTATTATGGGGTAATTTGCGAAATCTAGCCTCGCATTTGTGTATTTATTATTTAGTCATGTAAATAAAATGTAGTGTATTAAATAAAGTGGAAATTGTGTATAAAGGACCCTGAGCTTTTTGTAATTACACTTAGGTCCAGTCCACGTCACCTCGCGTGCCATCCCACGGTAGGTTGCAAAATTGCATGAAAAATCGTATTAGTTTTTGTACTTAATATTTAGTCCAATAAATTAAAAATCACGTTGTATATTTTAAAAAAATTGCTTAAAGCTCCCTGAACTTTTCATATTTGCATTTTAGTCCTTCCAACACACATCACGTGTAGTCCCACGTGATGGGGTAAATTGCATGAGTAATCTAGCGAGTTTTCTATTTGTTAATTAATCTTTAAAAATTACAACATCGTAAACTTTTGGTATTTTTTCCATATAATACCTTAGAATTTGTTTTATTTGCAAAAATGCCCTACTAGCCTATTTATTTTTGTATGTTTTATCTATTTATTTAAAATAGCTATCATGCTCCTAAAACTCCACAAAAATAGGATTAAATGATTCATGCCTTGTATATTCATTCTCATATTTTTAATTGGTATTTTTGCATTTTATCGATTTATTAAAAATGAAAAGGCACCTAAACAATCCCTATTTACTTATAAGAATCCCAAAAAAATATAAAAATGTTTTGAAAAGTTACAAATATATAGTATATTTTGGTATTCATTGAGTCTAGAAAATAAAACCCCTAAAAATAGAAAAAGAAAATGATAAAAATCATAAATCTCTAAAATCCAACAAAAAATATAAAAATTATACAAAATACCAAAAATATGCGTTTCTATTTTACAATTCTCTATATATTATTATGTATATATTAAAAATAATTTGGGTAATTCTGGGACTCATTTATTATTTTTAATACCCAAACTATTTTCGGATTATGTATTAATCCCTTATTTTGGATAGTTTTCACTTAAAAAGTACATAAAAAATAGCGAAAATTCCAGAAAAATATCAAGAAATTAGAAAAATATAAAAATCATATAAAATATATTTTTTAAATTTTATCTATTTTGACATACTTTTATCTATAGAGTATCTATATATACTTTATATTATATTTTATATATAGACATGCATATCTATATATATATATATATTATATTATATTTAAATTAAAAAGAAACATAAAAAAATAAAAAAATAAAAGAAAATACAAAAGTATAAAACCAATAAAATAAAAAAATAAAAATATAAAATAAAACCCCACAAAAACAATAAATTGATAGAGAGGTAAAAGAAAGAATTTGTGTGCATTCATCATGCCTCCTTCTCCCGTTTGCTCCCATAGTTCGACCTCTACATGTACTTACACCTATACACATTTGTATGTAGAGTTATAATATATTTTAACTCCACATTTTTGCTATTCATTGCTTAAATAATTATTGTGGGTTAATTGTTGATTAACCGGGTCTTTTTTGTTGGTCACTTCAGCGACTGCACTCCCGCTCTGTGTGGAACACACGACCAATGCAAAATTTATGTTATCAAATTGTACCATTGCTAGGGAGCAACGGCGCGTAGTAGAATATCATTTGATTTCTGCCTTATATCTCTTGATCATTCATTTATTTATTGTTGCATTTATTTATTTATTCATTTTAAACTATTATTTGATATTATTGTGAACCATTCTGACCATCTTCTTTGTTTGACTTTGATGCGAGGGACCGCAACGTGAAGGAGGACCTCTTAGGAGGACCGGTGCACCCAAGCAAGGCGGAGTCATATTTTCTTGTCTCACTGATAGGAGAGAGCATCACAGGCCGAGCAAAGGAGAATTTTACATAAGAGTTATTTATTTATTCATTTATTATGTATATTTATGTAAGAGAGTGAAACTATAATAGTAATAATTCAGGACTCTTAGAGACTCTTCGATTTCCAGAAGTCCAGTGCCCGAGGGATTGTTCCCTTGGGGGCCTTGACGGTTTTTGCGCTTTTTCGCTTTTATTTTGTTTTATTTAAATTATTTTGTATGAATGAGCTCTTGATTAGGAATTGATTGCCGATAGATTAAGGTCCAAACCCCTAATATATTTGCATACCTATAGATGCGGCTTTGGAATTAGTCAAATAATAATTGTTGGTTGTTTAGATTCAAACCTGCGTGTCGTGAGAGAGGTCGTACAACGCTGGCAGGACCCACTGTAGAAGGCACCGAGACATCTCCAAGATCGGACCTTAGGGTTTTATTCTGAGTAATTGACATTTTGTTATTCACGATAATAGAAGTTACTAGCCTAGGGCGATTTCATCTTCTTGCATTTACATATAGTCTAGGTTTTAATTCTGGTATGCACCCTTCATGGAGAGAGCTGAGAAGCACTATAGGTCCTCTTACTTTGCATGCATCATTGATTTTCGACTTGCATGACTTTTCCGATCTTCTCCCTCTGATTTTTCTCACCTAGGATGCTAAATGAAATTGGAAAACCGTTAGGCACGTGCATTGAAAAATGATAAAAAAGTGATAACCAAAATAAAATAAGGACTGCTAACTATACTTGATCTCTAAAATAAAATGTAATGGATTCCTTGTATTGGGAGAGAAACCCCCTCCTTGTATGTGTATTTTATTCCTACGCACACGCTAAGGATTAGTGCCCAAACCCCAAGCCTATCTTCGTGTGTGCAACTTTGTGATGATCACCCAACTCTAAAATCGACAAGATAAAAAGTCCACTCATGGTCTTCATTGTGTTGAGTTGGTGAATCATGGGTTTGCTTTGTGTATTGATTGTGACTTGGAGTCCGTTTGCATTTTCATCTCATTGTGTTTTGTGATCCCACTCGAGTGAGTCATTATTTTTCACCTTTGAGTCTCTCCACCTCTCTTATATATATATATATCTCCTCATCTGCATTGAGTCGTGATATTGGGTCTTGAGATTCACCTTCTTCGCCAGATTTTGCGGCTTCTCTCCTTGCCCGTATCAAACACATCTAGTCTGATTCGAGGAGACCCTCTCCTTGAACCACAATTTCGACTATGTCCACCTTCGTCTCACCCACCCTCCTCGTGTACCTCATATCATCCATCTATTACGCGGGATTGATGCGCTTACGGATATATCCCGCATCGAGGATTTTGACTTACATTGATTATTGGAGCAAATCAGCCACATTTTGAGGATGTTGAGATTGATAGCTTTCTCTTGGTGGATTTGACTTTTGATATGTACATAAGAACTTATTGAGGACTTTGATGATGCACGATTACTAGGTTTGATTATTATTTGATGATTTTGATCTCGCACATCGGATTGAGGATGTGATATACTTTGATGGATCGATAATGATTTCATGAGTCATGACTGATCTATCCACTTTGAGGTTCCCACCATATTGATTCAGAGATTGGATTGATTGATCTTGATTTGTACTTCAGAGTGACAGTGACCAGAACCCACATGATCTCTCATCTTCTTGATTGATCCATCCCCGATCTCCTGATTGTCATCCACCTGTGTCACCTCGAGGAGTTCCGATTAACTTTTGTGCCATCTCAACTAGATTGATTGACTTGAGGGACATATTGTGATTGACCTTATTCTTTCTCATCCCTTGCATGATCTTATGCCCTCCTGATTATTGATTGATTAATTGCTTTTGAGGACCTGATATGTGCTGCCAGCAATCCCAATACTTGATTAACTTTGTTTGTATACATCCCTGAGGACTATCTGTGGGAGGATGCGACACATTCTCTACGCTTGGTTTCCCTTACTGATGGTGTCTCCTTTATGTTGGAGCACAGAACTGTCATCTGATTTGATTGTTTGGCCTCGCTGCTGATTGTGCGCCAGATCTGTAGGTGCATGAGGCCAATGTCACATACTCCTTCAAGTCTTCTCTCCTTGACGGTCCTCGCAAGGATGAGTGTCAATTTTTTTATTGTTCACTGCCTAGTTCGTAGTGCTCTTCGACGGTTATCTGCAGGAGACTATGACACATTGTTGCATTTGCAGTCTCTTCTGTTGGTGGGCGATCTGTTGTCTACCGAGACCATTTTGATTGACTCCTTTGAGTCCTCTCTCCTTGACAACCCTCTCAAGGACGAGATCTGATATGATTATTCACTACTTACTTTGCATTGACTCCCTGAGGAATATCTGAGGGAATAGGAAACACTTTCTTTACACTCAGTTCCCCTAGATGAATGTGTCTCCTTTCTGTTGGAGCATGGAGCCGAGTCATCTGATTTATGTTTTGGTCCCCTCTCCTTTCTTGTATCTGATCTATCAGATCTTGGGGCCAATTGCTTAGACACCTTTGAGTCTTCTCTCCTTTACGGTCCTCACAAGGATGATCCATCTTTATCTGATTATTCAATGTTTAGTTGGAAGTAGGCTCCCCGAGGGTTGTCTGCGGGACACTGCCACATTTTCTTGATATGCCGGTCTCTTCTGCTGATAGATGATTTGTCGCCTACCAATATCGCTTCCGTTGATCCGTCTGATAGATATCACTCCTTCAAGTCTGCTCGCCTTGATGACCCTCGCATGGGTGAGCTTCTATTTTGATTATTCACTGACTAGTATGTATTACTCCTCGAGGGTTATCTACAGGAGGATATATCATTTTGTTGGTATTCGGCTTCATTGCTGGTGTCTCCTTTCTGTTGGAGCACAGAGCTGAGTCTTCTTATTATTCTGAGATCTCTGATTTTTCCCACCTTGAGGACCCTCGCAAGGTTAAGCCATGTATTGTGTTGCTCAGTGTATTCTTAGGAGACTCTATGACCACAGGACCACATGCTGCATTAACAGTCTTTTGTTCTTCACCCTTTATACCTTTCTAAGATCTTGATTGAATTGGAGGACTCTGTATTGTTCCTTCTTCCTCTGTGTCTTACAATATCGGCTTTGCTCACTCATTCCATCCTTATGAGCTGATATTCTGCTTTCGCTACCAGTACCTGGTTTAGTTTTCAATCTCTTTTTCCTGGTAGCTGACACCCACTTAAATGCATACCCGGGTGTCTTCTCACTATCTGACTGCATCCTCGTTTTCACAGGGAGACGACGATGATAGCACGGTATTCGCTTATCAGATACCGTCTTGTACTTGACATTCTTTACTTTCTGTATATACGTGTTGGGTATTCTATTCCTTGTATGTATTATCACTTTGATCGTTGCTTATACTTCGGGATATCTCACCCTAAGTAGAGAGGGACTGATGCATACATTCTCTACGTTCTTTTCATCTATATGTATATATCTCTTCTTTTCTTCTTTTCTTCTTTTCCTTTTCATTTCTCCGTTTCTACATAAAAGGAGTCGCCCCTTTTTGTCAGTTTTCTGTACCTAGGATGTACTTTGTCCTAAGTATAGGGGGTTTGGACCCCTGATTCATTCATTCTTTGATCCCCTCCGCTATCTCTTCTCTTTTCGATTTTCTTTTCTATACTTAGGGATATCTCACCCTAAGTATAGGGGAGACGGCCCGAGCTGTGATTTGTTTATTCCCACCCTTGACCCTCCCTGCGTTGTGTACAGTCTGATATACTTAGGATTATTTGATCCTAAATATAGGGGGACTGCCACCTTCTTATTCATTTATCTCTTCATTCTTTCATTTTCTTATTCTTTCAGTCATTGTAGCGTAGGCTTTTCTATACTCAGTACAAGTTATGTCTTCTCTTTCTCTTTTCGATCTATGAGGACATAGCTCATGCTAAGTATGGGGGGTTGTATATACTATGTATATACTTTAGCAAGAACTTTTACTTTCGTATAATTATTATTCATAAATATGGCTATAAATACTATATAATTCATTAAAAACCATCTAATAATTCCTCAAATTTTTTTGTGTATATTGATTAATAAATCAACTTAAAAATACTTTTGCAAAATGATTTGAAAAATGGTGTGAACCGTTTGGAAACTTTTTTTGTGAAATGTTCAATCTTTGTAAAAACATTTTGATTGCAAAAATTCTTTTCTTTGTGTGAAATAGAGTATTTGAAAACCTGTATGCAAATGATTTTGAAAATGTTTGTAAATATATTTTGAAAAATGTATATATTGTTTGAAAAGTCTTTGCAAAATGGCTTTCAAATGTCTATAAATATTTGCAAAAATTATTGTGTACTATAGTTTTGAAAATTGTTTGCAAATAAATTTAAGGAATAAAAGAATTATTTATAACATGTACATAAAATTCATTACCAATTATATATGTATATACCTATAACTTTTAAAACATGTAAATAAATAAAAATAAGCACACCCATGTAAATAGCTGTATATATTTTATACTTTGTGTGTGCCAAAATTCTTGTTATTTGCAAAATTCTTTGTGTAAAAATTCTCTTTGATTTCAAATTCTTTTTAAAAATTGCATCATTCTTCATGCATTGTACATAGCATTTGCATATCATTCATATTCTTTTGATTGAACTTGATGATTGAACTAGTCCAATAAAGTCGAAGATTGGAGCTTGGTTGGACCTTACTGCATCTAACCGCACTGGAACCTTATAGGAACTAGGTTTAAGGTATTTCAAGTCTATTGAGACTTAGTTCTTTGAGACTTAGAGTTGGGTTCAAGTTACCTCAACTAACTAACTAGAACTTTTCAAGACGCAAGATTGACTCTCGTCGGTTGGGACCTATCTTGGACACTTGTACCTTTCTCAACTCAGTTGGAGTGGTGAGTGGGGTTGGATTTGCCGGTCTAAGACGCACACGGGTGGAAACATTCGTCCCCATCTATGGAGAGAAGTGCACCCCAACCTGGTCCAGTTTCAATGAAGTTGAATGACAGGAGAGTGTGGGTTGCAATAAAGCTTCAAAAGAGGGATATTCTTCTAGCTCCAAAGGAAAAAGTCCTTATGTAAATGCTGTTGTAAATAGTATTTAAAAAAACTCCAAAAAAGTGGACAGGACTAAAAATAAAAAAAATGCATGTCGGAGTATGTATATATGTTGTATAGAAAAGAAGCAAGCTTGAGCATCAAAGTTACACCATGTGAGCCTGCAGCTGGATAACTTGGCTACACTAGCCTTGCATCCCAGGATAGGTAGCTACACTAGCTACCAACCATTCTTTTCTTCACTCCTCCCCTTGAGTTGGATGCCACTTGAACATAGAAAGGAATACCCCGCTTCTGGAGTATAGAGTGCTGGATTAGGGAATCATTGGGTTGTCATTATGGAGAAGTTAGTTCCTTTGTCATTTTAGTTGGGGAGAGCCACTATCACTTACACTGTACAAGTCAGCTTCATATCCATAAGGGTTTGCGTATGATGTAGGCTAGTTCTGACCTACCTATTGAGTGGTTTGAATCGAGTTATGTGACTCTCGAAGGCTGTTGTGTTTTAAATTTAGTTCTCGACCATGTTACACGCACATTCTCACATCAAGGTCTAAACTATGTTCCAAACTTTGATTTTGTACAGACAAGTTTAATAATCATGATCAATTCCATTTATTCTTTATTCTCTCTTTTTCTTTTCTTCTTCTTCTTTATAACTTTTGTACTTATTGCATAAGTGTTTGCTAGCGACTAGCAAAGGCAAGTATAGGGGGGTGATGAATCTCCATTTCATCACCTTTATTCTATCATTTTGGCCTTAAAAACCCTAACTAATGCATGTAAATAACATTAATTTGTGCATAATAGAATTCATGACTTATTGTATTATTTGTATATAAAATACGGTTTTAATGCCAAAATTATAGAATAAAGAGAAGAAAAGAAAAAGGAATAAAATATCTAAGATATTTTATGACCCTAAACCCTGAGACCAAGTCAAGAATTGAGTTGGTCGACAAGGAATAAACTAGGGGGAGATAAGGGACAAAATTAGAATAAAAACCCTATTTTGCATTCATTATTTATGCATTTTTACACCTATTTTATTCTTTATTATTTATTCATAAAATGAATAAACTTTATACATAAAAGTTGTAGATAATGATGTGAATAAAAGCACAAAATTAAGTTTGTGCAAAAATAATACACTATGTACATTTTATACATAAAAAAGCCAAAAACCAAACCTCACAGGCCCATATCTTTCAAATAAAAGATCAAAATATATTAAAATCGCCCTCCAATTGTATATAACTTTTCACAAGCTATTTTATGGTAGTGGTTTTATATTTTTGGAGTTACATTGTGAAAGTTAGGTTTTTGACACCTATTGTACATTATATCGATTAAAATATTCATTTCATTTATTTCTTATTATTTTCACAAATTCATATTTTTATAATTTTGTAAAAAATATTCATAACATTTGTGCATATTTAAATTAAAATAAAACCAAAAGGAACATGCAAAATAAAATAAATCTACATGAAAACATAGATAAAATGCCTATGATTCTACTTGTAAATAAATATAAAGGAAAATATTCTTTTATTTTTTATTTTGTCATATTTTCCTTATATTGTAAATATTATGTATATTCTATTAAAAATACAAAAAAATAAAACTCATAAAAATTCATTAAAATAAAAAGATGTATATAGGTAAAATACCTATAAATATACCTATAGAATATACTTATCTATTTATTTAAATATACAAATTACATCATAAAAAATAAAATAAAAATATATTTATACTCATAAAAATTACTTGTAAATATATAAAATAAAAGAATAAAATAATAAAAGAAAATATACAAAATCAAAATAAAAATGTACAAAATATAGGTAATTATACCTATAAATAAGCAATTAAAAATAAACTTGTAATAAAATACACAAAAAAATAAAAATCATAATAAAATACTACATAAAATAGTAAACGTTTTTTATTTTATACACAAAAAATAAAAAATACTATTTTAAAATAATTATTTTCGAATAAATATGCTATTTTGTCCTGTAGCGGGTCTACATGGATCAATGGCAGGCCGAGGACTGTTGACCTCTAGTCAACTGTCCGTTCAGATGTCCTGGATTGTTAGGACAATCTTTTCACACTTTTTCTGCCATTTTTCCCGCTCGACCTGCCACTCAATCGCCTTTGATCCCTTCATGGGATTTCATCTCTGATCAACCAAGATCCACACCCAACCTGTAGATACCTTGTACATACGACCGATTCTTTGATTTCTGTCGGTCAAATGAAGGGTGCCTATCATGTGTATAAATAAAACCTCCTTCTTCCAATACAAATTTGGTCACTTTCTAAGTCCTAAAACCCCTCTACTCCATCCTAGCCTGCATCCTCGTGACAGGGGGAGGTCCCTTGGAGCGTGGAGGCGATTGAAGGATGAAGGAGTGCACCCACAGCGGCGCTCCGACATGGCCCTGCTCCTTGTCCTCCAGGTCAAGTTCGAGCTACGTTTTTATTATTTTTAGGTTTATTCCAACATTTTAATTATGTTATTAGATTAATCATTAGGTTAATGGTTTAGCCTAGAATAACCTATTCGTAGTTTGTCGGAGCTCCGCTCCAGCGAATTTTTTCTCTCATTTCCGATCGTCCACTGCCTAGCCATTCCCCCCCACTTTCTTCCCTACCCATTTCTCCATATTCCTTAACCATCAGCTCAACTTGATTGAGCTTTGATCAACGAAACCCTGCTCCACCTCCGTCACTCGTCGGAGCAGGTCGATTCTGCCACATCTGGACCCGATTTACCACCAAATAATGGCCAAGAGCTCCCCTGTGTTTTCGCGGCTATTTCTAACCCCTTTACAGGTCTTGAAGAGGGCATCTAAGCCCAGTCAAGGATAAGAACGACGCGGAAGGTTCGGAGCCTCGTCCGAGGATTAGTTGGGTCTCCGACCATTTTGTAGAGTTTGATCGATGCAGGTGACTTCCAGGAACGAAGAGAGAAGCTTGGCAACAACAGAGGAGGTCGTAGGTGCCTGCAATAGCCGATCAAAGCTCGCCCCAAGCAAGCTTCATCCCATTTCTTCCTGGCATGCCCATTGCCATTGGATGAAGAAGAAGTCCTCCAGATGCAACAGCCGCCATCAGATCATGCCAAGTCTTCACCATCCGATTGTGCCCTGCGATCTAATCCTGGCCATCCGAAGGCGAAGCGTTATCCACCGTTGCGAGCACGATACATGTATAAGTGAAGCCATCCAGACCATTCGCTCATGTGTTATTATGGGGTAATTTGCAAAACCAGGCCCCGCATTTTTTTATTTATTATTTAGTCATGTAAATAAAATGTATTGTATTAAAAAAGTGGAAATTTTGTATAAAAGAACCTGAGCTTTTTGTAATTACACTTACGTCTAGTCCACATTACCTCACATGCTATCCCACGTGAGGTGGAAAAATTACATGTCAGCCCCTATTAGTTTTTGTATTTAATGTTTAGTCTAATAAATTGAAAAGCACATTGTATATTTTTGTAAAATATGCTTGGAGCTCCCTAAACTTTTTCATATTTGCATTTTGGTCCTTCTAGCACGCATCATGTGTAGTCCCACATATGGCGTAAATTGCATGAGTACCTTGGAGGGTTTTGTAATTATTAATTAGTCTTCAAAAATGAAATAAATGTTGTAAACTTTTGGTATTTTTGCACAGAGCACCCTGGAATTTATTTTAGTTTCAAAAATGTCGTGAGAGGACATTTATTTTTGTGTATTTTACATATTTATTTAAAATAGCTATTGTGATATTAAAAATCCACAAAAATAAGATTATATGCTTCATGCCTTTTAGATTAATGCCCATATTTTTATTAGGTATTTTTTGCATTTTATTCATTTATTAAAAATGAAAAGGAGCCTAAATAATCCATTTTTACTTATAAGAATCCCAAAAAAAAATATAAAACTTTTGTTAAATTCAAAAAATTATATATAGTATCTTTTGATATTTATTGAGTCCATAAAATAAAAATCCCTAAATGTAGAAAAAGAAAATGACAAAAATCATAAAGCTCCAAAATCCAACAAAAAGATATAAAAATTCTACAAAAATACCAAAAATATGTTTTTCTATTTTATAATTATCTATATACTATTATGTATATATTAAAATTAATTTGGGTAATTTCGGGATGCAATTATTCTTTTTATACCCAAAACACTTTCGAATTATGTATTAATCCCTAATTTGGGAAATTTTTGACTCTAAAAATACATAAGAATTAGCAAAAATTCCAGAAAACTAAAAAAATAGAAAAATAGAAAATCATAAAAACATTATTTTTACTATATTTTATCTATTTTGACATACTTTTATCTATATAGTTTCTATATATACTTTATATTGCATTTATATATAGACTTGCATGTCTATATACATATATATATATATATATTTAAATTAAAAAGAAATATAAACAAATTGAAAAACAAAAAAAAAGAAAATACAAAATTATAAAACTAAAAAAATAAAATTAAAAACCCACAAAAATAATAAATTGAATGAGAGATAAAAGATAGAATTTTTGTGCATTCATCATGCCTCCTTCTCCCGTTTGCTCCCAGCGTTCGACCTCTACACGTACTTACATCTATATACATTTGCATGTAGAGTTATAATAAATTTTAACTCCACAATTTTGCTATTCATTGCTTAATTAATTATTGTGGGTTAATTATTGATTAATCGAGTTTTTTTATTGGTCACTTCAACGACCGTACTCCCACCCTGTGTGGAACGCACGACCAATGCAAAATCCCTATTATCACCCAGGTAGCTATCTCCTCTCCAAACTCGCTCATAACTGTAGTTATGCATGTCTTCTTGGGCACCACATGTAATGGACTAATGATGAGCATCTCACCGACTAGGGTTAAGAAGACATATCAAGGCCATTGCGACCCCAATCAACAAAATGGGCTCAGTCAAGAAGAATAAATCACTCAGAATAGATCAAACAATCAAGCACAAATGTAAACGATTCGCTATTTATTTTACCTGACATAGCAACCAAGGTCGAACACAAGGAGCACGAGAAAACCTAAGAAGTAATCAAATCTCAAGAATCAAATTTTTAATTTTTTTAATAAGAAAGCAAAAATCAACAATTAAGAAAACAACGCAACACAACAATCCTTTCGTATTTTTCTTTATTACTAAAAATGCTTCGAAAAATAAGATAAAATATTTTTGGGTTTTTAAGGTTTTGAAGTGTTTTGGTAATTTTTTGGGGTTTCGCCAATGTTTTTATATTTTTATAAAAATCAAACACTGGCTAAAAATGTAAGCAATGCATAGTTAGGACTAAATTGCAAATTTAATATATCTAAAATGACCAAAAATCATGGTGAACAATTTCATATAAACTAGATATAAAATGCTACAAATAGGAACTGAAATTAGAATTTTTGGATTTTTATTGAATTTTATGTGAATTTTATATGGTTTTAGGTTTTTTATTACTTTTAGGAATTTTTAAGGAGTTTTCAAACAAAATTTCTACTATAGGTAAAATACATAAAAATACACTAACAAGAATTTTTATAGAATTTTTAAGGCAATTTTTAAATTTTTATGGATTTTTAAAAATAGATAGGACACTTTTTATAGGTTTTTGATTTTTCAAAGATAATAAATATGAACAAATTAATCCTAGAAAATCAAGACAAATACTACACACTAACATGAGCCCAGGGTAATTTTTATGTAATTTTTCGGATTAATTTGCTAATTATTAAGTCCAAAATACAAGATGTAGTTAGGTATAGTTTACAGAGACCTACGTGCAATTATAAAAAAATTCAGGGCCAAATAATAACACAAGTAGCAGATATAGGGCAGAAGTTGTAAAAATTTCAAGCAATCACACGCTCGATACATGATCCAGACTCACAGGGGCATAAGTACAAATACTAGAAACATGTCAATCAGTTCATAACAAGCAGAAAGTTCAGGGCCAAAGGAACAAATAACCCAAAAGTCATGTGGGACAGCACGTGCTACAAGATGAAAGGGAGTAAAATGAAAATATTCAAAAACTAAGTATCCAAACTGTAAAAGTTCATAACTACAATTTTGATTTAATGGACTAAAGCGAAATAGCGAGACATGCATGGTTAAGATGGAAATATACCCCTTGGGGCACATGCATAGCGTGTGCATCCACTGACAGTGCTCATCGCCTCTGCCAAGCTGATCTGACATCTCAGATATGTCAGCTATGTGTGTGTCAGATGCTCCAGTAGGTCTGATCTGACGACCCCAAAAGATGCTTTGTCCGATGGTCGTGATGGAATCTGGCAGAGGTGTGGTCATCCAATGACAGAAAGAGGACTTGGAGGAACACTCCCTTGGCTGACTTTCAATCTTCCAATGGAGGTGATCCACTGCTCTGATGAGGTCACCAAGGCATCCTACAGTGTCACGTGGGTGCTCCGCTTCCGGTGGACGTGATCGATGGAGGTATCGATGGTCGGATGGTTACATTGGTGATGCTCCTCCTGGAGCTACTCTGTCTAAGCAGTCGAGGCTCCAAAATGATCCCAGGCTTGCTTGCATTCCTGCAAGGGGAAGAGAGGGCTCGGAGCTACGCTCCGACCCTAGTTATTTCTTCAAAGGATAAGGGAAGCGGCGGTGGATGGTGATCGACCTCCGACGAAGGCGTGAGAAGGAGGTATGAGCCTAATATCGACCCGATGGTCAAGTATTAGGATGGTTGGGCTACGTGAGAAGGTGTGGAGTGAGATGTAGCATAGATCGGAGCGGGTAGATGTAGAGAACATGGCTCTAATCAGTTGGTCGGATCAAGTGAATGTCGGCAGAGATGGAATGAAAAGATGACTCGGAATGAGAAATGCAATGGATATGAGTGATACATGAAGCTACTGTGTTTCTTAACAAGATCAGGCAAATGTGGGCAATTGAGTCTTCGCCTCAACCAAGCTGCGGCAGGCCGGGAGGCTTCACACTGCGGAGCTCTGGCCACGTCGTGAGCTACGAGTCTCTGTGTGCTTCCCAATGATCCTGAAGGGCTCCTCAGCATATTGTCATGTGAACGAAGGTGTCTAAGAGGGGACGAGGGCACGAGGTACAAGCTACCGCTCAGTGGAGACGAAAGAAGATGTTAAATAGGATTCCCAGGGTTCTGGAATGATCGAGTGAAAGCGCGCAACCCTAGGAACATATGTGCCTTCCTAGGGATCTGCGAATGTCACGAGTCCTAAGAGGATGCTCGGGTAAAGAATCGGAGCCAGAGGTGGTCAGAGTCGGGGGGAGAATTAGTAGAAAAGACACCGGTGAGAAGATGGGCGACCCGACCTGACCTGGAAGGAGGCGTCGACCGTAGTCAACAAAGCCTTTAGAACAATCAGAAAATAAGAATATACAAAATAATAAAAAATTAAATAAAAAATAGAAAATGAATTCAAAATAAAAAGTGTATAAAATAAAAAATATTTATTATTTTTCAAACTATTTTTCTATGATTTTTAATTATTTTTATGAAACTGACTTAATGTATATACAGTATATAGTATTATAAACGAGTATAATACAAGTATTTTTATTATTTTATATTTACACAAATACATTTATTGTTTATTGATTTATTTATAACATAATTTTAGGAGTGTAAAATAATTTTTATTTTGGTTTTATGAATTAATAATGGTATCTAATAAATAGAGGATGTAATATATACACATGTATTTTATACACTCCACGGTTGATTTTATTTTTATTTTATTTTATTTTTATGTTATTACTAAAATTATATACAGGGGTATGAATATAATAGTTTAATTTTATTTTTTCAAAAATGGATATAAATAATATTTACAGATATATACAATATGTACACTATATATCGAGCCCTATCTCTCTCTACTTATTTTATTTTACGATCAGGTCAATTCTTGACCTTCTTTTGGGGTTTAGGTCACTATGTATTTATTCTAAATACAACATTTATTCTTTTCCTTTATTCTTTTATACAGACAGAAATGCATGATAAATATGCAAGATTAACACATGCATGTAATGTGCTCAATTATTGTATTTACAAGTAATCACATGATGTTTTGTCAAGAAAAAGAGCTAAAATAAAATAATAAAGAGCAGGAATCAGGGATTCATCAACTAACCCACTTGGAGATAGAGATGGGGAAGATAAAATCGATGCTCCAGCATTTTGGTATCTCTTTCATAACCTCGAAGATTCAAGTTCAACCGTTGTTGGAACTCACGTGATGGCTTGGCGTCCTCTTTGAGATAGATATGGTGAGAGCATAGGGACGGACTTATCCCATGGAGATCAGCTGCAATCCATCCAATTGCCTTGCGGTTTCTTTCAAGAACCTCCATCAAACGAGATTCCTGCTCTCCAATCAAATCCGCTGAGATAATGACTGGGTACATCTCTGGCTCATTGATGAATCTCCGTTTCATCATCTTTGTTATATTATTTTGGCCTTAGAACCCCTAGTAAATGTGTATAAATAACCTTAATTCATGCATTTTAGCATGTATGCATTTGTGTACAAATTGTGAGCAAAATACGGTTTTCAAAGGCAAAATTATAGAATAAAGAAAAGAAAAGAAAAAGGATAAAATATTGAAAATATGTTATGACCCTAAACCCTCCGACCTAGGCATCTCAATGACTAGGTCCATAAGGTATAAGGTAGGGGGAGATAAGGGCCAAAAATACAATAAAAAATCCTTTTATTTAATTCATTTTTTTATTTTTGTAACCTATTTTTAGTTCCACTTTTTATACCTTAAATAAAGAAACTTTGATCATGAAATTTGTAGATAATTAAATATATAAAATTATAAAAATATTTTCATACAAAAATAATACACAGATAAAAAGTTATACTCAGAATAAGTTTCCAAAATCCCAACTTCTTAGACCCATATCTCTCAAATAAAAACTCAAAATAAAACAAAATCACCTTTAATTGTATATAACTTTTAATAAGCTATTTATGATTTCATATTTTTTGGAATTATGGTGTGAAAGTTTGGTTTTAGACTCCTATTGTATACTTATACAGATTAAAATGTTCATTTTATTTATTATACTTTATTTTTATAATTTTATATTATTATAATTTTGTAAATAATATTTATAATAGGGAAAAGGGAAGCTACACCGGGGAGTGCAGCCAAATAGCTACACCCGGGTATTTTTCTCATTGATTTTTGATTTTTTGAAGGAAACTTATGGGGGATTTACTCAGTTTATTGTGTGTAATATGTGTTTCAAATTTCATGCAGAACAAACACTACTAGCATGCCCATCTAGATATGGTCAATTTCAATAATTCGGAAATCGTTAAAATGTCATAGCCTTGATGGAGATGATAGAAATGCCGAATTTAGCTGAAATTGGTATGATATCATGGTGATATATAGTGATCTAAATACCCCTAGGTTTCATTTCAAAAACACAAAAAATCAATAAAAAAATGGTCGGGTGCAGCTAGTTAGCTATACCCCCGGGTGCAGCTTCCCCAGCCCCTTTATAATATATATAGATATTAAAACATGAATAAAAAATAAAGAAATCATTAAAATCAAATACTTGTATAAAACATCTAGATGAGATACCTATGTTTATATCTATAATGATAATAGATCTAATTATTTAATTGTTTTTATTATATATCAAAATATAATAAAATAGATTTAAGTATATAAAATAAGTATACATATATCAAATAATAAACCAAAATAATAAATTAAAAATACAAAATAAAATAAAAGATTAAAAAATATATATAAATATACCTATATATAACCCTCAAAAAGTAACTTGTAATTACAAACCTCAAAAAAATAAATAAAAATCATAATAAATTAACTCAGAAAATAATAAATATTTTTCATTTTATAACCTAAAATTAATAAATTCATTTACTTTTTAAAACAAATTTTTTAATAATTTTTCCAGGGTTTTTTCCTGGTTGGTCCACATGGACCAACCAGGAGCATCCGAGAGTTGACATGTACTCTCTGACTCGCCTCCTGTCATTGTCAAAACCACGATTTTTGCCTATCTTCTCATTTTTTTTCAAGACTTCACCTTTCACTATTTCGCGATGCACCCTTCCTGACTTTTTCTCCCCGAGTATCAATGATTCACGCCTTATGCTCGCTTCGGGGATTGTATCGATGCACTTCTCAATTCGCCATGTTCTTTGAGCACCCAGATCCACCTTGTATAAATTGCCCCGTGACTTTCCATCTCAATTTTGAACCCTCTTTCACCCGTTATCGCCGCCCTTCTGCGAGCCCCTGGATAGAACGTGGTGACAGCACGCTCCCTCGCTCCTTAGAGGCATTATTAGGTGGCCCTAGGGTGGTCTCCACCCCATCTCCAGTGGCCCTTCGCTGTGAGGTCAGCTTCCCTATTTCGGTTGGTGAGGTACATGTCGTCTTGCCTTCTCTAGAGTGACTTAGCTCCTAGGTTTTATTCTTGCATTAGTTTTATCCCTTAATAGCATAGTTTTGCGCTAAATCACCTATTTATTGTTCATCAGAGCCCAGCTCCAGTGAACTCCTCCGTCGTGTTTTCCGCTGATCTTTGACGCACCATTCGCCTCCACAAAGATTTTCTTCGTCTTCTTCACCTTCGTCCACACCCGACTCACCTCAATTCTAGTAGGATCGAGATGTAGGTGCTCATCTCCTTCACCCGTCGGAGTACCTCCAACCCGTGTCACCATTCGCTCCATCCCACCAATAGAGAGTCCCCATATCACACTCTTGCTTATCTGCATCTTATTTGCAGGACCTAGAGGCTTAAGACCCCCCAAGGGGTCGATTTTTGTAGAGGAGTAGCCGCCTGGAGCCACTTTTCTACCTTGGCCCTGCGGTTGCGCTCTGGTGCTCACGCCATTTTAGCACCATCGTTGGGTCCAGAACCTTTCCAGGAGACTTTGTGGACCGTCAACGACCAGAAGGGAGGTAGATATCACGATATATTGAAGATCAAAGTTCGAGCATGCCCTAATTCTTCCCCATTCTTGCTGGAGGTCCCAGGACCGTCAGATCGAGCTCCGGCTCCACATGCATCAGCTACCGTAGGATCAAGCTTCCTACGTCCTTCCAACCACTCGCATGTTTTAATCTGGGCCATTAGGAGCGGACCGTCATCAACCACCCAAAGAGCGATGCATGTCTTAGTGAAGCAGATCCAGTCGTTCGCTCCCACATAGGCGTGGGTGTTTTGCATCTTTGCCCTTGCCACTTTGTATTTACTATTCAAACAAGAAACTTTCATCTACAGCTTTGTTATTTTGTATTATTTGCAAAACCACCCCCCACACTTTATTGCATTTACCATTAGGTCTATGCCACATCACCTTACGTGACGCCTCACGTAGGGTGGTGATTTTGCATCAGTACCCACAGGTTTTTGGGCATTTTTAATTAGTCCGATAATTTTGTAATTCAGCTATATATTTTTGGACAAATTTCAGTTTAACCCTTGAGTTTCTTGTACGTGATTTTGACATTTTGCAGGAGGTCCCATGGGGATTTACTTATTTCAATTTGGTCCAGTAACTTTTTGTATGTGTTGAATATTTTTTGTGAAAAAGCACTTTTACCCCTGATCTTTCTGTTATTTTTTAATTATACCCTTACTAGTAGTGTAGTCTCTATTTATTTCATACATCTATATAACTCGAAAAAATCCCAAAAAATAGAATGCTTCTTGTTGCATTGTTGTTTCACTCTATTATTTTTTGTTGCATTTTGAAGCTTTTTATTATTTATAAAAATAAAAAACGCCATTTTTTGTCCTTGTTTGCAAAAGGAAATACATAATATATATATATATATATTTACGTATTTTAAATCTTCATACAAAAAATCACTAAAAATATAAAAGAAAACACAAAAAATAGGAAAACACTGAAGAACTTCATAAAAATTTAAAAAACCATTAAATTCCAAAAAATATACTTTCTATTTTTGAATTTTCTAGATATCATTGTCTATACATTAAAATTAATTTGGAGATTTTTATTATTGTTTGATATTTTTTCTCCAATTTAGATTTGGATATTTATTTTAACCATGCTTTTGGGTAATTTTACTTCAAAAATATATAAAATTAGAAAAAATTTATAGAAAATCACAAAAATTGTGAAATGATATCTAAAACCCAAAATATTTTATTTTCTTTATTTTGAGCATTTTTGTAATGTTTATATCAACCCTAGCTTACATTGTATATATATATATATCCTTTATATAGTCTTATATCTATTTTCAAAGAAAAATATAAAAAGAAAATATAAAATTATAAAATTAAAAATCAAAATTTAAAAATACAAAATTAAACCCACAAAAAGAGCACATATATAGACATATACACTACACTCACTTTTGTGCTTCATTGCCCTGATCTATCCTGCTTGTTCCATGTGTTTGACAATCTACACATACTTGCACCTATACACATCTTTGTTGTAGAGTTATAATAAATTTTAAACTCTGCACTGCTTTTTATTGCTTAATCATCATTGTGGGATAATTGTTGTTTTAATCCGGATTTCGTGTGGTCAATTCGATGACTGTATTCCCGCCATGTGTGGAAAATAAGACCGTTAGTTTTTTGGGTTAAACAAATGGCACCATTGCTGGGGAGCAACAACGCATAGATTGGCTTTTTAATTGATTGTGATTATTTGTCTATTTTTGTGCCTTCATTATTTTCTCATTATTTGATATAATTGTTTGAGCTATCTAACCCCATCTCTTTGTTGACTTTGTGCGAGGTACCGCGGATCGAGGGAGGCGCTTTACCCATGGCGCCTACGCACCCACGTGAGGTTGGCTTTAGTTTGCCGACCTAGCACCATTTGTACTTAAAGAATTTTTGAAGACCTAGCTCCGTTTATTTTATTACTTTTATTTATGTAATTTAAGTGAGAGAAACCTCTATTGTTGTAATAGTACATGTATTCTAGACTCTGGACATTTGGGCCCAATTTCCATGTGCTTGTTTGCTTGGGGGCTCACCGCGGTTTTGTTGTGTTTTCATCGTATTTTTTCCTTTGTTTTTCAGTTTTGTTTTCTTTTTTTGTGTGATTGAGCTCATAGTTTTAGAAGTTTCTTGTCGATGACATTAGGTCCAAACACTTAATATATTTCTCTATGCATATAGTAACGGTTGGACTTAGTCAAATCTAAAATGCTTCTCACTTAGTCTCAGAACCGCCACACCGTGAGAGTACTCCATACATCGCTTGAAAGACCCATTAGTGTGGGTACCGAGGAGACTCAAAGACCGGACTCTTAGGTTCCATTCTAAGTCATTGCATTCGTTCTTCATGTTAATAGCAATTTATGAAATTTAGGGTGATTTCATCAGCTTGCATTTTCATATAGATGGATTTCAATTCCGTTGAGCATCTTTGCATGTAGAGTGATGGAGGCAAGGTGAGCATTTACACTTTAGAATTCATCATCATTTTTATTGCTTGCAATGCTTTCCCGCCTCTCTACCTCTGATTTTGCCAACCTAGGTTCTAAGTAAAATTGATTCCTCGTTAGGCACGTGCATTTCACACTAAAAATCCAAAAAAGTGATAACCAATAAAATTAGGACTGCTAATATTACTTGAACCTAAAATAGACCAAAAAAGAAAAAAAATTGTCTTGGGGTGAGTAATACCCTCACTGTTTTCGCTTTTATTTACTCACGCACATCCTAAGGACTAGTGCCCAAATCCTATTCTGCTCACTAAGTGTGTGCGCAACATTTTAACTTCTCACCTAACTCTAAAATAGACAAGATAAAAAGATCGATCTTTCACGGTCTTTACCGAGTGGAGTAGGTGAATTGAGGGTTTGTATTGTGTGAGTTTGCTTGTGTTTGCTTGTGTGCATTCTAGATCCGTCTCTGTGCATTTGTGTCTTTTCTCACTTCTCTCGATTTGACCTACATACTCTCCCGATTATTTTCTCTTGTTTCGGAGATGGCAATCTGGAGCGCTTTTTATCCGACTTTGAAGATCCCTCATACCCTCCAGCTTGTTCACCTCACTTTTTCTAGGAGAACTTTGTTCCTGATTTTTGTACATATCTGACCAACCCACTATTTCAAGATCCGGATTTTCACCTTTTCCCATCATTTCCACCACTATCACCTTCACAGTTTCACAACCCATTCTTCAAAGAATATCTAGATTCAGAATGCGATTTTTGTCCACACCCACAACCCACATTTCGACGCACCTGATCCTAAGATTTTGGAGTCACCATTCATGATGTCCACACTTCAGACCTTGAATCAGATGATGGGGCATATGAAATTGAGGATGAATGATCTAGTTAGCATAAATAAGATCCAACATGTCACTCCATTCTTTGAGGATTCAGATTCATTTGAGGATTATCGTGATAGATTGCAATCGCCCAAAATACAAAAAACTGAGAAAATTTAAAAGCATAAAAAGATTTCGGGAGACCTTTGGTTGATTCAGACTTTGAGGAGAGTGCTCATCTGCCAAATCTTTTAACAACACATTCATTTAGATCTTGTCCCTCCTTTGACCCCGAGGATGCTGGTGTACAGACTATTCTTGGAATTCCTTATGTAGATGCTGATTCTGATCTCCTCCCCTGTATGGAGGTGGTCCAAAAATTAAAAAAAATATTGACTGAACGTGATGTAGTGGCCACTGTTCATGAGATCATCCATGCCCCACTTCAACAGGCCATGACTGATTTATCTGTTCCTCTTCCCAAGAAGATAAAGCATAGGAGAATTTCTAAGCATCATATCTTGACCATGGCCACTGCCCACGCTATCACACATCACTCTATTCCTAGGAAAACAACACTGCTACACATTTCATTAGTTGTACCATCTCTGACCATACATGTGATCACACTCTCCTCGACGGCAATGCTTCAATTAGCATATTACCCTTCTCGTTGGTACAGTCTCTTCACTTAGGGTATCTAAAGAAGATCAGGATGATAGTACAGTTTGCTGATGGATCTATCAAAAGGCCGAAGGATATCCTTGAAAATGTCGTCATTTCAATTCAGGGAATGAGCTATAATATTGATTTTGTTTTATTGCCCATGGAGACCTCTATAGGGGATCACTCTACAATCGTCCTGGTACGACCATTCCTCGCCTCGATGAGGGTCATTATTGATTATGGATCAAGAGAGATTCGCTTCCATCCTGTTGACGAGAGTGAGGCGATCATCAATGTACCCACTACTACCCAAAGACCTACACTGATGTGACCACACCTATCTTGGCTGACCCCAAGGACTGTGGACTTGAGCAGACTATCAGAGATTTTTATTGTATGTTGAATTCAACTGAGGCCCAAGAATTCCTCTCCAAGAAGTAAGACTTGGAAAGCAGGGACCTCAGAGTTCCTTTATCTAAGACTTGGTGATGTGTTGATGACATTCGTGAGATTTACACGATCGATACCAATGAGCGGAGGGTGGAGATTGACGAGACCAAGGCAGAATTTGATCTTGTTGGTTTTATTCACTTTCGGGCCTTTTGATGAGAATGATGATCCAATTGAGATTGTAGAGGACGAACATGATTCGAATACTTCCACTAATGAGTTTGTTCCTTTTAGTTTTTACCTAGATGAGATCTCACAGGAGGATACTGACTACACTTCTTCTCATGATGATTTTGTCCCTTCTCACGATGACATTAGCGAGACACCCAAGGCTGAACCTAACCACACTACTTCCATTGACCCATATATGCCTCTTCACTCTAGGACCACTAAACAGTCTCAATGTGTCGACCCTGATCGATTTGTGTCATTTGAGGATCACGATGTCGACCTGCACCTTCTCATATATATCCCTCAACGGTCCTGCAAGAAGGTTCGCTTTCAACCTTCTTGATCATTTGTATATCTACTCTGTTGTATATTCACTTTTGTTCGTCTTTGTCTATCTCCTGTATTTCTCATCCACCTCATTCTCATGTGTGCCTTGCTTAGGATGTACTTTGTCCTAAGTATAGGGAGGTGGACGAGCCGAGTCTTCTCTCATCGTTCTGTTTCATCATTCCTGTTGTTGCCTATGCTTAGGGCTTCTTTTACCCTAAGTATAGGGGTAGTGGTGTGTACATTCTCTTCTATCTTCTTCCATCTTCTGATATCTTTTCTTCTTTTTCTTCTTTTACTTTATATCTTCTTTTTCTATCAGAAAAGGTGTCGCCCCTTTTTGTCAGTCTTCTATACTTAGGGCGTACTTTTTCCTAAGTATAGGGGGTACACCCCAATTTCTTCTATCCTTCGACCCTCTCCATCGTCTCCTCTCCTTGTCTATACTTATGGATATCTTACCCTAAGTATAGGTAGGAGACAGTTTGAGTACGATCGGTTAGTTCCCACCCTTGACCCTCCCTGCTTTGTGTACAGTCCGCTATACATAGGATTATTTGATCCTAAGTATAGGGGGATGGACAACTTCTCATTTGTTCATTCATTTCTCCATTTGTTTATTCTTTAGACTTTTCTATACTCAGTACGAGTTATGTCTTCTCTTTTCTCTCTGATCTATGAGGACATAACTCAAGCTAAGTATAGCGGAGTCGTATATACTTCATATATACTTTAGCCATAACTTGTACTTTCGTATTTTTATTAAAAAACATGGCTAATTATACACCTTAAAATTCATTAAAACGCCTAAAAAAAGACATCTTTTATTCCTCAAATTCTTTTTATAAATCAGGTGAAAATGTTTTTTTGCAAAATGTTTGAAAAATACTTGGAAAATATTTTTGAAAAATCTTTTGAAACTTTTTGGAAAAAATTTTGTTAAATATTTTCAACAATTGTAAAAATATTTTGTTTGCAAAAATTTATTTTCTTTGTGTGAAATAAAAATGTTTGAAAAACTATTTGCAAATGTTTGAAGATAGGTTGTAAAAATATTTGAAAAGTCTATATATGATGTTTGCAAAATGATTTTCAAATGTGTGTACATGTATGTAAAAAACTTTTTGTAAAAATTATTTTGGACTATAGTTTTCAAAAAAAATGTTTGAAAAACATTTGGCAAATAAGTTTAAGGAATATATACATCAAACTAAAATTCTTATTTAACTATATTTATAAAATTGACCACTTACCCCTTGTAAATTCTTAAAAACCTATTCTTGTAAATATAAGCTGCATCCCTGTGTAAGAAGTGGCCAATTTTCAAAAATCCATAAAAAGTTCAAAATCTTTGAAAATTGCATCACAAAAATATTTTCTACATTCTTCATAGCATTAACATTTTTCAGATTGAGTTTGATAATTGAACACGTCTAAGTAAAATCTGAAGATTGGAGCTCGGTTGGACCTTAAATATACCTAATTAACAGTAACCTTATAGGAGACGGAATTGAGGTACTTCATGTCTAGTTGACTTACTTCTTTGAGGATCACGAGTCTTGGTTCAATGGATTCTTGACTGCCTAAGTAGAGTATTTCGGAGGATATGCATGACTCTTGTCGATAATGACCTAACTTGGACACCTACACATTTCACTTGGCTCAACTCAGTTGGAGTGGTGAGCGGATTGGATTTGTCGGTATGAGACGCACACAAGTGGAAACAGTTGTCCTCCTCTAGGGAGGGAAGTGCACCCCAACCCGTCCAGTGATGATGAATTTTGAAGACAGGAGTGTGTGGGATGCAATAAAGCTTCAAATGAGGGATAGTCTACAGGCTCAAGAGGAAAACTCCTTATGTAAATGTTATTGTAATAGTATTTCAAAAAAAAACAAAAAGCAAAAACTCCAAAAAAGTGGACTGGCATGTATAAAAATAAAACACCTGCCAGAGTGTATATATTTTTATAGTCAATAAGCAAGCTTGAGCTTCAAAGTCAAATCATGTGAGCTTGCAGCTCGATGACTTGACTACATTGGTCTTGCATCCTAGGATAGGTAGCTACATTGGCTACCGTCCATTCTTCTCTTCACCCCCTCCTCTTGAGCTGCTTGTCACTTGAACATAGAAGGAAATACCCTGCTCCTCGAGGAAGGAGTTATTGGATTGGGGAATCATTGGGTTGTCATACTAGAGAAAGTCTCTTTATCATTTCAGTTGGAGAGAGCCACCATCACTTATACTGCATGATTCAGATTCATAGTCATAAGGGTTTGTGTATGAGAGGAAGTATTCTGACATGGCTATTGAGGGGACTTGAGCAGAGTTTTGGGATTCTCGAAGACTATTGGATTTCAAATATGATTCCCATTAAGGTTCTTCCTGCACTAAAATTCTAGGGTCCGGATTAAGCTCCAAACTTGGATTTTGTGAAGACAAATTTGATAATTAAATTTAATCCATCTTATTTCTTTTTCTTTTCTTTGTTTTTCTTTTCTGCACTTACTGCATAAGTGTTTGCTAGGGACTGGCAGAGGAAAGTGTATGGGGATGATGTATCTCTGTTTCATCATCTTTATTATATCATGTTGGCTTTAAAAACCCTAGTAAGTGTGTGTAAATAACATCAATTCATGCATTTTGGCATTCATGCATTTGTGTACAAATTGAATATAAAATACAATTTTTAAAGCCAAAATAATAGAATAAAGAAAAGAAAAGAAAATTAATAAAATATTGAAAATATTTTATCACCCTATACCCCAAGACCTAGGCATCTCGATGACCACGTTGATAAGGAATGAAGTAGGGGGGATAAGGGCCAAAAATACAATAAAAATTCATTTTATTCAATTCATTTTTTATTCATTTTGGGACCTATTTTTAATTACACATGTTATACCTTAAATAAAAAAACTTTGAACACAAAAGTTATAGATAACAAAATATGAAAAAATACAAAATTATTTCATACAAAAATAATACACAGATAAAAAGTTATAATAAGAATAAGTTTCCAAAATCCCAACTTCACATACCCACTCTCAAATAAAAACTCAAAATATATAAAATCACATTTAATTGTATATACTTTTAATAAGCTATTTAATGAAGGTAGTTTCATATTTTTTGGAGTTATGGTGTGAAAGTTAGGTTTTGGACCCCTTATGTATGCTTATACCGATTAAAATATTCATTTCATATATTACTCTTTATTTTTATATTTTTACATTTTTATATTTTTATAATTTTTTAAATAGTATTTAGAATATATGTAAATATTAAAATGAGAATAAAAACATAAAGAAATCATTTAAATAGAATACTTGTATAAAATACATATATTATGCATATACAGATAATAGATATAATTATTTAATTGTATATATTACAACAGAAAAATATAATAAAAATATATTTAAGTGTATAAAAATAAGTTATAAATATAATAAACCAAAGTAATAAAATTTAAAATACAAAATAAAAATAAAAGACTAATATATATAGATAAATATACCTATATATAGCCCTCAAAAAGTATCTTGTAATTATAAACCTCAAAAAATAGAAATCATAATAAATTAATTCTGAAAATAATAAATATTTTTCATTTTATAATCTAAAATTAATAAATTCATTTACTTTTTTAAAATGGATTTTTTAATAAATTTCCTGGCTTTTTCCGGGTTGGTCCACGTGGACCAACCGGGAGCATTCGAGAGGTTATCGCGGGTCAACTCTCTGACCCACCTCCTGCCATTGTCAGAACCTCGATTTTTGCCTATTTTCTCATTTTTTTGAGGCTTAACCTTTCATCATTTCGTGATGCACCCTTCTTGACTTTCTCCCTAAGTATCGATGATCCACGCCCTGTGCTTGCTTCGGGGATTGGATCGCTGCACTTCTCGATTCGCCCCGTTCTTTGAGCGCTCAGACCCACCTTGTACAAAAAGCCCCTTGACATTCCATCTCTATTTGGAACCCTCTTCGACTCGTTCTCGCCGCCCTTCTTCGAGCCCCTAGATAGAGTGTGGTGACAACATGCTCCCTCGCTCCTTGGAGGCGTGGTTAGGCAGCCCTAGGGCGGTCTCCACCCAATCTCCAACGGCCCTCCACCGTGAGGTTCAGTTCCCGATTTCGGCTGGTGAGGTACCTATCGTCTTGACTTCTCTAATGTAACTTAAGTCATAGGTTTTATTCTTGCATTAATTTTATTTCTTAATCGCGTAGTTTAGCGTTAAATCACCCATTCGTAGTTCGCCAGAGCCCAGCTCCGACGAACTCCTCAGCCATGTTTTCCATTGGTCTCCGACGCACCACTCGCCTCCACATCGATTACCTTAGTCTTCTTCACCTCCATTCACAACCCGCTTACCTCGATTCCAGTAGGATCGAGTTGTAGGAGCTCATCTCCTTTACCCGCTGGAGTACCTCTGCCCCACATCACCATTCGCTCCGTACCACCAATAAAGAGTCCATGATTCGCCCTCTTTCTTGTATGCATCTTATTTGCAGGACCTGGAGGCTTAAGACCCCCAAGGTATCAATTTTTGCAGAGGAGTAGCCACTTGGAGCCACTTTTCTTCCTTGGCCCCGCAGCGGCACTCTGATGCTTGTCACGCCATTTTGGCCCCGCCGTCAGGTCGGGGACTCTTAAAGGAGAGTTTATGTACCGTCAGCAATCGTAAGGGAGCCAAATATCAAGAGATTTTGAAGAGCAAAGTTCAATCCCACCCATATTCTTCCTTGTTCTTACTAGAAGGTCCATGGCCATCGAATCTAGCTCCCGCCCTAGACGCAACAACTACTGTAGGATCAAGCTTCTCACGGACGTCTGATCATCCTCGCACGTTTTAATCGGGGCTGTTGGGAGCGAATCGACATCGATCGTCCGAAGAGCGAAGCGTACCTTAGTGGAGCAGATCTAATCGTCCGCTCCCACATAGGTCTAGGTACTTTACATCTTTGCCCTCGACATTTTTGTATTTAGTATTTGAACCAGAAACTTTCATCTACATCTTTGTTATTTTGTAATATTTGCAAACCCACCCCCTGTGCTTTATTGCAATTACCATTGGGTCCGCATCATGTCACCTCACGTGATGCCTCACGTGGGGTGCTGATTTTGCAGCGGTACCCCTAGGCTTTTGGGTATTTATAATTAGTCCAGTGATTTTGTAATTCAGATATATATTTTTGGACAAATTGCAGTTTAGCTTCTGAGTTTCTTGTAATTTCATTTTGGTCCCTACTGGTGGCTTACGTGTGCATATACGTGACTTTGGCATTTTTATAGGAGGGCCCTCGGGTTGTACTTATTTCTGGTCTAGTAAATTTCTGTATGTGTTGAATATTTTTGGTGAAATTACACTTTTGCCCCTGACTTTTTGCTATTTACAATTATACCCTTGCTAGTAGTGTAGTTTCTCTTTCTTGTCTCTGTTCATATCATATATCTATATAACTCGAAAAAATACCAGAAAAGACTTAGCTTCTAGTTGCCATTGATCTTTCAATTGATTATTTTTATCTTGCATTTTTTAAGCCTTTATTATTTATTAAAAATAAAAAATGCCACTTTTTGTCCCTTTTTATAAAAGAAAATTCTTAAAAAATAACTTTTGAAAAAATCTAAAAAATATATATATATTTTGTATTTAATTATGTATTTTATAGCTTTAGACCAAAAATCACTAGAAAATTTAAAAGAAACTAAAGAAATGGGAAAATTCTAAAAACCTTCATAAAAATTTATAAAATAAAAAACCTAAAAAATATACTTTCTATTTTTTATTTTTCTAGATATCATTATCTATATATTAAATTAATTTAGAGATTTTTTGTTACTATTTGATATTTTTTATCTTCAATTTAATTCCAGATATTTATTTTAACCCTGATTTTCGGAATTTTTGACTTTAAAAATATATAAAAATTAGAAAAAAAATCTTAGAAAAGAAAAAATAGTAAAAAATATCTAAAACCCAAAACTATTTTATTTTCTTTATTTTATTCATTTTTGTTAATTTTTATATCAATCCTAGCTTAAATTGTATATATATATCCTTTCCATAGCTTTTTATCTATTTTCAAAGAAAAAGAAAAAAAAGAAAATATAAAAAGAAAATATAAAAAGAAAATATAAAAAGAAAATATAAAATCAGAAAATTAAAAATCAAAATATAAAAATAGAAAATTATAAATAAAATAAATAAATATAAAATGAAAAACCACAAAAAAGAGCACATATATAGACAAATACATCACACTTACTTTTGTGCTTCATTACCCTGATCTATCTTGATTGTTCCTTGTGTTCGACACTCTACACATACTTGCACCTATACACATCTTTGTTATAGAATTCTAATAAATTTTAACTCTGTACTACTTTTTATTTCTTAATCATCATTGTGGGTTAATTGTTGTTTTAATATGAATTTCGTGTGGTTGATTCGACGACTCTGTTCATGCCTTGTGTGGAACATAAGACGGCTAGATTTTTTGGGTTATACACTCACCCGCAACGAATCTATACTTCATCGATTGTGGCAAGATCATTATCTCTGGGCAACTGGGAGCTGGCAAATCTGGCTTCTAAAAAGTCTGAGTGAAGGCAACCAGATATATATGGGAGAACTCTCGCTGTGCGTAAAAATCTGGTGAAGACGACCCTGTTCGTATGTCTATAATCTGTCCTGGCTCAATCTTCATCCTAGCTATCAGCTCTGTGAGAATCAAATAAAGTAAATGTTCATCAAAATCATTCCAATCAATGTATGAATCCGAGGGATCTCAATCTGAACCACATGAAATCTACTATGCTCAGCTCTACAGACCGTGATCGTTAGCCTCAAATGTGTCCTCTACCATGAGTGTGCTATCCGAACTCTCGTCTACTGGAATATGTAACTCTGCAGTGTCTGAAGGTGTATGAAAAACTTGTGATACTGGATCAGACGAAACTGCTTCACCATCTGTAACCAAAAATCGCACTCCTGGTGTAAGTCTCGCTCTGTATATGTCATCTACTCTGTATCACTAGACTGCTCGGAGCAGGCTAAATCTCTCGCTCTGGTCTTGTCGATTGTCTCTATTTGTACACTTTTTCCCTCGACATGAAAGTATACCTTCGCTCTATCATGATCGGACACCGCCTTTGCTGTGGCCAAGAATGGACGTCCTATTATGATGGGGGTATCTGTCACAGAATCAAGGATCTCCATGTCCAGTACAACAAAGTCAACGGGGAATTTCAGGTCCTGAATTGTAACGACTACGTCCTTCAGCAACACCTTTGTTCTCTTGACATATTTAACAGCAAACTGAAGGACCGTCATGTTCTATTGAAGAGGGACAAACTCGAATCGATCGACTATGGTTGCCGAAAAAAGGTTGATGGAAGAGCCATTGTCTAATAGAATCCAATCGAACTGTTGCTCGTGGATATGGCATCTGACATATGGAGCTCCTGCATCTGGCCTTTTGGCTGGCAATCGGTTCTTGATGGTGAAGCACATGGCACCAATGAGCACATGGATCTCTACATTGTTGTTCCTCCTCTTCCTACGGATTGTAGTCTTCTCTCTTAAATCTTTTGGAAAAAAGGAATGTGCTCAAGTGCCTCATGTAGAGTCAACAGAATCTGGAATATATCAATCATCCCCTGGATGAACTCTAGATGATGTCTCTTTTTGGGATTTTCTAAATTATTTCCCTTCCCTAAGCGGAGTGCCTGAGGGAAGGGGATGGTTTAACCCTCCTTTGATACAAGGTCAAGAATAGGCTCCTATATGGGTGAAGGAGTAGAATCCATACCAATATCATCATGAAACACATATGGACTCGAAGAAGATACATAAACCTTTCCTTTATTGATATTTTTGTTCTTTTCAATTTTTCCATTTTTTGGGGTTTTTCTAACATTGTCCTGAAAGACAACAGATGGTAATACAACTGAAGTATAAATGGTATCATCAATACCACCCACAGCATCTGTCTTTGCAACATCAACACCACACTCTGGCTCAGCATCTGGTGAAATGGTGGCATCAGTACCACCAACTGCATCTGAAAATACGATGGCCTCAGTACCGTCAGCTCGATCATCATCCTTGGTGGCATCAACACCACTGTCATCAACATAATGAGAGGCATCAACATTGATATCTTCCTCATCTTGCGCTCTTGAATCTCCATGTGGTCATCTCTCTTACAAGGCATCGTCGGTTGGCATCCTACCGCTCCTAAGTGTCACAAAATCAGCATCAAACATAGGAAGATATATCACCCAGAGAATCACTAGGAGTGGTAGTCTCGATAAACCGTACCTTCTCAAATTTCCTCTTTAGATTATTTGGGTTAGGTTCAATTTGAGCTGGCATGACGGTGATGCCCTTGATTATTTCCCTCATATCCTATCGGAACTCGTCCATCTCCTGTCGGAAGGATGCCTGCTGGGCTGGAAGTAGGTTGGTGAGATCATTAAGGGTTGGGTTCTCATAGACATGTACATGAGAACTGGACGGGTTCCCTCCCTGGAAATGAGGTTGTGTCTGCAAGTAGTGAGGGGGAGGCTGAGAGTACTACCGAGGCTGTTGTGGCTACCTTCACTGATGTCCCTGATGGTAGGGATGAGGACCCTACTGGTACTGTTGGGATGGCTGGGACTAATGGGGTTGTTGTTATTGTTGCTGGTTGCCTTGACCGCCCTGAGTTGAAGGCTTTTACAAGAACGAGGTGCCTCTGGTAGACCATCTGAATCCAGGATGATCTAGACGAAGCTCATGCTGCTGCTGGTACTGGTCGTACAAAATCCTGTTGACTTCCATCAACAGCTCATGCCCGTAAGGTGAATGGGGAAGAACTACTAGGGGTTGATACAGCTGATACACCATCATCTGAGTGTCTTGAGATGGCGGTGGCTGGGAATAGTGTTGTAGTGGTTGGAATGGCTTTGCTTGAATGTGGTGAAACTGGCAGTAGGTGGTAGAAGGCTGGGTGGAGATACTGCTACTGGGATCAGCCCGTGACCTGAGACGGGGCTGTGGAGCAGTCTATGCCTCCTGAAGACACATGATTTGAGTCTTTAAGTCACTCAACGTCCGTGCTAATTGATCTATCTGTGTGAGGCCCTGGCACTGCTTCTTCTTGATAATCCTAATGCGATCCATCGTCTCGTTGATGATCCACATGTCAGCGGCTGATGACTCTGCCTCTGCTACTACTACTGACGAAGTAGAAAGTCCTGCATCGACTCATGCTATCCTCATATAGGACGCGGCCTGTGGGAGGGGTTTCCCCTGAGAGTTTTTAGCTGAGTGGATAGTAGTTATTCAAGTACTCCATCCAAGGATGCTCCCAAGTGGTGACATACTTCCCTAAATGCTTCATCCAATAGGCTTCTCTGTCAACTAATGAGAATGAGAAGGCCATCATCTAGATGGTGTCCTCATCCACAAATCTATCGTGGACCTTGCTACAGATCATCTCGAACTCCTGGAGATGAAGATACGGCTCCTCGATGGCTAGCCCATGGAACTTGGGCAGTAGCTGAATCGTCTAGGGTCGGAGGGCAGTAGCTGAATCGTTTAGGGTCAGAGCTCGAAGTCGCCCAAAATCTCTCGTAGCAAAATCCATCGACGGGTGAGGGTCGCACCAGGGTCGTGCAATTGCCTCATCGTGCATGTTGGTCTGGTTGTCTCGTGCAGTTCCTTTGGTCGTCCGTCTCCTCCAGCTGCTGGTATATCTCCACCGGTTGGTCTCTATGGCTCTCCTCTGTCAGTTCGCATTTGTGCTATCCCTCGTCACACCTCTACCATGAATGCTACCTTGCCACGATATGTCATTGCATGGTCTCCATGGAGGATAGAAGTGTTTTGTTGGTAGCGCCCTAATCAAGTACATACGTGGAACCCTGGAGCTGCTCATCGGTGCATCCCTCATTGTCGGCCATCTCGTGGGTCTCTACAATGGAAAAGACCCCAGCTCAGGTGACGTCAAATGTAGATAAATATGTGTTGGCTTCTACTCTGGAACCTTATGACTGGAAGAAGGGTGGTCGAGGGGGAACAGGACGGTAGAGAACTCGCGTCCGAAGAGCGGGTCCGTGCTCTCAGAAACCTCCCTAGGTGAATGAGGAGGAGTGCTCGAAAGCATTGTTCTCAAAGGCAGCCTATAGGATCTCCTTCCCATCATCGTGATGTAGGGATTTTTGATGATAAGATCTAGAAGGGAAACAATATTAACAATAAAACCCCCAATTCACCTACGCAACTCTTAAGCTGATGACCATGAAAGATATGTCGTTAATATTATCAATTTTATTTAGGTGATCAATCAATCTATCAGAGCGATTAAGCGAGCTGTTGGGAATCCGATGCTCCCAGAAAGCTGGCCCAATCCCACAGTTAGTTCTTCCCAGCCAGTATGGATTACATGTCGTTTACCGACTATCTAATCTATCCACTCTGCTAAGGAAGTCTCGGATCGATTAGCAGCTACCCGGTGAAGTCCTCACTAGAGAACAACCAACTACAAGACCAGTAGTCTGAAAGTAGTTCAGGTATGGCTCTAACATAGTGCAAGGGTCACTCTCTTACTGCAAATTAATCAACCAATGAGGGGGTGACTCTCCCCAAAATATTTTTATGATGAAGTGTATTTTAGGGTCAAGTTTGCATTAGCAGTCCCAATTTTATTGTTTTCAATTTTTAATTATTTTTAAGATAAAAACAACTCCTAAAGAATTTTTTTATTTTCTTGGTTATTTTGGGTCCGATAAAACTGGGGGAGTAAGCCAAAAGGTTGATGCATGATCAAACACAAGGATGCATGCATAGATTGAAATGGGTACATGTTTCCAACACTCTACATGCAGGGTGATACTCGCATAAGTTTAAAGACGGAAAGTAAACTAACTATATGATGCACGAGAAAATCGTCCTTAGACGAGCAATTTCTATTGATCGTGAAGAACAATAGCTAGCTAATCAAATCGAGTCCGGAATCCAATCTTGGGAGTCATTCGTACCCGCCACAACGGGTCCTGCTAGCGTTGTATGTGACTCCTCATGACGTGTGGTCTCAAATCCAATTAAACTAGATTTTTTTAATTTATTTTTATCTAGGTTCGATTATGGTATATAGGAACAAGCAAGCAATTAAGTGTTGGGCCTTAACTAATTACATTACAATCGACAAAAATCCTAAGTATAGGGGCTAAATCTGCGAGAATCAAATAGAAATAAAATTGCGATAAAATTAAAATACGCAAACCGCGGTGAGGTCCCTTTGAGTGCACCAGCGCTCGACGAAACAGACCCTGAAATGTCTAAGTGTCAAACAAGAGTTTAAGTCAACAAATATTATAATAATAATAGTTTGCAAAAAATAAACTATCTATCTAATAAAACTAAGTCATCCTTATCCTCTGCTCCTCCTCAAGTGTTGTCTCCTCCAACAGAAAGCTGGAATGTCCCTCGGACGGTTCCTCACACAAAAAGTGAAATAGAGAGGATGTCAGAAACAGTTTTATCAAATAGATCTAAAAATAAGCAACAAGCAAAAAATGACTACTAAGTCGTGCTCCCCGGCAACGGTGCCATTCTGATGACACGCTTGACAACTCGAGTTAAATAAACAAATAATCAAGGGTCGTTGCGACCCGAATCGCTAAGCTTGATCAATCAAAGAAAATAAACCACTTAATCAAGTATTAAAAAATCAAACACAAATTAAGCGGTTCGCTATTTATTTTACGTGGTATAACAACTAGGGTCGAACAAATGGAGCACGAGAAACCTATGAAGTAGTCAAATCTCAAAAAATAACATGTTTTTGGTGGTTTTAAATTTTGCAAAATTTTAATTTCTAATGAGGAAACAGAAGCAATGAATAAGGAAACAAAGTAACCCTACAATCTCTCTATATTTTTAATTAATGCTAATAATGCTCATAAATTTGAGATAAAATTATTTTTGTGGTTTTAAGGTTTTAATGTATTTTTGGTAATTTTCTGGAGTTTTCCAAACTCTTTATAATTTTAAAAAATCAAACAATGACTAAAAATGGAAATAGTGTACTGTCAGGATCAAATTGTAAGTTAAAAATATTTAAAATGCCCTAAAATCCCAGATGACAATTTTATGATAAACTGGATATATAATACAAACAGGAAGGGAAATTAGAATTTTTAGATTTTTTATTTTCATACGCTTTTTATAAATTTTTAAGTGTTTTGTAATTTTTAGGGTTTTTATAAGGAACTTTTAGACAAAATCAATACTACAAAAATACAACCACAGAATTTTTTTTGGAATTTCTAATAATTTTTGAATTTTTATGGATTTTCAAAGATAGATAGGATACTTTTTAGGGTTTTTTGAATTTTATAAAATAATAAATGCAAAGAAATTAACCCATAAAAATTAAACTAAATACTACACGTTAATAAGAGTTGATAGTAATTTTTAGATAAGTTTTCGAGTTCATTTGATAATTATTAAGTTAAGTAAAAGACAAGCAGTTTGCAGGGACCTGTTTGTAAGGAAATTAGTTCAAGGATCCAAACAATATCATCCAATAAAAACCTAAGGTCCAGTATGCAATTAGTCTAAGCAATCATATACACAACACATGATCCATGCTCACAGGGGTATAAGTGCATATATCAAAAACATGACATTCAATTCATAACAACATAAAAGTTCATACAAAATACTACAAATGCCCCAACTAGCACGTAGAAATGCACGTGAGTTCAAATAGACAGGACTAAAGTGCAAATATCAGAAAGTACATGGTCCATTATACAAATTATTCTAAGCAAATAAACTACGACAAATATTTACAGGACTGTGAAGTAAATGCAAAACAAAGAGGAACCCAAGTCAAAATTATCCCTTTATTATGTGTTATCCAACAGTCGAGGGCGCTCCACTGAATATGGAAGGATGACTTTGTTTTATCCTCAGATGGATCCAAAGGTCCGGACTCCCTTGCTCTTGTATGGTGGAGATTAGAATTGGGGGGAGTCTGGATCCGATGGTTGGGGGATTGCCTGAATGAACCAACAAAGAACTCACCTTCGGTGAGTTTTGATTGGCTAATATGTGCGGCAGAAGCGTCCCCCGAGGCTGCACGGATGGGTGAATGAAGGCTGAGGTCTGTCACAGCAGTTTCAGGAAGGAGCCCAATCCACTGAGAGGGTCTTGGCTATGCATGGCAGCCTGGAGCGTCTAGAATGGGTGCAGGATCAAGATATCCTATGAACAAGAGGTCCTTAGAAGCTAGACCTACAGGAGAACAAGCTTGCTTGGAGATGGAGCTCCAGCGAAGGGTTAACGCACAAACTTCATTGAAAACATGGGGAGAGGTGGATGGGTCATCTCTCTGATGGGCGAAGGATTCGACCTGATGCTTGACTCCAACATGATGGTTGGAATCAACGGATAGGTTGGAGAGCATCTTGTAGAAGTGGGTGAGAGTTGTATGGAGGTGTGCGAGTGTCGGAGTGAGGCAACGAACATGATGTGAGGTAATCATCGGAACAAGGTGTGAATGCAAATTGATGGACTGAATGAATGAAAAAAAGAGCTAAATGAAATACCTAGGAATGAAGGTAGACGCATGGGCTGGTGAACAGAGTCCACGGAGGTGGTGGCGTCAATGGGTGGCACGACCAGAGGCTGAAAGCTCTTCACGGCGGACCTAGATGATGCGTCACTGGCCTGGGGTGCAATGCTCTAAAGGGTACCCACACTTGCTCCCTCTCTCGACTGTCACTCTAAAAAACGGAAGGTTAGCATAACCGAGGTGGTGGAGTAGTCTAAGGTGGTGGAAAAGGAGGGGTGTAGGGATTTTATAGGTGTGCCAAGTTCTAGAAGAGAAGAGAGAAAACCCTCGAATCGAGGTGCTGATCAGGAGGATGAAGATCGGGCGTGTATTTGGGATACGCGTCCGATAATCAGAGCTCTTAATCGAAGGCAAACTCAACCGAATCGGGTAAGGAAAATTCATCAAAGTGGAATAAAACTGATACGGTAAGGAAGAAAGGAAGGGGGACCAGTTGATCGAGATCAACAATGCCGGTGTGGTCTAATCAGAAGCGGGAGAGGAAGCTAACAAAATAGGCTAGTGGAAAAAATAACAAGAAAATAAAGATAATTAAATTGAAAATAATAAATGAATTTAAATTTAAAAATGTATAAACAAAAAATATTATTTTTCAAAGTATTTTTATGTGATTTTTAATTATTTTTATGAAAAATAAATTAATGTATATACACTATATAGTCTTGTGTACTTGTATAATATACCCATGTATTATGTACAAGTATTTTTATTTTATTTTTTTATATAAATACATCTATTTTATATTTTATTTATTTACAATATAATTTTAACAGTATAAGTTAATTTTTATTTTATTTTTTTAATGTAATTAAGGGTATATAATAAATAGAGGGAGTACTATGTACAAGTATATTTTGTACAAGTGATTGGGAATTTTATTTTGTTTTATTTTTTTATTTTTATTTTATTTCTATATTATTTTTAGGATTATATAACAAGGTATAAAAATACTGCTTTAATTTTATTTTGTCAAAAATAAATATGTAAATATTAAGCACTAGTGTAGGTAGTATGTATAATACATAGTGAACCCTATCTCTCTCTACTTATTTTATTTTGCGATCAGTTCAAGGTTTGACCTTCTCTTGGGGTTTAGGTCACTATGTATTTATTCTAAATACATCATTCTTTTTCTTTTTCATTTATTCTTTTTATTTTTGAGAAACATGCATGCTAAATATGCGATATTAACGAACATATAATTTGTTAAGTTATTGTATTTACAGATATTTACATGATGTTTTGCCAAGAAAAAGAGCTAAAATAAAATAATAAAGAGTGTGATATAGGGATTCATCAGACATATATGCCATCATCTATATTAGCCCATTAATGTCTCTTTGGGCCAGTGGGAGATTGTTGGACATATATGCCCATGGAGAGCCATTATGCAATAGAAGTTATTGGGAATCATGCCTTAATCTGAAATGAAGAACAACTTGCATAATAGATCCATTTGTACAATTAGGGTTATGTATCATGGTCATTTTGACATCATACAACTGTTGATCCAAATGTTGGATCATAGATACTGGTGCAGGGTTGAATATCTAAAGGGTTAGATTGAGGACTCAACCACACCGTCAAGTGACTATCAAGAAAGGATATCCAGTTTAATAAGGAGATGGCAATCCCCACTCTAAAGTCTGACATCAGACTGACCTCTTGATGCAAGTCCTCTGCATAGGGATAGAGATACAGAAGTGTTGGATAAGCTAGGTTAAAGAGTTGACTTAGCGATATTGAGATGACCAAGACATATATCGATTGGTTTCATGACACATTGTACACATCTTTTGACCAGAGACAAATGTATTACTATATGTCTGAGTATATACATTTGGGAGACCAATACGTTTATGACTAACCAAGGTCTGTACATTGGCATACATGTGTGCATAAAAGGGTATATGAGTAATAATATATCTCATAGGGATTACACAGCTTCACTACTGAATCGAAAGACATGAGCTCACTCATTAGAAATTGAGATAAACCAAATTCCAATGTCGATCATCTTGCTTATGAAATAGGACATGATTTGAAGGTAAGATATATATACTTTTGAAAAGCATATGATCGATACCAACTCTCAATGATCGAATGAGAAATTAACCGATAAAACCATAAGGAGACAGTCTAAAATAGGATCAGAATTTCAATTTTAATCACAAACTTCCAATATGTAGGATGTACGGGTATTGGGAATACTTGAGGGTGATGTGATCTTAAATCATTATGTACCATGCTGATTCCATTTCGTGGGAATGACAAAATAGGTTTGGATTTTAGTGACTCAATTGAGAGAACTCGTTATCCAATCTTAATCCATATGATGGATACTGACCTAAATTGGATTCATAGATAATAGATTGAGAACTTTGTCTGACATGATCAGACATCTTTGAGAGGTCTTTTTGTTTTGTATATGAGATTAGATCTCATTATCCAAGTCATTATATATGGATATGCAATCACCTTGACCCTATCTCCAAGTATCCGCAGAGAAGGCTCACTGTCCTAAAAGGAGTTTGAGAAATGTTCCATTAAAGATAAATATGAGAATTTAGACTATTCAGTGATGTTTGAATAACCAGGTAAAGAAGAGAACTTAGGATAATTAAATTATATTTAATTGTCCTAGATAATATTATCTTTCATAGTGTTATCCACAATTATCCAGGAATTAATATGGATAAGATTCACATTACTTTTGGATATGTACATAGAGGTTTTTGGGATAATTAAATTGGATTTAATTATCCTGGATAATATTACATTAGATAGTGTTATCTGTATTTATCCTTGAAATAATGTAGATAAGATTCGCATTATTTTTGGATATGTACAAGGAGGATTTTGAGATAATTAAATAGGATTTAATTATTCTGGATAAGATTAATGTGGATAGTGCTAATCTTTGATAGTGTGGATAAGATTCACATTATTCCATTGAGACTTGATTATGAATATAATTCATAAATTAATGTTAACCTGAATTGGATTCACACTATACAATAAAAATAAATAGGATTTACAATTATTTTTAGACCTATGAATATGATTCATATTTGTCCATAGCCTATTTACAATTATCACAATTAATCTGGAACTATTTATTGATAATTGAATTACAAAATAAATTAGTAAACAAATTATTATTTATCGTTGTTGTACCCATAATAACTATAAGAAAATGACAATAAAAAGGAACCCCTAAATAGGGGACGTGAAAGGTTATCGTAAGCATGGAGTTATCCCCTTTTATTTGGGAGCTGCCTTTTATTTTTTTCATTTTATTAATTATTCGTTTATTAGTTATTTCAAAGGATTAAAATGATTACCTAAATTGATAATTGTTATCAAATATAATCCTAAAAGGTGGTAATGAGGTCATTTAATCATGGTCAATGATTTGACAATTAGGGTTGCAATCCTAACAGTCCGAAAACATATATAAGGAGGGGCAAACTCTGCCTTCTACACCAAAGGTAAAAAAAGGAACAAGTCTCTCCTCTCTCTCTCTCTCTCTCTCTCTCTCTCTTCTCTAGGGATGTCCCCTCATTGGGACTATGCCCTTAATGTTGGATATTTTTCCGTTGCTTCTCAGGGTCGTCCCCTTGTAGGGATAATACCTCTAATTGTGGATTATCCTGTTGTTATGTTGTCATATCAATTTGATTGATCTCGTGCAGAGTTTCTTCATCTTTGAATTTTCAGGATCGTGATGAAGAAGGATGATTTCGTACGACGAAATCAGGAGCAAGGAGTCTTAAATCATATCATTGGATTGCAGGAAGTTCATGGAACATCTTTGTGCCCACAAGTGTTGTCTCTTTCTGATCGTATTTAAACAGGAGGTCTCTTTATTTAGAGACTAGATGATCACATTCACGCTTCAAGAGCTAATCATAAACTCGTGTGATAGTGATGGAATAGATTGCGAATGATTTCTGATCCATGTGGTTCCATCGATTTTTTTAAAAAAAATTCCACTGCTATTATGACTTGTATGACAAGGTTGTTTTTCGATCGTATATGATTCGATCACCACGCTTTCGTGATGCGTGAGGTGTTAAAAACCTCCCTTCAGTATACACCATCATACAGTACAATTTTATTTATTCCAATTAGTTGTTAAAAGTAAGCAAACTTCTCATGCTACACTTCCTTGAATTGATCCAACTAGCTAGGTTGTATAGATTATGCTAACATGGAGAATTTATTTCTTTCTCTTCTCTACTTTTCTATATTTGAGAGAGGAGAGAAATAGTCCATTTTTTCACAACCCGATTGGAGCATAGGCGTCCAAATGAGAAGATTCCCACGACGTTTAGAACTACCAAGTACCCGAGCAGATAAGTCGAATTATATATATGGACATGAGACTGACCTTTTATTCATATTGAATAAGCATATCTTTCCCTCCACACCATTCACGAGTTTTTAAGGGTTGTACTCGAATTTAGCTCAAGAAAGTTATCAAGCTCTAAGATTGGCTTAAGTTCAACTTAATTGATTCGTGGGGCTCGTCAGTTGGGTAATTAGCAGAGGTCGAACTTAGCTCATCATGCTCAAACTTTCATGACACCCCACGTGTGGCCAACATCGCTCCAATGCTAGCCCTTAACAATGATTATGGACAATGTCAAAGGTACCTCTAGGACTTTTTCTTAGTCCTTGGTAAGTTTACATCTTGAATTCCTTCATATACATGTCTTTGTCTAAATACCATTTTCTATTTTACTCACTTAGATTTCTTTTTTTTATTAGATCATTGAGTGAGTTTTATTTTTGTGTATGTAAGTTTATATCATTGGTTTATGTGACATCCTTATAAATATTTATGCTCTTACATTCTCAGAGGTTAATGATTAATAAAATGTTTTTCTTTTTCTATGAAGACAAAATAAAACACAAGGAAGGGAAATTTGTGGGACTTTTCAAAAATAATTACCATGTTAATTCTAAATAAATAAATATGTATTCACTGAAAATTTGAAAGTTTAATTATTATTTTGTACATTAAGTACTAAATTGGAATTTGGATCATTTTTATATGTCAACTATTGAATAGGTTCCACTTTCTTAACCGTGTACGTATTGCCTTTCTTAGTTCTTGTTTCGAATCCCCTCTCTCATAATTTAAACATACGTAGGAATTTGTTATCTCCTTCTACCGATAAATTCTTCTATATTTTATTTTCAACCGATATTACAACCTTAGGAAATAATTTAAATGTACTGAGCTATAAGTGCATCAAAATTTAATAAGTGTCATCGGAAAATAATGTCACTTTTAAAAGTTAGGGTTTTTATCTGTTGTGTCCTAAAGTTATGCTCCTCCTTTTTTGTAATATCAGTTGTCCTTTAAATTCTTACCAAATTTACAGTTTCGCATTTTCATTACGATAAAGTAGAGGCATAACTGATATTACAAAATATAGAACTATAAATTTTGCAGTAAATTAGGGACACAACTGATATTACAAAAAGGAGGGACTTGATTTATATTGCATACCTGGACATATTATAATAGGGGTGTAAGTGAAATTACGTTGAGTCAATGCTTAGTTTCCTCCCCAAAAATTGTAAAATGGATCTTAAAATTCCAACACACTAATAAGCTTAGCATCCCATGAATTGTTCTTGCTCAACCATTATACCATTTCTTTGTCAATATTGTTTACGGTTTCATCATCAATGGAGATCTTACACATTCCTTCCTCCTTGGAGACCGTTTTTTTTAAAAAATGTCATTATATCGTCCGTTATTAAATTTATGACAATATTACCACTACAAGAAATTTGATCTAAGATAATGAATAATTTAAATATTTGTTGACATATCTTTCGATGTTAGAAATATAATGACGAATATTATTCGTAGTCCAATCATCTTTTGTACTTATAATTAGCAACGAATGTCATATTCATTGTTAAAAGTTCATATAATAATGATTTTTTCATTAACTTATTTGTTTAAATTCATGTTAATCATTGCAAAATTTAGCAACAACTAAAAGAAAGATTCAACGAATAACAATAATTATATGTTTCTTTGAAATGAATATAGCAACTGATTTCAGTATTCGTTGCGAATTTAAAAAATCAAGCGGCTAATAATATTCATTGTTATATAAATATTTGTTGGTTTCGGTTAATTTTCTTGTTGAGTATTCATAGTTAAATTAGTTATTTTACTTGAAATTACTGACAAGTATCATATATTCATTGCTAGCTTATACGTTGCTTTTTTTCCAAAAGTTAAAACTAACGATAAATTGGCTAAAAATTTGAAAATGGCAACGAATAAGCTTTTCATCATTCTTTCCCCCAGCGGTTTAAAGGCAGTAAAGTCTTACTGGTGTAGCCAAAATAAAATATGATCAGCAACTCATCTCCTTCCTCACTCAGTGTAGAATTTCCATTGATTGGTTTTAGTGCTCTATGGGCATATATGCTTGAAAGAAAGATGCAAATGAATCTTCACTAACAATACTCGTTCCATTGCCCTCCTGGCCTTCTTTTTCAGGATCATCTAATCTGAAGTAATACCCGACCGTTAATATAATCTGGTTGTGATCTCGGCCTTTCTTCCGACAGACTCGCATGAGCATAGAGCTTAAGCCCTTCGTCCATGATAGAGGACCTCCGCCAGCTTATGCTTTTCGCTTATGTTCTCTTTGGCTTCTTCAGTTGCCTCTCTGTTGTTGCTGGACATATTAACAAGGGCTTTTTACTCGGCAGATCATATAATCTTTTTAAATTACCTCTACAACCTTTGAAACATCGATATTCCTCTCTCGACCCCGTAAACTTGCTCCGTTTCACCCTATGAACCCTACCGTCAATTTTACAGGTCTTATTTTAACTTGCTTGAGTTAAAGGTGAGTTAATCAACCCAAATCAAATCCAACGGTATCTCTCCCCTCCCCTCTCTCTCTCCTTCCATCTTCTCTCCCTCTTCCTCTGTTGCTTTCTTGGGTTCCGATAGGTTATTGTACCCTTGCTGGACAAAAGGGTTACTGAAACCCTTCTTGTTTTTTTTCAGATTGGTAGCAAGATCCTCTTTCTTCAACTCTGCTCCAGAAACTAAAGGCGTAGGATCCTCTTTCTTCAACTCTGCTCCAGAACTAAAGGCGTAGCAAGATCCTCTTTCTTCAACTCTGCTCCAGAAACTAAAGGCACGGCCAAAGGAAATTGATTCGTTTCTTCATGAGCTGCAATCTGAATGGTATTGTTTAATTGCGACAAACAAGCAGTGGATTTATCCTGAAACTCATCCACAAGGTCTCTATCATGAACTTTAACTGAACCACTAGCGTCTTCGAGATTATCTTTCGCACTCGCTCCACACTCAGACCCAGTCTCAATATCCATGTCAGAGTCTTGGTGCTGACAGCTATTGTTCGTGTCATTCATCGGTTCAACTTGCTGCTCCAACTCCTTGATATGGGTCTTTAAGCTATCTACAGGATATTTGAGCTTGAACCGAGAAACTTTGTTGATAACAGTCCGCAGAGACAGGACTTGCTTGCTTTTGTCACCATTTTTCAACTCATTCAAAGAGGAATGAATAGGGAAGAAGACGGATGGCATCTTTTGTAAATTTTCTAAACAAAGAGGGTAATATGCATCCCTTTTTAACGGAATCCGGTTAAATTTAACGGACAAATGGATGTCGATTAACCGCAGGGTCTGTCGGGTAAGGGTTAGCAAGTTTACGAGGTTGAGGGAGGAATATCGATGTTTCAAAGGTTGTAGAGGTAATTTAAAAAGATTATAAAGTCTGGCGGGTAAAAATCCCTATTAACAAATGCTATCACCCACAGACGTCTGAGAACATGATCCTTTACGAGAAATGGTAAGGACCAGGAAAAAGGAACGGCCCAGAGATGCTCCCTCGTTCCTCTCTCAACGCCTTTGGAATAGAGTTCTTATTCCATCATCCATGTATTGCTTGCCCTCCTATCTTTGTGAATTTTTTGATTATTCACATGCCCTTGGCGAAGGACGGTCCACGTACGGACCCGAATAAGGACATATGCCTCGGCATTTCTTATCATACATATCATTGATTACTTTTCCCCATTCTTTTGTACTGAGTGGACGACACGATGTGAGTTTTCCACTAGATTCGACCGAATGTCTTGAAGTAATTGACGTGAATCGAAATGTTTTTTCACCAAACAGGATGAAGGATGAGCTAGTACCTTTTATTTTTTAAGAAAAAAAAGATCAAATTTCATTCCATGACAGCAATGGCCCTACGGGTGCGGTATTTAGTATAACCGAAGAATACCACCCGTGGCCAAGGGGAATGCAAAGAGCTCATCAGTTAACAAAAGACAGTGGCTCGTCGAGGATAGAGGGCAAGATAAAGTTCGACAACAAAAATTTATCAAAATAAAAGAAAGATGACAATCCGATCGCGATGTTGGGTACTCCTTGATGCGGGTGCGTTGGCTACGGGCCTCGACCTCGGGTTGGTGTGGTCCGTCAGTTCTTTGTTGCAATATAGAGGAGAAGACATGGAGGAGTATTCAAGCGTTTGGTGTGTCAATATGGATTGAAGTTTATGACAAGTGGTCAAAGATGAACAAGGCATCCTTCGTAGTTTTGGTGATTAGATGAGAGGTACTCTGAAATATCGTCATACATTGCTCCTTCCAAATCAACCACCAAACTGATGCATGTATGATTTTCTTCTAGCAATAGGAGGGATCATTTGATCAGATGTTTTGGATCTCCAAAAAGTTTTCTAAATTGTTCTCGGAGCTATCAATATTAAGAAGGCTGAGAGTTGCTTAATAAAGGGGCAATTCAAGAATAATTAAGATGTGTTTTCAGCAGTAGATGGGCAAAGAGTGCAACTGTTAACAGAGGATACAGTAAAAATGTGCAGTTTATCTTGCGTGATAAGTTTTGAGTGAATCACGTACCAGAGAAAAAATATAACTCTGGGATGAAGGGACTGAACCAAAATTTGGCATGAAGCCTATCAGTTGTGGCCCATGGGATAGGGTAAGAAAGATTTATTTGTTGAAGTTTGTTGGTCCTCGGTTTGCTTAGCAATGGCAACGGTATCAAGGTAGTCTTGGAAACTTGAGAGTTTATGCAATCCGGGAATTCCTCGAGGATGCACAGATTGACATTCGAAGCACGACCGATATGTCTTTAAGGCAAATTTGTTTAGCGATTAAGTGTATTGAGTTGATTTCTATCAAGATTCCCAAGCTAAGGCACTACCACAAAAATGTCTCGTTGCGACTACAATTGTAGTCGCAAAGTAGTGCCATAATAATCGCATTGTAGTCATATTCGACACTTGAGACTACATGTAATTTTAATGGGTGTAGTTGCATGTTATTGCCCGCAAATACAAATGCGACCACAGCGTAGACACACTGTAGTCGTATTTTGAGCTAAATGTGACTACAAAGCTACCACATGTGGTCTTTTTTTAATTGCAATTGGATTTTTTAGGCAAAAATAGCAACATCAGCAGCTAGTTGGTGCTACACCTGTTGCTACACTTGTAGTCATACAAACATTCAAATATATGCATACATACTATACATACATACACATTTACTCACATATACTCACTCTCACATACTTGATCACTAATACACACACATATGAAAACACACACACACAATAACACAAACTATCACTCACACACATGCATACACACACACACACTCAATCATGCATACACATACAAATTTACACATTAATACACGCGTGCTTACACACATTCGATCTCTCTCTCTCTCTCACACATACATACAAACTTATTCACACACATTCAAACACACATACATATTCTCTTTCTCTCACACACAATCACACACTCCCTTACATAAACATACATTTATAACACACGCTCATACTCATATCATGGATATACACATTCATAAAAATGCATACACATTACTCTTTTCCACACAAACATGTGCATGCTCTATCTCACTCACATGCATACACGCATTCACACACTTTCATACATATGCCTCTCTCTCTCTCACACACACACACACACAGCACATTTGCATACATTCACACAACATGTACATTCACTAACACAAACACCATTGCATGGAATGCTTATGCAAACACTCTTGATAAATGCAACATTCACACCCATATACTCATACACAAATATACCACATATACATTTGAACCCTCAAATTATCCTAGCTTAGAAGGTATAAGATATCATATTTTTTTATGAAGGATATGGTTAGATCCTCAAGCGCATCACAGAAGCATGAGCGACGTATCGGATACAACGAAAAATGACTAGTCGGACTAGTTGTTCTAGGCAGCAGAAATTAAAAAAAATTTCATGCGACGAAACCACATGATCCAAGAACATTTTTCGGATCGTTTCATCTAAACCACAAACAAGTAATAGGATTACCTCTTAAAGCGTGGTTGCGATCGAGTCTCTAAACGAAGAGACCTCCTGTCTCAAGTCCAATCCGACGGAGGAGACGCTTGCGAGTGCGGGGATGAACCGTGTGCTTCTCGTAATCCATTCTGATGATACAAGCGGCGGATCTCCTGTTCTCGACACACGAGATCCGACGTCTTCTTCACGAGCAGGGCACGCCGAAGTAGACGGAGATCCCCGAGTAAACCATCAGGCAGCATAACGACGACGTCGCGGCGATGGAGAACCTCTCTAGGGCATCCATGGTGGATGGCCAAATAAGAGGGAGAGAGAGGGCTGACGTGTAGAGAGAAAGAGAGAGAGAGAGGGAGAGACTAATGTTCTCTCTTATGTAAAGAAGAGCAAAGGGGTGCATCTCCTTTTATAACATTTTGGGATCCATGGATCTCAATCCATGGGACAACACAAATCCAATGGATCTCATTGACTGTGTTTCTTTCAATGGCTAAGATTTATGTTGGTAAAACCAACAACAATTAATTTAATAAAAAACAAATATATAATAAATATAATTTGATTTATATCAAATCAATCTCCATTGGAGAAATAGGAAGGAGGCTAGCCTCCTTCCATAAAGGGGGAGGACGGCTATGAGTCCTACAAGGACTTGGTAGCCGTCCCCTCTCCATATTAGGAAAGGAGCCTCCTTTCTATATTACATGAGATTGCATTATCTCATGATTCTCTCCAATATTTGCAACAACTTTTATTGCAAATTATTTCACAAAAATAAATCAAATTTATTTTGTGAACATTGCAATCATGCCATTGGAAATTTGTGAATCACATTCACAACCCAAAATAAAATGTAAATTACATTTTCAATTTAATGTCTATTGTGAATCCAATTCACATCAATATTTAATTAACAAATGTAAATTATAAATTGCTCTCTCTTATATATTATAACTCACATTTATAATATATATGATTAATATGGATATTGATATCCCTACTATTCATATCCATGATAATTAAAACACATTTAATCATCTTGAATCTCTATTCTCATGTGCTCAAATAATATGAATCATATTCATATTATTTATATCTTTTATAATCAAATCATATTTAATTATCTAAGATAGCCCTCTTTACAATCATGATAATTAAATCACATTTAATTGTCCATTTTCTCAATGCTCGGATACTCATATCAACAATGAAATTATCCACGAACTCTTTCAAGGATAATGCGCTTTTTCCGCAAATACTTGGAGATAAGGACATGGCGATTGTATTGTTCCACATATAGTGACTTGGATATTGAGATCATATCTCAAATCCAGATCGCAGGCTTTCCATAGATGCTTGCTTAAATCAAGACCGCAAATCTAATCTTCTCATTGCATCTGAATCACATTCAGATCAATGTCCAACATTTGGACTAAGATCAAATTACTTCTCTACCGAGAGGAGTCACTAAAATCCAGACCCGTTTCATCACTCCCCAAGAATGGAAGCGTCATGGTTATACAATCGTTTATGATCACATCACCCTCAGGTATTCCCAATACCTATACATCCTGCATATTGGAAGACTCAGAATAAACCTGAAGTATTGGATCAACTTTGTATTGTCTACTTCATGGTTTTATCAATAAGTTTCTCATTCGATCATTGGGAGTCGATATCAATCATATACATTCCAAAAGCATATATCATACCTAGGTCTTGATCATATACTTTCCAAAAGTATATATCAAACCTACAAATTCAGTAAAGCTTCCAAAGCGAGACGACCGTGCGTACGGAATTTGATTCTTCTCAATATCTCATGAGTGAGCTCATGTCTTCCGCTTCAGTAACTGAACCTGATGATCCCTTTGAGAGATCGTATTACTCATATGCCCTTATATGCATACCAGCGCGCCGGTGTATAGACCTTGGTTAGGTCATCAATTTATTGGTCTGCCAAATGTACACACTCAAACATATAGTAACACATCTGTCTCTGGTCAGAGGATTCATGCCTGTATCGTGACAGCATACGATATAAGACTTTGGTTATCTCGATCTCATTAAGTCAACTCTTTGACTAACTAATCTGACACCTCTGAATCTCTATTCATATGTAGAGGACCTGCATCAAGAGGTCGGTCAGATATCAGCCTTTAGAGATAAGGATTGCCATATCCTACTCAGGCTATAGATCATCTCTTAACAATCATTTGACGGTGCTTGATGAGTCCCCAATCTAACTCTTTAGATATTCATCCAAGCACCAAGCTCTATGATTCAACAGTTGAATCAACAGCTGTATGATCATCAAGATGGTCATGGTACATAACCCTAATTGTACTAAGGGACCTATTATGCAAATTATTTATTCTTCATTTCAGATCAGGGAATGATATTTGCAATAACATTTATTGCATAATGGCTCGCTGTGGGCTCGCATGTCCAATAATCTTCCACTAGCCCAAAGAGCCATTAATGGGCTAATCATTTAAACCCGCACTCATGTGATAATCGTAGGCTATTAAGATAATAGCTAGGTAAGCTGATCAATCACTCTGTTCCCGCGAGACTATGCCAACTCCTTTTATGGCACTTGCATATCCCCAGTAACAGTGCTCGCATCTAATTTGAATGTTGCATCTTATGCAAACAATACTCAATCTTGTTAGCTACAGTGAACTGGACATTACAACTTAACAATTATCATAACCACTATTTCCATAATCCTTATCAAAATACCCTTATTCCTGGAGATCACTATCTCTTAAGGTATCCACAATTAAGACCTTTTAGATCTCTATCTATAATGTCTTAAGTTTTGATGATAAGACTTTGAGATCACTATCTCAAAAATCTTGTCATCTATGAAGATTTTGTTATTACTGCAATCAAGTGTTTTCTCTCCATAGTAGGATTAGCAACACTTTACTATTCCTACTGCATGGATGATATCTGGTTTTTGTACACATCTAGTATACACTCAGCTTTTCGTAACTAATGCATAAGTGTAAGTAGTTTTAGCATTCACTTCCTCAACTCTTTGAGGTGTGATCCCTTAAGATAGGTGAGTACCATATCTTGAGGGGTGGAAGCCTTTCTTTGAATTTTCCAAAAAATGGAACATGTCCAAGGTGTACTACAAATGTGACAGTCCCAATACCCTCTTCTCTTTGCTCCTGAACACCTTCAGAACTAAGATCTAAGAAGTATCCTTGAGATCATATCTCAAGTTATAGAACATCCAGATAATAAAACACTTACTATTATCCTTATATCATTTTAAATGATTAGGATATCATCTACCTCTAGCATGATGAATACAATGGCACTCCCACTAAGCTTCATATGGTTCATCAAGATTCTATCTGAAATCATAACATTTATAATCTCATCAAATCTTATGGTCCAACTTCAAGAAGCTTATTTGAGTCCATAGATGGATTCCTTAGCTTGCACACCTTGCTTTCCTCAACCATGAAGCCCTAGGGCTACTTCATGTGAATATCCTTATAGAGGTATTTATAGAGGAATGCTATCTTGACTTACATCTTGAAGATGCAATAGTCAAGTTGTGTAGCTAAGGTTAGCAATATTCTGATGATTTTAAGCATGGTCACCGAAGAGCAAGTCTCACTGCAAGAATGTCTTCTCTTCCGGTGTGTAGCTCATGGCTACGAACCGTGCTTTGAAGGTCTCTACCTTCACATCAGGTCCCCTTTCTCTTGAAGATCCATTTACACCTTTACAGGTCTTACCCATATAGGTGGATCCTCGAGGGTCCATATACAACACTTGTATATGAAGTCTACATTAGACCTTTTATTGCTAACATCCATCTATCCATGCCATGATCTTCAGAAGCTTCATCACATGAAGTTCGATCATTGTCAGATTTCTCTGACACATGGAATCCATCCTCAAACTCATTTGAATAGGTATTAGTGTTTCATCTTTAATTATCCTTTTAGTTTCTAATTTTAGGAGCCTCATTATCTTTTCAAGATTAAATGAGTTCCTACACTTTATTTTCATCTTGATTCTCAAGAGTCTCAACCTCTAAGAATCACATTCTCATAGATGAGATATTTTAAGAATCTCTAGGTCATAAAGTAGGTATCCAATATCATCCTTTATTTTCCTAACGAAGCAGAACTCTCAAGTGCTCAATTCCAGCTTACTTGCATGGAATTACATTAAGGATATATAATGTAGTCTCTACTACATATATGCCTGGAAACCAAGAGGAAATTATGCTAAAATTCATCATTGATCAAATCATGTCACACATGATCCAATTGTATCTCCCTATAACTCTTATTGAGTCAAGGTGTATTAGGAGGATTGAGATAGAAATGATATTCATATCTCCATAAGGTATTCTTTGAATTTATCTAACAGGTACTTGCTACCTAGATTAGATCAAATTTATTTTATCTTCCTTCAAACTTTGGTTCTAAACCAAAATAATGAAATCTTTAAACATTTGAAAGGTTTCTTAGGTGAAGAGAAGAAATATCATATCATACATAATCATTAATATATATCACATATCCATAATGTTTACTATGATATAGATGATCCGCATACATCAATATGTATGGGATCCTGAATACCTTGGCATCTTACACCATTCCCAAAGAAGGGTGTATTGGACATTTTTACCTTGAATACAATATTCATAAGTATGTAAGTTTGAAATTTTAGACATTCTAAAGTTTCATCTCTTACTAGTCTATTGATCAAATCAACCGACAAATGTCCAAGGCTTGATGTCAGATCATTATTAAATGCTCTTTACCCTCCTATTGATCTTTTAAGGTTTAATTTCAGTATTAGAAATGTTAATGAACCATTCATTAATTTTCTAATTTAGTGGAGTCCACTAGATTTTAGATTACTATATGAAATATCTCCATCATAACTCTTTATGATAGATTTATTACAGAATTTGCATTTATTTCCTACATATAGAAATAAACAATGAGTGTATTCTAATATCTAGGTCATAGAGAAATTCTCTAAGACTAAGGGCTCTCCCACTGAAATTATGAAGCCTTTCAATCCCATAGAGACAGTTGCAACAATCGCATCAATATCTATGTGGATGACTATAAGCCTTAAGATCAAATTTTCTAGTCTTCTGAAACATATGCAACCCATTGCAAGTGTTGTAGAAGATTGAGATACAATCACAAGACTTTATCTTATTCAATAAGCAAGTCAATATCAATGATTTATGTAGATTATTCTGATGCTCTATCCGAGTCCTTCTCTAAGAATTCTAGATAGACTTGATAGTCATACTATCAACACATCAACTTATTGCAACATTGGCATTCATCCAACTCTTTGGATGTCATATGGAAGTCACAGAAGTACAGTCAACTCTTTGACTGTCCTTCTCACTTGGGTCAATCCATGCTTCCACTGCGCTCCCTTTATCTATAAACAACCATTGCTTAAGACTAAGGATCTCTTATGTTAAATTCAAAAGAATTCAATGTAAGAGCATTTCAACATTTATACATGCTTCATTAAATTCATACAATATGAATATTATGAAGCTAGAGTATAGACAATAGAACGATGACACTCATCATATCCACATCCATCTAAAATATTGGTTCAGGTAGATATTCAAACATTTACATCATCTCTTATGAAGCTACCATTCTGCATGATGCAGTGAACCATGTCATTCATGATAAATGTCACGATCGCATATGTATGCCATAATATCTTCATTGATTTTATAAGGATTATTTGACAATTGCGATCATCATCGACATGTCACTTCCAAAGTACATCCGATGAGAGATCAAGACTATAGAGACATACAAACCCTAGGGTTGTAGTCCTATTATCTATTTTAATTGTCATTCCTCATTATTATGAGGAAACTTGCACCTTGCAACCACATACATTATGTGTCCAACTGCAAGAACAATATCAAGATCATGAGTCCAATCCATGATATTCTACTGGTTATTATTGAGTATATCATTGAGTGGGTTATAATGAAGGATTATCTGAAATAAGAAATTTACATAAGTGTGTATATATATACATATTTTACTTTGATTTAGGAATTTTTTATATCAAAATTGTTTTGCCTTGTCAACACTGAAACATTCCCTTAATCACTTTCAATGTAAGAGATATACTTACCATTATATCTCAGCAAGATCTGGGATCTCCTTCCTTATCTTCGTTACATCCCAATAATATGAGAATCTGTAACTCCGATAAAAAGAAGCGGGAACACATTCCGCCTTGCAAGTTCAACTTGCATTCCCAATTCGATCTTTAACACCTGGGCCCACCACCCCTAAGGTGATTTTGACCCGTCATTAATTGAACCAACCATCAACATGAACAGTACTCTCTATACATAATCCAATATCGAACCAATAATATGAGGATCAGATATTGGGGTCACTACGTATACGGCCTTACTCTTTCGAGAAGCAAAGAGCCCGATCCAGATGCGCTTGCATACAGGAGCTGTCACTTCAGACAGGCGTCTCCCACAAGCAATCCCTGACGCCTTGATGGGAGACCATGGATGTCACTGTAGCCCGATCCGACGGAGGAGATGCTTGCGGGTGCGGGGATGAACCGCGTGCTTCTAAACCACAAATAAGTAATAGGATTACCTCTTGAAGCGTGGTTGCGATCGAGTCTCTAAACGAAGAGACCTCCTGTCTCAAGTCCGATCCGATGGAGGAGATGCTTGCGAGTGCGGGGATGAACCACGTGCTTCTCGTAATCCATTCCGATGATACAAGCGACGGATCTCCTGATCTCGACACACGAGATATGACGTCTTCTTCACGAGCAGGGCACGTGATGAGTACAAAAATCGATGAGCAACTAAGGTAAATAAATCAAAAGCGGTTGTTGCGACCTCAGTCGCTCGGGTAGCTCAACGAGAAAAATATAGACCACCAAAATAAGGTAAAAACCAAACAAGCTCAAAGTAGCGGTCTCGTTATTAGATTAACCCGGTATAGCGACCAGGGTCGAACACAAGGAGCACGTAATAGCCTTGCGGCCTACGAAGTAGTCAAAAATAGCGAAAAATAAAAGACAACTATTTTTGGTGGATTTTTAGTATTTTTAATATTTTTTTTGGATTTTCAAATAATAAAGAAAATAAAGAAAACAAGGAAACAAGCAACTACACACAATTATTTAACTACACAAAATTATTCCAAAAATTCAAACAAAAATATTTTTATGTTTTTTTATATTTTCTTTGTTTTTGGTTAATGTTTGGTGTTTTTCTGATTTTTAGGGAGTTTTATAAAAATCAAACAAGACTGAAAAATGAAGGCACTGTCCAGTCAGACTTGGAGGGCCAAATTATAATGCAAAATGGCCCTATCAAGGTTTGAAGGTAATTTTCCTGTAAAGTAGAAAATTCAAGGAAAATTTAGGCACTGGAATTATTAATTTTTGATTTTTCTATTATTTATTAGAATTTTTATGGTTTTTAGGGGTTTTGTAATTTTTATAGGTTTTGTAAATCTAAAAATGACCAAAATTGGTCAGAAAATCAAACAACACAAAACAAACACTATCTAATTTTTTTATAATTTTTGAAGTTGTTTTAATATTTTTTTTGGTTTTTTAAGCAAGACAGTAATAAAATTGCGTGTTTTTGAATTTTTAAAAATATTAAATGAAGTCAAAATTCCTACAAAATTTAAAGAAAATTTTACATCATGGCAGGAGCCATGTGTCCAATTTTCATCAAATTTGGAGTCGATTTGCTATTTTAGTAAAATCAAACACAAGGACACATTACACAGGGACCTATAAGCAATTAAGAGAAGTTCCAGGGGTCCGGTGCAAAATTGCCAAGAACTCACATGCAAAGCACGTGACCTGGGGCACTCAGGGACCTAATTGCAAGAAAACTTAAGTCCCTGGACTAAATAGTAACACGTACTAAAAGTCCAGGGGCGAAAGTGTAAATTACCCACTAAATATAGCACATGCACAAATAAAACACTCACAGGGGCATTTTTGCAAATATCAAAAACATAAGTTCATTCATTAACACCCTAGAACTATATCCCACATATTGCAAATAAACCACAAAATTCACGTGACGATGCACGTGGTCCACGTGGACAGGGGCATAAATGCAAATAAAATAAGTACGAGGTCCAAAGTGCAAAATATCCAAAATTAAATGAACGGGATAGAATATTTACAGGACTAACTAATAAAAGCCATAAACAGAGGGGCCTACGGGAAATTTACCCCTTATTCTGATCCGAGGGCTGGAGGCGCGCCACGTGGTGGATCAGACGGTGGAAGATCGATGGCACCTCAACGAAGGAACGCGGGCCAGATCGATCGGTTGAGGAGACGCCACGTGGTGTATCCAATGGCTGCAAGGGGCCTGCTCTTCAACGAAGGACCTCGGCGATGATCGAACGGTGGAAGGCTCGCCACGTGGGAGATCGGACGTCGACGGTGTGTTGTGGCTAACCTTTGGCGATCGGATGGTCCTCGTCTATCTTCCACTGATCGGACGGTCGGGGCTGCTCCTGGCATGAACAGCTACGATCTGAACTGGAGCTGGAGGATGATCGAACGACTGCGGAGGATGCTCGATGAACTTGATGCTGGCAAAGTTCACCGGACTCGTGCGCGTACAGGGAGCTCCTCGGAGGCTGCTGAAGATCGGAGAAGATGCGTCTGGGCCTCCCGCGTCGAATGGACTCCTTGTTGGAAATGCGAGCCCACGGCGAGCCATTATGCAATAAATGTTATTGCACATATCATTCCCTGATCTGAAATGAAGAATGAATGATTTGTATAATAGGTCCCTTAGTACAATTAGGGTTATGTACCATGGCCATCTTAATAATCATACAGCTGTTGATTCAACTATTGAATCATAGAGGTTGGTGCTTGGATGAATATCTAAAGAGTTAGATTGAGGACTCATCACGCACCGTCAAATGATTATAAGAGATGATCTCCAGCCTGAGTAGGAGATGGCAATCCTATCTCTGAAGGCTGATATCTGACCGACCTCTTGATGCAGGTCCTCTGCATAGGAATAGAGATTCGGAGGTGTCAGATTAGTTAGGTCAAAGAGTTGACTTAACGAGATCGAGATAACCAAAGTCCTATATCATATGCTGTCATGATATAGGCACGCATCCTCTGACCGGAGACAGATGTGTTACTATATGTCTGAGTGTGTACATTTGGCAGACCAATAGGTTGATGACCTAATCAAGGTCTATACACCGGCGCGCTGGTGTGCATATAAGGGCATATGAGTAATACGATCTCTCAAAGGGATCATACAGGTTCAGTTACTGAACCAGAAGACATGAGCTCACTCATGAGATATTGGGATGAATCAAATTCCATGCGCATGGTCGTCTCGCTTTGGAAGCTTGACTGAATTTGTAGGTTTGATATATACTTTTAGTATATGATCAAGACCTAGGTATGATATACACTTTTGGAAAGTGTATGATCGATACCAACTCCCAATGATCGAATGAGAAACTTACTGATAAAACCATGAAGTAGACAGTATAAAGTTGATCCGATACTTTGGGTTTAGTCTGAGTCTTCCAGTATGCAGGATGTGCAGGTATTGGGAATACCTGAGGGTGATTTGATCATAAACGATTGTATAACCATGACGCTTCCATTCCTAGGGAGTGATGAAACGGGTCTGGATTTTAGTGACTCCTCTCAGTAGAGAAGTGATCTGATCTTGGTCCAAGTGTTGGACATTGATCTGAATGTGATTCAGATACAATGAGAAGATTAGATTTACGGTCTTGATTTAATCAAGCATCTATGGGAGGCCCGCGATCTGGATTTGAGATATGATCTCAATATCCATGTCACTATACGTGGAACAATACGATCGCCCTGTCCTTATCTCCAAGTATCTGAGGAGAAATAGCATTGTTCTTAAATGGTTTAAGAACAATTCCATAAGATCTAAGCAAAGAGAATTTGATAATTAAGAGTGTTTTAATTATCATGATGTATGAGAAATTATCCAATATGATTAAATGTGATTTAATTAGTTTGGATATGAATAATGTGGATAGAGATATCCAATTATTCATAATATATTATAAATATGATTTATAATGTATTAGAGAGAGTTAATTATAATTTATATGTGTTGATTAATTATGATGTGTATTGGATACACATTGTGTAATTAATTAACAATATGAATTACATGTTGTTTTGGGTTGTGAATATGATTCACAATTTTTCCATGGCAAGATTGCAATATTCTCAAAGATAATTGTGAATTATTTTTTGAGAAATAAAACCCAAATAATTTTGTTGCAAATAAATAAGAGAGATTACATGGAGATTTGCAATCTCATGGAGATTACAATCTCCATGCAATCCATGGACGGCACACCACTCCTAATTGGAGTGGGTGTGCGCCTACATGGAAGGCACATGGAGATGAAATCTCCATGTGTCTTCTCTCCTTATTTGTTGGGTTGATTTAGGAATGAATTATATTTGATTTTATCAAATATATTTTGACCTAAATTTGTTGTTTTTGACAACAACAATCTTAGCCATTGGATGAACATAAATCAATCTCATCCATTGATTCTATGTGTCCCATGGATTGAGATCCATGGATCCCAAAACCCTATAAATAGAGAGGCATACTTGGCTCTCTCTTTACACATGCTATTGTAGCACAAAAACTCTCTCTCTCTCTTTCTCATATACACGACAGCCCTTCTCTCCCTCTCTTCTTGGTGGCCGTCCACCTTGGTGGAGAGAAACGTCGACGCCCGCGCCATCGTGCTGCCGCTTCGACTCTCTGCGGTTCTTTGTCTTCTTGGAGTGCTTCACTCACGAAGGAGACGTTTGATCTCGTGCGACGAGATCAGGAGCAACCGCGCTTGGATCAACTTGGATTGCGAGGACACCGCGACTCATCTCCGCGCTCGCAAGCCGTTACTCCGACGATCGGACTTGAGACAGGAGGTCTCTTTTCGTAGAGACTCGATCAACCACGCTTCAAGAGGTATTGCATTATACTTGATGTGGTTATAGATGAAACGATTTGAGAATGGTTCTCGGATCATGTGGTTTCATCGGTTTAAAAATTTTAAAATTCCGCTGCTCCGAACAACTAGTACGACTAGTCGTTCTTCGTCGTATTCGATACGACGATCACGCTTCCGTGATGCGCTTGAGGATTTACCCATATCCATCAAGTGGTATCAGAGCCTTAGGTCGACGGTTTCGAATATGATTCGAAAAACCGAGGACGACTTGGGTTCGTTTAGGTCGCGAAAGTTTTCATCGCATTTGATTTCGCAGATCTGTTTAGTAAATAAATTCGGTACTGTTTAAATTGTTTAAACACGAATTTAATACTTGGATTTTGTTCCCCATTAAATAAGGAAACCATAGGAACTGAGTTTGCGTAAATCGGATTTCGTATGCTCTAATTATGGTTGTTTTAATGGACATGTATGCACTGTTGCGGGAACAATAGATTTTAACATGATTAAAGAGTTAATTACTGTTATCATCTGCCTCGAAATGCGTGCAAATCCACTTAGGTTCTGTTGTAAATCAAGTTAGAAATCTATGAAAATTGAGTTTGCTTAATTTGGATTTAAATTGATTGAGATATGCCAATTTTAGTGAATAGGGGTCATTACTGAAATTGCATTCCTAATCTAGAACCAAGTGATTGTCAATTAGTGAAATTAATTGTTAATTTCGTGAAATAATCTTGAATAATATTTGTGAAATATTGAGACATGATTATTTGCCTAATTGACATGGCCCCAACCAATTAATTGATTAAGATGTGATCTAAATCATAAATTGGAAACAACAATCTTCAAACTTGATGCTTGAATAGGATTTGGGAATTTGTCTAGCAAATTTCCTTATAATCAAAAATGTTTTGATTATTACTATATGGTACAATTTCGGTTGAAAAACCGATGATCATCTCAAGTACAAATTAATCAATTTGGCATTATCCTTTCCCGAGGCGGATATGGTGCCTAGTCGGAGAGCATTGGGGTTGCGGGTTGCAACGTATGTGGTCCGTCCCACTCTCGTCGGTACTGGCCATGACAGCGGGTAGGGCCGGGATAATGTCCGAGGGATTAAGATGTATTTTTCTAATTATTAAAATTCGAATTAATACGTATTTTGAGATATTACCATATATGTATTCAAGTAAAATAATCAAGTTTGATTGATTGAATTGGATTGATAATTAATTTAATATGATTAAATTGATTATGTCCAATTGAAATACTTTAATATGATTAGAGTTATTAATTCCCTTGGAAGAATTAATTATGTGAATGTGATTCATAATAATTAATTAAATTTTGAATATGATATGGAGGATCACATAAGTGACATCCATGGTCTCCCGTCAAGGCGGAGGGTTCCGTCGCCAGGGATTGCATGTGGGAGACGCCTGTCCGAAGTGACAGCTCCTGTATGCAAGCGCATCTGGATCGGGCTCGTCGCTTCTCGAAAGAGTAAGGACGTATGCGTAGTGACCCCAGTATCGGGTCCTCATATTATTGGGGCGATATTGGATTGCGCATAGCGAGTTGTATTCCTGTTGACGGTTGGTTCAATTAATGACGGGTCAACATCACCTTAGGGGTGGTGGGCCCGGGTGTTAAAGACCGAATTGGGAGATGCAAGTTGGACTTGCAAGGCGGAATGTGTTCCCGCTTCTTTTTATCCGAGTTGTAGGTTCTCATATTATTGGGATGTAACAAAGATAAGGAAGGAGATCCCAGATCTTGCTTGAGATATAATGGTAAGTATATCTCTTACATTGAAAGTGATTAAGGGAATGAACTTTCAATGTTGACATGGCAAGACAACTTTGATATAAAAATTCTTAAATCAAAGTAAAATATGTATATATAAATACATACATTTATGCAAATTTCTAATTTCAGATAATCCTTCATTAAAACCCACTCAATGATATACTCAATAGTAACCAGTGAAATATCTTGGATTGGACTCATGATCCAGATATTATACTTGCAATTGAACACATAATGTATGTGGTTGCAATGTGCAAATTTCCTCATAATATTGAGAAATGACAATTAAATAGATAATAGGACTACAACCCTAGGGTTTGTATGTCTCTATAGTCTTGGTATCATCAAATGTACTTTGGAAGTGACATGTTGATGATGATCATAATTGTCATATAATCCTTATAAAATCAATGAAGATTTTCTGGCATACATATGTGCTCTTGACATTTAATCATGAGTGACATGGTTCTCTGCATTATGTAGAATGGTAGCTCTATAAAGAGATGATGTATTCAAATTGTTTGAGTACCTACCTGAACCTATGTTTTATGAGTTTAGATGGATGTAGATGATGAGTGTCATTGTTCTACTGTCTATACTCTAGTCATTCATGAAGCTTCATAGTATTCATATTGTGTGAATTTAATGAAGCATAAATAAATATTGAAAAACTCTTACTTTGAATTCTTTTGAATTTAAAATAAGAGATCCTCTGTCTTGAGCAATGGTTGCTTATAGATAAAGGGAGCGCAATGGAAGCATGGGTTGGACCCAAGAAAGAAGGAAAGTCAAAGAGTTGACTGGACGTCTGTAACTTCCACATGACATCCAAAGAGTTGGATGAATGCCAATACTGCAATAAGTTGATGTGTTGATAGTATGACTATCAAGTCTGTCTAGAATCCTTAGAAAAGGACTCGGATGGAGCATCAGAGTAATCTACATAAATCATTGATATTGACTTACTTATTAAATAAGATAAAGTCAAATAATTGTATCTCAATCTTCTGATGACATTCGCAATGGGTTGCATGTATTTTAGAAGACTGGAAAATTTGATCTTAAAGGTTTATAGTTGTCCACGTGAATATTGATGCAATTGTTGCAACAATCTCTGTTGGATTAATAGACTTGTTAATTTCAGTGGGAGAGCCCTTAGTCTTAGAGAATGTCTCTGTGACCTAGATATTAGAATACACTCATTGTTTATTCCTAAATGTTGGAATTAAACATGAATTCTGAGATAGAACTATCATAAAGAGTTATGATGGATATATTTCAGATAGTAATCTAAAATCAGGTGGACTCCACTAAATTAGAAAATTAATGAATGGTTCATTAATATTTCTAAATACTGAAATTAAAACCTTTATAAGATCAATAGGAGGATGAAGATCATTTGACAATAATCTAGCATCGAGCCTTGGACATTTGTCTATCGATTTGATCAATAGACTAGTAAGAGATGAAACTTTAGAATGTCTAAAATTTCAAAACTTACATACTTATGAATATTGTATTCAAAGTAAAATGCCCAATACACCCTTCTTTGGGAATGGTGTAAGATGCCGAGGTATTCAGGATCTCATGCATATTGATGTATGTGGATCATCTATATCATAATGAACATTGTGGATATGTGATATCTATTAATGATTATGTATGATATGAGATTTCTTCTCTTCACTTAGAAACCTTTTGAAAAGTTCAAAGATTTCACAAGTTTGGTTTAGAACCAAAGTTTGAAGGGAAATAAAATGAATTTGGTCTAATCTAGGTAATCAGTACCTATTAGATGAATTCATAATATACCTTATGGAGAAAGGAATATCATTCCTGTCTCAATCCTCCTAATACACCTTAACTCAATAGAGTTATAGGGAGATACAATTGGATCATGTGTGACATGATTCAATCAATGATCAAATTTTAGCATAAATTCCTCTTAGTATCCAGGTATATATGTAGTAGAGACTGCATATAATTCCATGCAAGTAAGCTGGAATTGAGCACTTGAGAGTGCTGCTTCATTAGGAAAATAAAGGATGGTATTGGATACCTACTTTATGACCTTGAGATTCTTAAAATATCTCATCTCCAAGAATGTGATTCTTAGAGGTTGAGACTCTTGAGAATCAAGATGAAAATGAAGTATAGGAACTCATTTTTTCTTGAGAAGATAATGAGACTCCTGAAATTGGAAACTAAAAGGACAATTAAAGATGAAACACTAATACCTCTTCAAATGAGTTTGAGGATGGATTCCATGTGTTAGAGAAATCTGACAATGATCGAACTTCATGTGATGAAGCTTCTGAAGATCATAGCATGGATAGATGGATAGCAATAAAAGTCTAATGTAGACTTCATATACAAGTGTTGTATATGGACCCTCGAGGATCCACCTATATGGGTAAGACCTGTAAAAGGTGTAAATGGATCTTCAAGAGACAGGGAACCTGATGAGAAGGTAGAGACCTTCAAAGCACGGTTTGTAGCCATGAGCTACACACTGGAAGAGAAGACATTGCTTGCAATGAGACTTGTTTTTCGGTAACCATGCTTAAAACCATCAGAATATTACTAACCTTAGCTACACAACTTGACTATTGCATCTTCAATATGTAAGTCAATATTGCATTCCTCTACGAATACCTCTTTGAGGATATTCACATGAAGTAGCCCCAGGGCTTCATGGTTGATGAAAGCAAGGTATGCAAGCTAAGGAATCCATCTATGGACTCAGATAAGCTTTTTAAAGTTGGATCATAAGATTTGATGAAATTATAAATGTTATGATTTCAGATAGAATCTTGATGAACCATATGAAGCTTAGTGGGAGTGCTTTTGTGTTCATCGTGCTAAATGTAGATGATATCCTAATCATTTAAAAATGATATAAGGATAATAATTAGTGTTTTATAATCTGGTTGTTCCATAACTTGAAATAAGATTTCAAAGATGCCTCTCAGATCTTAGTTCTGAAGTTGTTCAGAAGCAAAGAGAAGAGGATAATGGGACTGTCACATTTGTAGTACACCTTGGACATATTCTATTCATAGAGATTCCAAGAGAGGCTTCCAACCCTTAAGATATGGTACTGACCTATCTAAAGGGATAGCACCTCAAAGAGTTGAGGAAGTGAATGCTAGTACTGCTTGCCCTTGGGCATTAGTTCTGAGAAGCCATGTGTGTGCTAGATGTGTACAAAAGCCAGATGGCTGCTATACAGTGGGAGTAGTAAACTGTTACTAATCCTACTATGGAAATAAAACAGTAATAACAACAAAATCTTCATAGATGACAAGATTTTTTGAGATAGTGATCTCAAAGTCTTATCTTCAAAAGTTTAAGAGTTTATAGATAGTGATCTAAAAAGGTCTTAACTAAAGATACCTTAGGAGATAGAGATCTCCAGAAATAAGGATATTCTTATAAGGATTATGGAAATACTGGTTACGATAATTGTTAAACTGTAGTGTCAAGGACACTATAACTAACAAGATTGAGTATTAGTTGCATAAGATGCAACATTCGCATTGGATACGAGCACTGTTACTGGGGATATGCAAGTGCCGTAAAAGGACTTGGCGTAGTCTCGCGGGAACAGAGTGACTGATCAGCTTACCTAGCTATTTTCTAAATAGCCTATGATTGTCACATGAGTGTGAGTTTAAATGATTAGCCCATTAATGGCTCTTTGGGCTAGTGGGAGATTGTTGGAAATGCGAGCCCACGACGAGCCATTATGCAATAAATGTTATTGCACATATCATTCCCTGATCTGAAATGAAGAATGAATGATTTGTATAATAGGTCCCTTAGTACAATTAGGGTTATGTACCATGGCCATCTTAATAATCATACAGCTGTTGATTCAACTATTGAATCATAGAGGTTGGTGCTTGGATGAATATCTAAAGAGTTAGATTGAGGACTCATCAAGCACCGTCAAATGATTACTAAGAGATGATCTCCAGCCTGAGTAGGAGATGGCAATCCTATCTCTGAAGGCTGATATCTGACCGACCTCTTGATGCAGGTCCTCTGCATAGGAATAGAGATTCGTAGGTGTCAGATTAGTTAGGTCAAAGAGTTGACTTAACGAGATCGAGATAACCAAAGTCCTATATCATATGCTGTCATGATATAGGCACGCATCCTCTGACCGGAGACAGATGTGTTACTATATGTCTGAGTGTGTACATTTGGCAGACCAATAGGTTGATGACCTAATCAAGGTCTATACACGGCGCGCTCGTGTGCATATAAGGGCATATGAGTAATACGATCTCTCAAAGGGATCATACAGGTTCAGTTACTGAACCGGAAGACATGAGCTCACTCATGAGATATTGGGATGAATCAAATTCCATGCACATGGTCGTCTCGCTTTGGAAGCTTGACTGAATTTGTAGGTTTGATATATACTTTTAGTATATGATCAAGACCTTGGTATGATATACACTTTTGGAAAGTGTATGATCGATACCAACTCCCAATGATCGAATGAGAAACTTACTGATAAAACCATGAAGTAGACAGTATAAAGTTGATCCGATACTTCGGGTTTAGTCTGAGTCTTCCAGTATGCAGGATGTGCAGGTATTGGGAATACCTGAGGGTGATTTGATCATAAACGATTGTATAACCATGACGCTTCCATTCCTAGGGAGTGATGAAACGGGTCTGGATTTTAGTGACTCCTCTCAGTAGAGAAGTGATCTGATCTTGGTCCAAGTGTTGGACATTGATCTGAATGTGATTCAGATACAATGAGAAGATTAGATTTACGGTCTTGATTTAATCAAGCATCTATGGGAGGCCCGCGATCTGGATTTGAGATATGATCTCAATATCCATGTCACTATACATGGAACAATACAATCGCCCTGTCCTTATCTCCAAGTATCTGAGGAGAAATAGCATTGTTCTTAAATGGTTTAAGAACAATTCCATAAGATCTAAGCAAAGAGAATTTGATAATTAAGAGTGTTTTAATTATCATGATGTATGAGAAATTATCCAATATGATTAAATGTGATTTAATTAGTTTGGATAAGAATAATGTGGATAGAGATATCCAATTATTCATAATATATTATAAATATGATTTATAATGTATTAGAGAGAGTTAATTATAATTTATATGTGTTGATTAATTATGATGTGTATTGGATACACATTGTGTAATTAATTAACAATATGAATTACATGTTGTTTTGGGTTGTGAATATGATTCACAATTTTTCCATGGCAAGATTGCAATATTCTCAAAGATAATTGTGAATTATTTTTTGAGAAATAAAACCCAAATAATTTTGTTGCAAATAAATAAGAGAGATTACATGGAGATTTGCAATCTCATGGAGATTACAATCTCCATGCAATCCATGGACGGCACACCACTCCTAATTGGAGTGGGTGTGCGCCTACATGGAAGGCACATGGAGATGAAATCTCCATGTGTCTTCTCTCCTTATTTGTTGGGTTGATTTAGGAATGAATTATATTTGATTTTATCAAATATATTTTGACCTAAATTTGTTGTTTTTGACAACAACAATCTTAGCCATTGGATGAACATAAATCAATCTCATCCATTGATTCTATGTGTCCCATAGATTGAGATCCATGGATCCCAAAATCCTATAAATAGAGAGGCATACTTGGCTCTCTCTTTACACATGCTATTGTAGCACAAAAACTCTCTCTCTCTTTCTCATATACACGACAGCCCTTCTCTCCCTCTCTTCTTGGTGGCCGTCCACCTTGGTGGAGAGAAACGTCGACGCCCGCGCCATCGTGCTGCCGCTTCGACTCTCTGCGGTTCTTTGTCTTCTTGGAGTGCTTCACTCACGAAGGAGACGTTTGATCTCGTGCGACGAGATCAGGAGCAACCGCGCTTGGATCAACTTGGATTGCGAGGACACCGCGACTCATCTCCGCGCTCGCAAGCCGTTACTCCGACGATCGGACTTGAGATAGGAGGTCTCTTTTCGTAGAGACTCGATCAACCACGCTTCAAGAGGTATTGCATTATACTTGATGTGGTTATAGATGAAACGATTTGAGAATGGTTCTCGGATCATGTGGTTTCATCGGTTTAAAAATTTTAAAATTCCGCTGCTCCGAACAACTAGTACGACTAGTTGTTCTTCGTCGTATTCGATACGACGATCACGCTTCCGTGATGCGCTTGAGGATTTACCCATATCCATCACTCCTCCGATGACGCAACGGAGCTCCAGGTAGCTCATGCGACACCGGCGGAGGCTGAGCTGCTGCACTTGAATGTCGAGCCCTCAGATGGGCTCCTCTGGACCTGTAAAGTTGCGCAGCAGACTCCTGGATCGAGGGCAATGTGCCTCGACCTGGTTAGCGGTGGTGGAGGTGAACTGTGCGGTGGGGCGAGCGAGCTCCAGTGGAGCGACGACGATGGAACTCGATACCCAGTTCATGTGCGAACAGGGGTGAATAAATGGGTGCAGAAGGTGCGCGGGGGAAGGGCGAAGTTGGTCAGGATTCCGATGATCGGGATGAAGACGGTGATGGTCGAAATCAGAGATAACCGATGATGGGTCAATTTGGACGAAACGCGAAATTAGCTAAATAGAAGAAGAAAGGAGACTACCTACTGGATGAGGTCGACTGTGGACGAGCTGGGGAAGCTCTAGGTCCTAGCCTCAAGGGCCGTCGGTGCCCGAGGCTCGAGCACCACCTCTGGGCGGCGCACGACGACGCGAAGACGCCGGATCGATGGCTCGTCCACTCCCTCCTCGTTGCGACACAGCCGCATGCAAGCTGTCACTCTCACGGTGGCTGTGGAGGTCCCAGGGTGGCGTGAAATGATCCAAAGATGCTTGAAGAAGCCGACGGAGCTGGGATTATATACGCCTAGGGGTCCGGCTATCTGGGAGTCGGGCGAGAAGCTCGAAGCGCGGATCCCCAAAATCCACCCCGGGTGTGGATCAGGGTTGATCAAGGTTGGATTAGGACCCGGGGTTAACGGACTTACTGATCGGATCGAGTGTAGAAAATTTTGAGAAATCGGGTCGCGGGCTCGGATACGGAGCTCTGTGGTCCAAGGGGGGAAGTTGACCGGGGGTCAACGTCCCCCGTGGACCAATCAGAGCAGGTCATGTCATAAATATTTAGAAATTCAAAATAAAATAATAAATGACCGAATTATTAAAAACTTAAAACATGACAAATGTTTATTTTATTTTAGACTATTTCTTTGTGATTTTTAATTAATTTTTCGAAATAAAAATAAGGTACTTACATTATAGTACTATACATAGGTATATACACAATATGGATTTTTAATTTTTGATTTTTAATTAATTATTTTAGTACATTTTTATTTCTAATTTATATTTTATTTATTTATAGCATACAATTAGGAATAAAAAGGTATTTTTATTTTATTTTTATTATTTATTTACAAGGTTAAAATAAATATACAACTATATACATGGTATATATACAATATTCTTTTTGTTTTTTTTAATTTTGTTCTTTTTTATTTTATTTTTGTTTTTATGGTTTTTATTTTATTTATTTACACCATGAAGTAAGGAGTATATAAAAATTTTTTAGGGATTTTAATTTATTTATTTACAAGGTGAAATAAATACATGTGTGATCTTATATACATGGTGAATATGTACAAGGAATAATATTTTTATTCTCTTTTTAATTTTTCTATTTTGATTTTGTATTTAAAAATATATACAAATATTCACAAATAAATATGACCCATTTTTATTTTATTTTTTAGAGGAAAAATATTTACTTTTATTTAATTACAGGTATATGTACACATGAGCTTCCTTATCTCTCTCTACTTGGGCATTTATGCGGTCAGGCCCATGCTGAGCCCTCCCATGTGATTAGGTCGCTCAATATTTATTCTAAATATCTCCCTCTTTTTCTTTTGTCTCTTTATTCTTTTATTTTTGCACAAAACATGCTAATTATTGAACTTTATACAATGCATGCACTTTGATAATTATTTGTATTTACAAGAATATACATGTATTTGCAAAGGTTTTTATAGCTAAAATATAAGAATAAAGAGTGATGAATGGGTATTCATCATCCCCCCTATTTAACTTTGCTAGTCCCTTAGCAAACACTTATTTGAAAAAGAAGTGAAAAAGAAAAAGAAAAAGAAAAAGAAAAAGAAAAAGAAAAAGAAAAAGAGGAGAATATACATGGATTAAGGCTGATTATTAACCTCGCCTTCATTAAATTGATATATGGAGCTCGATCAGATCTTTGGATTATTAATGTGTCGGAACCTTATTTGAACTTAAGCTTAAAACTCAACAGCCTCTAAGTTCCACCAATCTATGGACAAGACTCCTCAATATACCAGATCAGAACAAGTCTACATACACAAACTCTAATGACCATGAATCTTTCCATGCGGTGTAAGTGATATGTAGCTCCCCACCTCAGAAGTAACAAAGAAACAACCTCCCCCAACCTGGTAACTCTAATGCATCGGTCTAGCAACTCTTTCCTCGAGAAGCGAGGTATTCCCTTCTAAGTTCAAGTGCAACCGGCTCAAGAAGAGGGGGAAGAAGAGAATGGACCATGGCCAGTGTAGCCATGTATCCTTGGGAGATCTAACCAGTGTAGCTGAGTCTCCCGCTGCAAGCTTCATGAGATATAACATGTATACCATAAGATTTTGCTTTATTTGACTATATACACTCCGGTGGGATTACTAAATTTTCAATCCGACCCACCACTTTTTGGAGTTCTTTTCTTTTTGCACATTTTTTTGTGCAACTGTACAACATATCTACATGGTGCAGCGTATATACAAGGAGTTTTTCCTCTTGAGCCAGTAGACTATCCCTCTTTTGAAGCTTTATTGCAACCCACGGCTTCTGTCTTTAGACTTCCTTACCACTAGACCAAGTTGAGATGCACTTCCTTCACTAGAAGAAGAAGAGAGGTTCCGCCTAGAAGTACTACCCTCATATGCTATCCCAAGCCAAAGGAAGCTGCCTCCTCACCACCTCATCCGTGGAGAGCTATGTGTAAACTGCTGGTGCAAGTCAAGCCATTGTCTCTAACAGTTATGTGTGTGTTGTTAAGTGCTCTACTTAGGCTCATCAAGATGACATATGCTCATAGCCTAGTGGATCCAAAGAATTAAGTCCCAATGGACCTGAAAAGCCTTAACCCTAAGCCCTATAAGTTTCCTCTTAGAGTTAGGTGGATTAAGATCTCGATCAAGCTCCATTTCCCAATTTAATTCCAGGCTAGTTTAAATGTCAACTATGATCCGGGAAAAACTATACAAGTATTTACAAAGATGCTATTTACAAATGTGACTTTACAAATATGCAAAATTTTTGAAAAATGTTTTGAAACCATGAATGTATGCATGAATGCAAGTTTTGCAAAATATTTACAAACATTTACACAAGGTTTTTGCAAACTTTTTTATTTTCAAAACATTTTGGAAAAATTTTGTACTATATACATAATTTTGATATACACATATTTACAAATCCTTTACACAAATCATTTGTACAAAAATAATTTGTATTAATAAATAGGTACGTGCAAAATGAATTTTATATACAAGGGAGAAAATTTTAAAATTTATGGGCTTTTAGCCATTTTTATTTATTCACACACTCACACAAAGTACGAGTTATGGCTAAAGTATATATGAAATATATACGCACACCCCTATACTTAGCTCGAACGATGTCCTCAGAGTGATCAAGAGCGATGAAGAAGACATAACTCGTGCTTAGTATAAGGAAGTGAAAAGGAATGGCTAGATACAGAGATGAATGAAAGAATAGAATGAGGAGAACTCGGTGGTTTCCCCCCTATAGTTAGGATCAAGTAATCCTAAGCATAGCAGTTGTACATGAAGGGAAATCCGAGTGAAGGATGTAAAGGTCCTACCCCCCCTATACTTAGGGTGAAATATCCCTAAGTATAGGCAACAAAACAGGGGTAGAAAGAATGAAAAGAATACCCGAAGGTCCTACAACCCCCCTATACTTAGGGTAAAGTACACCCTAAGTATAACATAAGCATAAGATGAGAAAAGGGATGTGGGACTAAAGAATAGAGTGATATGGACAACTGGATCTATACAGGTCGGAAGAACAATGATAATCAGGCGTGAGATGCAATGGATGTGAGTCAAGAGACTAGATCTCACGCAAAGTGAATAGGGGCAACATCAACGACCCGCGGCTCATGATCTAGAAATGGTTTGAGCCGCTGGCCGTTCACTCGAAAGGTACTCTCAGAAGACAACTCAGATATGTCAATACTCCCATTGTCGTGTACCTTTCTCACAAGATAAGGTCCCTTCCATTTGCTCTGTAGCTTCCCTGGAAATAGACGAAGCCTAGCATCAAACAACCATACTCTCTGTTCAGGCTCAAAATGCTTGTGGCTGATATGAGAATCATGCCACTCTTTCACTCTCTCCTTATACTGTAGGCGGTTTGAGAAGGCGGTATCACGAAGCTCCTCTAGGACTGCTAACTCTGCCCTCATCTCGTCTCCTACACTATTTGGATCCAAAATAATATCTGTAACTGCCCAAAGTGACCTGTGCCTCAACTCAACTGGTAAATGGCACGGCTTGCCATATACGAGGCGAAAGGGAGATGTGCCCAATGGTGGTCTTGAAAGACGTCCTATATGCCCACAAGATCAAGTCCAAAAGCTGTGACCAATCCTTTCGTTCAGGGCGGAAGACTTTCTGCAATATAGTCTTAATCTCCCTGTTCGACACTTCAGCTAGACCATTCGTCTGAGGGTGGTATGGAGTGGCAACTCGATGGTCTATGCCGAACTCGTTGAGCAAGGGCCTTCACCTGGTCGTTGATGAAATGAGACCCCCCATCAGATATCAATACTCGAGGTACCCCGAACTGTGTAATGATGTGCTTCCTCAAAAATCTGCAAACTGTCCTGGCATCAACGGTTCGGGCGAGGATGGCCTCAACCCAACGACTCACATAATCCACGGCCAACAGAATGTACTCAAATCCCTAACTCTTAGGGAATGGACCCATGAAATTGATGCCCCATGCGTCAAAAACCTCAATGAAGTGTATGGGCCGCATCGGCATCATATCACGCTGTCCACAAGTGCCCATCCTCTGACAGTCAGTACATCTCTTTACGAACTCATCAGAGTCCTTGAAGAGAGTAGGCCACCATAGGCCGGATTGGAGCACTTTCTGTGTCGTTCTCCTCCCTGAGTGATGTCCTCCTGCCTCCAGCTTGTGGCAGTAAGTAAGGACGCTGTGATGCTCCTCCTGAGGAATGCACCTACTCCAGATATTATCTCCTCCCTCATGGTAAAGGATGGGATCCTCCCAATGGTAAAACTTGGCCTTTGCGAGGAAGGTCTCAAGTTTCTACCTGGGCCAATCTTTTGGAACTTTCTTGGCAGCAAGATAGTTAACAATATGGGCGTACCATGGGAGCGAAGCGATAGCAAGGATCGCCTCATCTGGAAAGGTCTCACAAATAGGGTCAATCTGCTCAGAATCCTCAAGATAATCCAATCGGGAGAGATGATCCGCCACCACATTCTTGACTCCAGGCTTATCCTTAATCTCTATGTCAAACTCCTGGAGTAGAAGGATCCATGTAGTCAGTCTGGCCTTGGCATCCTTCTTTGCCATGAGGTACCTGATGGTGGTATGATCAGTAAACAAGGTCACTCTAGATCCAATAATGTACGATCTGAACTTATCTAGGGCGAAGACTACGGCTAGCATCTCCTTCTCTGTGACTGTGTAGTTCCGTTGTGCGGAATTCAATGTGCGGCTAGCGTAGTGGATGGCAAATGGAACTCCATCCCTCCTCTGTCCTAGCACAGCCCCCACGACGAAAGCCCCAATCGGGTTGCTGAAGGACAGGAGCCTCTATCACACTTCTCTTGAGAGTCTCAAACGACGAAAGACACTTGTCATCGACAAGGAACTCGGTGTCTTTCGTCAACAGATCAGTCAACGGTCGGGCAACTCTACTGAAATCACGAATGAATCACCGGTAGAAACCAACGTGCCCCAGGAAAGACCGTAACTGCCGCAAGTTGGACGGTGATGCGAGTTTGCTAATGACATCCACCTTGGCCGGATCAACCTCCATGCCCCTTTTGGAGATGATGTGGCCAAGCACCGTCCCTTGAGTCACCATGAAGTGACTCTTCTCCCAAGATAATACCAGGTGAACCTTTATACATCGCTGAAGTACTCGGTCTAGGCAGTCAAGACAGGAGTCGAATCCGTCATCGTAAACCGAGAAATCATCCATGAAGACTTCCAAGCATTCCCCTACCATGTCCGAAAAGATCGACATCATGCATCTCTGAAAAGTCGCAGGGGCATTGCATAGCCCAAATGGCATGCGTCGGAAGGCGTATGTGCCGAAGGGACAGGTAAAGGTCATCTTGTCCTGGTCCTCGGGAGCGATGGCCACCTGGTTGTAGCCCGAGTACCCATCCAGAAAACAATAATGGCTCTTCTCTGCTAGTCTCTCAATGATATGATCAATAAAGGGCAGGGGAAAATGATCCTTCTTGGTGGCCTGATTGAGTCGTCTGTAATCCATGCAGACCCTTCAAGAAGTGGGTACTCGTGTAGGGATCTCCTCTACGGACTCCGTAACCACTGTAGTGATGCCCGTCTTCTTGGGCACCACATGTAACGGACTGACCCACTTGGAGTCGGAGATGGGGTAGATAAAATCGGCGCTCCACCACTTCGAAATTTCCTTCATGACAACCTCTCTCAGATTCGGGTTCAGCCGTCGCTGAAACTCACGCAACGGCTTTGCCTCATCTTTGAGATAGATGTAGTGAGAGCACAGAGCTGGACTGATCCCCTGGAGATCTGCTACGCTCAATCCTATCGCCTTGCGGTTCTTTTCAAGAATCCCCATCAAACGGGATTCCTACTCTCCAGTCAAATCGGTTGAGATAATGACTGGGTACATCTCATGCTCACCCGCAAGGAACCTATACTTCAACGACGCAGGAAGCAGCTTCAGCTCTGGACACACTGGTGCTGGCAAATCTGGCTTCTGAAGAATCCGCGTGTATGCTGCCAAATCTGCCCGGGAGAATGAGAACTCTCTCTCTCACACAAACTGGATCTGGAGGAGGCTGCTCAACTAAACTGTTTCTACTCTGCTCGGCATCTACCTCCTCCCTATCTGCAAGCTCAGTGGAAGTTAGATCTGGTATGTAATCATCAAACTCTGCCCAATCAACACCTGACTTCGAGGGATCTGTATCATCTGAGGTCGCCTCAGCACCACCACCATCACAAAACAAATCAGTATCGCGGTCGAGAACCGGCTCTGCTGCTTCAAAAGTATCCTGGACCAGGAATGCGCTCTCCAAGCTCTCCTCTGCTGTCGTCTCTGCATCAGCGGATTCTGAAAGTGCGAGGATGGCCTGTGCATCAGGATCTGCCCAAACTGCCTCATCATCTGTGATCACAAAGTCACAGTCCTGGTGGATGTCTAGCCCGGCACCTGTCATCTGCTCTATGTCTGAAGTAGTCTCTGAGCATCATCTGTCTCTGGCTCTACTGTCCTCGACCGTCTCTATTTGTACACTTTCGCACTCGATGCGAAAGTATACCTTCCCGCTATCATGGTCGGTCACTGCCTTGGCTGTGGCCAAGAACGGGTGACCTAGAATGATGGGGGTATCGGTCACTGACTCAGGGATCTCCATGTCCAACACTACGAAGTCCACGGGGAATTGCATGCCCTGAATCGTGACGACGGCGTCTCTAAGCAACCCCTTCGGCCTCTTGACATATCTATCAGCAAACTGAAGGACTGTCATGCTCTGTCGTAGAGTGCCCAACTCGAAGCGGTCGAGAAGGGATGTCGGAAGTAGATTGATCGACGATCCGCTGTCTAATAGAGTACGGTCGAACCTCTGCTCACTGATATGGCATCTGACATATGGGGCTCCTGAATCTGGCCTCTTGGCTGGCAGGCAGTTCTGGATCGCGAAAAAAGTAGCTCTGGTCAGCACATGAATCTCTGAGTGGTGGTTCCTACTCTTCCTCCTAACTGTGGTCCTGTCTCTAAGTGAACGCTGGAGTAGAGGGATGTGCTGCAAAGCCTCCTGAAGAGTCAGCTGGATGTGAAAACGGTCTATCATCTGCTGGCTGAACTCTTCCTGTTGTCTCTTTTTTTTTAATTTCATTTTCCTTCCCCTTCCCCATCTGAAGGGCTCTAGGGAAGGGGATCACAGGGTCCTTCTCAGATGAAGGACTAGGAGAGGGTCTAGACGGCTTGACGGCCGGATCCACATATACATCAAGCACCACAGTGGGACCAGAAGAAAATAAACCCTTTCCTTTATTCATTGAAGTGTTCCGAGATACATCAGTAACAGGAAGAACAACAGGAATCTCAGAATAACTGGTGGCATCAGCACCACCCTCGGCTAGAAGACTCGCGACCTCAGTACCGCGCTCTGGCTCGGCAAAATGGGTGGCCTCAGTACCACCTCCTCCAACTGGTGAAATGGCGGCCTCAGTACCGCCGGTGGGATCAGCATCCGTGGTGGTTTCAGTACCACCGTCATCATCTCTAGTGGCCTCAGTACCGCTCTCCTCCTCGTCTGGTGCTCTGGAAGTATCCTCGTGGTGTAGCTCAGACGAGGCACCGCCTGCTGGCATCCTACCGCTCATAAGTGTGACAAAGTCAATATCAAAAAGATATGCAGACATATCACCAAAAGTATCACTCGGAGTGGCATACTCAGTACAAACTACCTGCTCAGATTTCCTCTTCAGGTTGCTCGGGTTGAGCTCTATCTGGGCAGGGATGGCGGCCTTCCCTCTCACGATGTCCCGCATCTCCTGGAGGAACTCATCCATCTCCCGTCGAAAGGTAGCCTGCTGATCTGTGAGGATGCGTGCTATGTCATCCGAGGCGGGGTTCTCATAGGGTGGCCCATGAGAACCTGACGGGTAGCCTCTCTGGAAGTGAGGCTGCTGGTGATGTGGCTGAGAGGGGTAAAACTGGGGATGTTGCTGCTGATGAGGTTGCTCACGCCTCCAAGACTGTCCCTGCTGGCAGGGACGAGGACCATACTGCTATGACTGCTACTGCTGCTGTGGTGGATACAATGGGCGCTGCTGCTGGTGGTGATCTCTCTGATGGCTGTACCGACCACCCTGTCCTGACGGCTGCTGCTAGGGCTGGGCACCTCCGGACGCCTAACGGAATCGGGGATGGTCTCGTCAGATACCGGGCTGAGGGCGATCGTACCAAATCCCATTGACATCCATCAATGGCTCTGAATCGTAAGGGTCTGGCAGAAGTACTGCCAGAGGCTGATCCGGCTGGTATACCACCATCTGTGTGTCAGTGGATGGTGGTGCCTGGTAGGTGAGCTGCGGCTGTTGGTATGGCTCCGCCTATACAAGATGGACCTGTCTAGGCTGCTGGTGGGAGCTGGAGCGTTGGGACGAGTTGCTGCTGCTACTCGGATCGCCTCGTGCCCTAAGACGAGGTTGTGAAGCCGTCTGTGCCTCCTGGAGACACATGAGCTGTGTCTTAAGGTCACTCAGAGTCTGTGCCATCTGCTCCATCTGCGTGATGCCCTGGCACTGCTTCTTCTCAATAATCTCCATCCGGTCTAGCTTCTCGCTGATGATCCCCATGTCTGCGGCTGTGAACTCGGCCTGTGCTGCGGCTACCGCTGACGAACTGGATGGACCGGCATCGACCCGTGCTATCCTCTGGTACTGCACGGTCTGTGGATGCTGGGGTCTGCCCTGAGTGTACAATCTGGTCTGGGACATCACCATGTAGTTCTCAGCCATCTCCTCGTAGATGGCCCAGACCTGATCGTGATCCTTAGCGAAGTAAGACCCGCCACAAGAAGCGTTCACCAAGCCCTAAAGCTCTGGTGTCAGCCCGTTGAAAAAGCTCTGAACAAGGTTCGGCTTGGAAATGTCGTGGTGCGGGCATCTGTCAGTCAGCTCTCTGAACCTCTCCCATGCCTCGTGGAACTGCTCGTTGGGGAGCAAGGAGAAGTTGCTGATCAGGGCTCTAGCGGCGTTCGTCCACCCGAGTGGATAGTACTTATGCAAGTACTCGGCGCGGAGCTGCTCCCAGGTGTAGACGAACTTCCCCAAGTGCATCAACCAGGTGGCTGCTCTGTCTACTAAGGAGAAGGGGAAGGCAATCATCCGTATGGTATCTTGGTCCACCTGACGATCGTGGACAGTACTGTAGATCATCTCAAACTCCTGTAGGTGGAGATGGGGCTCCTCTGTAGCCAGCCGTGGAACCGGGGTAGGAGCTGAAGTGTGTTCGGGGGGAACTTGAAGTCCCCCATGATAGCTGGTAGCACTACCCAACGATGCGTCAAAGTCGATCCGGGGTTGTGATTCTCCCGCATCGGTCTCGGAGGTCCTGCTGCTCCTACTGCTGCAGCTGCTGCCGCGGCGGCGGCTGCTGCGGCGGCTGCCGCATCGTCGGATCCTCCCCCTGGGCCGCGGTTCTCGTGGTCGGCTCTCATCTGCTCAAGCTCTCGCCTCATCTCTATCATAAATGATCCCTGATCCCTCAATTGCTCCTGCACTGAGCCTAGGGAGGCGATTGATGAATCCACATTTCATCATCTTTATTCTATCATTTTGGCACCAAAAACCCTAGCAAATGCCTGTAAATATAAGAAAAGAAAAAGAATAAAATTTTGTAAATATTTTATGACCCGAAACCCCGAGACCTAGGCATGAATAGGTCGACCAGGAATAAAGTAGGGGGAGATAAGGGCCAAATACCTATATTTGTTAATTCATTCTTTATTCATTTTGGGATCTATTTTTGGTTCCACTTTTTACACATCAAACAAAGAAACTTTGTACATGAAAGTTGTAGATAATTAAATAAAGAAAAATACAGAATTGATTTCAGTGAAAAATAATGTACAGATAAAAAGTTATGGTCTGAATAAAAATCCAGAATGCCAACTTCCCAGACCCGTATCTCATAAATGAAAACTCCAAATGCAGCATACTCACCTTTAATTGTATATAGAATAAAATAATCTATCCAATGGTGGTGGTTTCGCATTTGGCAGAGTTACGGTTTGAAAGTTGAGTTCTGGACCCACATTGTATAAGTATACAGATTAAAATATTCAATCTATTATTTATTCATTATTTTTACATTCTTAGATTTTTATAATGTTGTAAATATTACTTATAATAATTATGGGTATTAAAATCAGAATAAAAGTGCAAAGAAAACACAAAATAAAAATAAACATATATAGGTTATACAGGTAGTATACCTATACTTATACCTACACAATACTTATTCATATTTTATTAAATATACAAAACATATCAGAAAAATAAAATAAAAATATATTTATGTGTATAAAAGTATTTTATAATTTTACAAAATAATAAATAAAAATAATAAAATTAAAATACACAAAATAAAAATAAAGTAATAAAGTATATAGATAATATACCTATATAGGGGTATAAAAGCAACTTGTAAAAATATACTTCATAAAATTAATTAAAAATCATAATAAAATACTACATAAAATTTCAAGCATTTTTCATTTAATAACCAAAAATTAATTCGGCCATTTTCTATTTTTAAACGATTTAATAAAACTTTTTTGAAATCTTTTTCCTGGTTGGTCCACGTGGACCAACCAGGTGTCCCCGATTGTTGAACGGGGGTCAACAGTCTGACCTACCCCCCTCTTAGCTCGGCGTGCCTCGTTTTTCTCCCGCCTTGGCGGATTTTTCGAGGCCGCACCGTTCACCCTCTGCTGCCGCTTCCTTCATGGGACTTGTTCCCTGTAGATCCACCTACCTCGCCGGCCTAGTAGATCTCCCTAGATCACCTTGGCGCACCCGTGATCATGCCTCGAAACCCGTCACCTCGTCAACCCCTTAAAACCAAACCCGATTTTCTTTTGAAAATTTGAACCGCAAATCATCTAGAATCCCTCCCCCTTTGGCTGGCATTGAGGACCTGTTGGTGACAGCAACTGGTCGCCGCCGTCCAAGCGGAGGAGAAGCACCCGTTCTAGGCGCGTTCCGCACCTCCGGCGACCTTCGCCGTGGAGGTACTTCCACCTCGGGTCCTACCCCCTTGAGGTATGTATTCCTTCCTATTTCTTTGCTCATTTTACTCCCTAGGTTTAGAGCGTCGTTCAGACCATTCGAAATGCCAGCGTTGGCCAACGATTCACCCAATCGTTTGGTCGCCGGAGACATCTCCGGCCTCCTTCACGTCCATACACTCCACCTCGTTAGCAGCATGTCCTCCTCACCGCGAGGTCAGGGCATTTTACCCCCGACCTTTTCACCTTTTTTGTGCAGGTCTCAGCCTTCGATTCCAAGGCCGGAGCGACTTTTGGATGCTCGCCGGACCTCCTGGAGCCTCCACGCTCATCGTCATCGGCGAGCTCGCGCCGGCCACCTACGAGACCATCGGACCCCTCCAGCCGTTAGAGGACGTCGCCAGCCCGCTCCTGAGCTTGACAGCAGCGAAGGAAGGTGTCGGAGGGCATCGTGCGCCAGCGATTGAACCTCGCCGGGCACGTGTTCTTCGTCTGCTCCTCCTCCGCCTCTCAGAGCCGTTGGATCGCCGACGTTCTTGGCGCGATTCAGCAACCGTCGGATCGTCATCATTTTCAGCCGTCAGATCACTCGAAGCCCATCTAATCTCGGCCGTCTGTGGCGAACTGGCATCGCGCAACAGCAGCCCGCCACGTGTCTTAAGTGAACGGCTCAGAGCCGTTCGATCACTCATCGCTGCTCACCATCGGATGCGCACCACGCGTCACTCGCATCTCAGCCGCCGTCGGATGCGCCAGTGCTTGGGTATTTTGTGTTTTCACCCTCGTAATTTTTGTATTATTTTATTAGAACTTAAACTTTCAATTTCCGTTTAAAATTTTTGTATTAATTACAACTTAGCCCCCGAACATACTTTATTTGAATCTTAGTCCTCCGCCAGCTCACCTCACGTGCCCATCCACGTGAGGTGTGCATCTTGTGCAGAGGCCCCCGCGGCTTTTGTTATTAGTGTTTAGTCCAGCAAAAATTTTATTACATTATATATTTTCCGTGGAATTTGCAAGAACACCCCTGGGCTTTGGGATTTTGTAGTTTGGTCCTCCCTAGGCGTGTGCATTGCACGCACGTGGGTGGACATTTTGCAGAGAAGCCCTTGCAGCTTGGGATATTAGTTTTTAGTCCAGAGAATATTTTATTCAGTACAAATTTTGTGAGAAAATTGCATGAAGGCCCCTGAAATTTTGTCCAATTGCGAAATAGTCCTTGTTTGGCTGACTTGGTGCTTGCTTGTAGTATTTATTTGGAGGCTCATTTTAATCCCAAAAAGTGTCAAATTTTGAACTTAATCTTCTGTTGACTTGTGCTTCCACACTATATTTTTAGTTTTTGATTTTCTTTAATTTTTATATTTATTAAAAATCAAAAACATGCTTTTTATTTACTGTCTAGCATGAAAAATACCAAAAAATAGTAAAAGACCTCTAAAAATTCCAAAAAAATTCTCTAGTGTGTATTTTAACCTATTCTAGTGTCAGTCCAAAAATCACTAAAAATCTCAAAAGAAAAACCTTAAAAATTCAAAAATACATAAAAACTTCAAAAATATATATATATATATATATATAAAATCCTAGAAAACTCCAAAAATCACAAACTCAGTTCCTGTTTGTTATATAATTCTTTCTCTTTATTTGAAAATTAGTGTAAAAAATTTTGGTTGCTGTTTGCTAATTTTAATTCCCATTTTACTCAGAGCCAGCACATATTTCACTGTTTGCCCTTATTTCAGTATTTAAAATACCAAAAACACCTTGAAAAATACCCAAAAATCACAAAAACAGTAAAAAAATTCTGAAAATATCAAAAACATTTTATTTCTGAATTTTTGGTCATTTTTGCACATTTTTACAAATACTTTATCTTGTCTTTTATTACTTTGCTTATATTTTCCAATATTGAAAAAGAAACAAAAAAATTATAAAATATAAAATTATAAAAATAAGAAAATTAAAAATCAAAATACAAAATTCAAAATTAAATTGGAAAAAAATTTAAAAATTAAAAACTCACAAAAATTTCTTTGCTTGCTTGCTTAGTGTAGACACTTCACATTCACTTGTGCACATTTGTTTGAATTACCCTGTTTGCTCCCTGTGTTCGAACTCTCTGCATACTTGCCCTTTACATCATTTGTGCAGAGTTAAAAATAAATTTTGACTCCACATTATTTCTAATTATTGATCTTTAGTGTGGGTTAATTGTTGATTAAATACATTTTATTATGGGTCACTGCAGCGACATCGGTTGTCTCCGCCTTGTGTGAGACATACTCTTTAGACCTACGGTAATTTGTGTTTATCAGCGATCAGGGTAGAGTTGATCACACCCTGGTCCAAGACAAAATGCTCCTGCTGCGGACCTCTGGGGTGATCATCACTACTGCCGGCCATAGTCTGCAAAATCAAAACATCTAAACTCAGGTGCTGATAAATCATCTGTCCGTCTCTCCTCTAGCACTGGTATCTCGGATTCAGAAGAAGAAGGGTGGTCGAGGGGGAACAGGGCGGAGTTGTACTCGGGTTTGGAGAGCGGGTGTGAGCTCCCACGAACCGACCTAGATGAGTGGGCTGGAGTGCTAAAAAGCGGTGCAGTCAGAGGCTGCCTAAGAGACTTTCTGCCCATCATCGTGATCTGGAGAGTAATGCAGATGGGATCTGGCAACAAATATGAACACAAGCAAACCCCCGATTCACCAATGCAACACGAGCTGAAGACCGTAAAGGCTCGATCAATTATCTTGTCAATTTTATTTTGGTGATCAGTCAGGATAGCAAAGCGACGTGACCTGTTGGGTTACCCGATATTTTCTCAACTGACTGTCCCGTACAGAAATAACCAGTAATCAGTCCAGAAGAATATCGGAGGGCTCTACCTAGTGTTCATGGTCACTCTCTCGCACAAGCAAACCAGACAATGAGGGGGTTGCTCTCCCCAAGACAAATTTTTAAGTGAGGCGTCTTTTAGGGTCGATAGTGTTAGCAGTTCCAAATTTTATTGTTTTTCTTTTTAAGTATTTTTCAATAAACAAACAGATCGCCTAACGAATTTTTCGGTTCTCCTGGTTATTAAGTCCAAAACAGGAGGGAGAAGTCGAAAAAGCTGATGCGCGATGAAATCAATGATGCATGCCGAGTAAGAAATGCGTACCTGACTCCGGCAGTCTATATGCAAGCTGATCCGCGCAGAATTGAAAGATAGAAAATAAACTACCTAAATGGTGCAAGCGGAAAACCGAGTCCCTAAACAGCAGTGCTACTCGAAAGAACAACTAGCTGACCACCAGCCTCCAATCCAGAGAGTCTGGTCTAGACCCACCCCTCCTCTTCTCGACAGGTCGAGTTCAGGAGTAGCGCTTGACGGGGCGGGCTCGCAGCGCGTAGGCTCGAAGGTGGTGAATCAACTATTTTTATTAATATTTTATTGTAGGTCCAATTGCCGATCTATAGGTGCAGGCAGATATATTAGGATATTTGGATCCTAATTATTACGTCACAGTCAAGTAGAAAATCCTACGGCTAGGGGCTCGAAAATCCGCGTGAAACCGGAAAAGGCAGGAAAGAAATAAAACCGCGAAAAGCTGCGAAGAAAACCGAACTAGCTAAGGGGGTCCCCCGAGCAAACCGGTGCTCGGCGAAACAGACCCTGAGAGTCTAAGTCTCTGTCTCTAGTCCCTGTATTATTACAACAGTTCAAATTATGCTGAAATAAAATCTAATCTAAATAAACTAAACTCGCGGCTATTCTGCGGCTCCCGTACTCCTGCTCGCTCCTCACGCTCTCCTGCAGCTCTGTAGAGAAGAGAGCCGCCTCCGACTTTCGCGGTTGCGTCGGCTTCCGAAGAAGTCGCCTCGATCCTCGGGCCCTCGCAAGAAAGCAAACAGAGTGTCAGACCAGATAAATGTATAAACAGGTCAATATATATATATATATATATATATATATATATATTTATATATATATACACAAAAATATGCACAAAAAGCCGTGAAAAATAAAACCGCGGAAAAATAACCTACGACTACTAAGCCGTGCTCCCCGGCAACAGCGCCATTCTGATGAGCACAAAAACCGACGAGCAACTTAGGTAGATAAATCAAAAGCGGTCGTTGCGACCTCAATCGCTCGGGTATCTCAACGAGAAAAATATAGACCACCAAAATAAGGTAAAAACCAAACAAGCTCAAAGTAGCGGTCTCGCTATTAGATTAACCTGGTATAGCGACCAGGGTCGAACACAAGGAGCACGTAATGGCCTTGCGGCCTACGAAGTAGTCAAAAATAGCGAAAAATAAAATACAACTATTTTTGGTGGAATTTTAGTATTTTTAATATTTTTTTGGATTTTCAAATAATAAAGAAAATAAAGAAAACAAGGAAACAAGCAACTACACACAATTATTTAACTACTCAAAATTATTCCAAAAATTCAAACAAAAATATTTTTATGTTTTTTTATATTTTTCTGTGTTTTTGGTTAGTTTTTGGTGTTTTTCTGGTTTTTAGGGAATTTTATAAAAATCAAACAAGGCTGAAAAATGAAGGCACTATCCACTCAGACTTGGAGGCCAATTTAAAATACAAAATGGCTCTATCAAGGTCTGAAGATAATTTTCCTGTAAAATAGAAAATTCAGGGAAAATTTAGGCACTGGAATTATTAAATTTTTATTGTTCTATTATTTATTAGAATTTTTATTAGTTTTTAATGGTTTTGTAATTTTTATAGGTTTTGTAAATCTAAAAATGACCAAAATTGGTCAGAAAATCAAACAAGCAAAACAAACACTATCTAATTTTTTTTATAATTTTTAAAGTTCTTTTAATATTTTTTGTGATTTTTAAAGCTAGACAGTAAGAAAATTGCGTATTTTTGAATTTTTAAAAATAATAAATGAAGCCAAAAATGCCTCCAAAATTTAGAGAAAATTTTACATCATGGCAGGAGCCATGTATCCAATTTTCATCAAATTTGGAGTCGATTTGCTATTTTATTAAAATCAAACACAATGACACAGTACACAGGGACCTATAAGAAGTTAAGAGAAGTTCCAGGGGGTCCGGTGCTAAATTTCCAAGAATTCACGTGCAAAGCGTGTGACCTGGGGAACTCAGGGACCTAATTGCAAGAAAACTTAAGTCCCTGGACTAAATAGTAACACGTACTAAAAGTCCAGGGGCAAAAGTGTAAATTACCCACTAAATATAGCACATGCACAAATAAAACACTCACAGAGGAATTTTTGCAAATATAAAAAAATAAGTTCATTCATTAACACCCTAGAACTATATCCCACATATTGCAAATAAACCACAAAATTCATGTGACGATGCACACGGTCCACGTAGACATGGGCATAAATGCAAATAAAATAAGTACGAGGTCCAAAGTGCAAAATGTCCAAAATTAAATGAACGGGATAGAATATTTACAGGACTAACTAATAAAAGCCATAAACAGAGGGGCCTATGGGAAATTTACCCCTTATTCTGATCCGAGGGCTGGAGGCGCGCCACGTGCTGGATCGGACGGTGGAAGATCGATGGTAAATCAACGAAGGAACGCGGGCCAGATCGATCGGCTGAGGAGAGGCCACGTGGTGTATCCAACGGCTGCAAGGGGCCTGCCCTTCAACGAAGGACCTCAGCGATGATCGAACGGTGGAAGGCTCGCCACGTGGGAGATCGGATGTCGACGATGTGTTGTGGCTAACCCTTGGCGATCGGATGGTCCTCGTCTATCCTCCACTGATCGGACGGTCGGGGATGCTCCTTGCGTGAACGGCTACGATCTGAACTGGAGTTGGAGTATGATCGAACGGCTGCGGAGGATGCTCGATGAACTCGATGCTGGCGAAGTTCGCCGGGCTCGTGCACATACGGGGGAGCTCCTCGGAGGCTGCTGAAGATCGGAGAAGATGCGTCTGGGACTCCCGCGTCGAGTGGACTCCTCCGATGATACAACGGAGCTCCGAGGAGCTCAGGCGACACCGGCGGAGGCTGAGCTGCTGCACCTGAATGTCGAGCCCTCAGATGGGCTCCTCTGGACCTGTAAAGCTACGCAGCACACTCCTGGGTCGAGGACAAAGTGCCTCGACCCGATTAGCGGTGGTGGAGGTCAACTGTGCGGCGGGGCAAGCGAGCTCCGGTGGAGCGACGACGATGGAACTCGATACCCAATTCCTGTGCGAACTGGGGTGAATGAATGGGTGCAGAAGGTGCGCGGGGGAAGGTCAAAGGTGGTCAGCGATTCTGATGATCGGGATGAAGACGGAGATGGTCGGAATCAGAGATAATTGGCGATGGGTCGATTTGGGCGAAACGCGAAATTAGCTAAATAGAAGAAGAAAGGAGACTACCTACTGGATGAGGTCGAATGTGGACGAGCTGGGGAAGCTCTAGGTCCTAGCCTCAAGGGCCGTCGGTGCCCGAGGAGCACCGCCTCTGGGCGGCGCACGGTGGCGCGAAGATGCCGGATCGATGGCTCGTCCACTCCCTCCTCGCTGCGACACAGTCGGATGCAAGCTGTCACTCTCACGGTGGTCGTGGATGTCCCAGGGTGGCGTGAAATGATCCAAAGATGCCTGAAGAAGCTGGCGGAGCTGGGATTATATACGCCTAGGGGTCCGGCTATCTGGGAGTCGGGCGAGAAGCTCGAAGCGCGGATCCCCAAAATCCACCCCGGGCGTGGATCAGGGTTGATCAAGGTCGGATTAGGACCCGGGGTTAACGGACTTAGTGATCGGATCGAGTGTAGAAAATTTTGAGAAATCGGGTCGCGAGCTCGGATCCGGAGCTCTGTGGTCCAAGGGGGGAAGTTGACCGGGGGTCAACATCCCCCGTGGACCAATCAGAGCAGGCCATGTCATAAATATTTAGAAATTCAAAATAAAATAATAAATGGTCGAATTATTAAAAACTCAAAACATGAAAAATGTTTATTTTATTTTAAACTATTTTTTATGATTTTTAATTAATTTTTCGAAATAAAAATAAGGTACTTACATTATAGTACTATACATAGGTATATACACAATATGGATTTTTTATTTTTGATTTTTAATTAATTATTTTTGTACATTTTTATTTCCATTTTATATTTTATTTATTTATAGCATAAAATTAGGAATAAAAAGGTATTTTTATTTTATTTTTATTATTTATTTACAAGGTAAAAATAAATAGATATATACAACTATATACATGGTATATATACAATATTCTTTTTACTTTTTTAAAAATTTTGTTCTTTTGATTTTATTTTGTTTTTATGGTTTTTATTTTATTTATTTACACCATGAAGTAAGGAGTATATACAATTTTTTAGGGATTTTTTATTTATTTACAAGGTGAAATAAATACATGTGTGATCTTATATACAAGGTGAATATGTACAAGGAATAATATTTTTATTCTCTTTTTAATTTTTCTATTTTGATTTTGTATTTACAAATATATACAAATATTCACAAATAAATATGACCCATTTTTATTTTTATTTTTTAGAGGAAAAATATTTACTTTTATTTAATTACAGGTATATGTACACATGAGCTTCCTTATCTCTCTCTACTTGGGCATTTATGCGGTCAGGCCCATGCTGAGCCCTCCCTTGGGATTAGATCGCTCAATATTTATTCTAAATATCTCCCTCTTTTTCTTTTGTCTCTTTATTCTTTTATTTTTGCACAAAAACATGTTAATTATTGAACTTTATACAATGTATGCACTTTGATAATTATTTGTATTTACAAGAATATACATGTATTTGCAAAGGTTTTTGTAGCTAAAATATAAGAATAAAGAGTGATGAATGGGTATTCATCACCACGCCGAAGTAGACAGAGATCCACGAGTAAACCATCGTGCAACATAACGACGACGACGCGGCGATGGAGAATCTCTCTAGGGCATCCATGGTGGATGGCCACATGAGAGGGAGAGAGAGGGCCAACGTGTAGAGAGAGAGAGACTAATGTTCTCTCTCATGTAAAGAAGAGCAAAGGGGTGCATCTCCTTTTATAACATTTTGGGATCCATGGATCTCAATCCATGGGACAACACAAATCCAATGGAGCTCATTGATTGTGTTTCTTTCAATGGCTAAGATTTATGTTGGTAAAACCAACAACAATTGATTTAATAAAAATAAAATACATAATAAATATAATTTGATTTATATCAAATCAATCTCCATTGGAGAAATAGGAAGGAGACAAGCCTCCTTCCATAAAGGGGGAGGAAGGCTATGAGTCCTACAAGGACTTGGTAGTCGTCCCCTCTCCTTATTAGGAAGGGAGCCTCCTTTCTATATTACATGAGATTGCATTATCTCATGATTCTCTCCAATATTTGCAACACCTTTTGTTGCAAATTATTTCACAAAAATAAATCCAAATTATTTTTTGAACATTGCAATCATGTCATTGGAAATTTGTGAATCACATTCACAACCCAAAATAAAATGTAAATTACATTTTCAATTTAATGTCCAATGTGAATCCAATTCACATCAACATTCAATTAACAAATGTAAATTATAAATTACCCTCTCTTATATATTATAAATCACATTTATAATATATATGATTAATATGGATATTGTTATCCATATTATTCATATACATGATAATTAAAACACATTTAATCATCTTGGATCTCTATTATCATGTGCTCAAATAATATGGATCATATTCACATTATTTATATCTTTGATAATCAAATCATATTTAATTATCTAAGATAGATCTCTTTACAATCATGATAATTAAATTACATTTAATTATCCATTTTCTTAATGCTCAGATACTCATATCAATAATGAAATTATCCATGAACTCTTTCAAGGATAATGCGCTTTCTCCGCGAATACTTGGAGATAAGGACAGGGCGATTGTATTGTTCTACATATAGTGACTTGGATATTGAGATCATATCTCAAATCCAGATCGCGGTCCTCCCATAGGTGCTTGATTAAATCAAGATCGCAAATCTAATCTTCTCATTGCATATGAATCACATTCAGATCAATGTCCAACATTTGGACTAAGATCAGATTACTTCTCTACCGAGAGGAGTCACTAAAATCCAGACCCGTTTCATCACTCCCCAGGAATGGAAGCGTCATGGTTATACAATCGTTTATGATCACATCACCCTCAGGTATTCCCAATACCTATACATCCTGCATATTGGAAGACTCAGAATAAACCTGAAGTATTGAATCAACTTTGTATTGTCTACTTCATGGTTTTATCAATAAGTTTCTCATTCGATCATTGGGAGTCGATATCAATCATATACATTCCAAAAGCATATATCATACCTAGGTCTTGATCATATACTTTCCAAAAGTATATATCAAACCTACAAATTCAGTAAAGCTTCCAAAGCGAGACGACCGTGCGTACGGAATTTCATTCTTCTCAATATCTCATGAGTGAGCTCATGTCTTCCGGTTCAGTAACTGAACCTGTATGATCCCTTTGAGAGATCGTATTACTCATATGCCCTTATATGCACACCAGCGCATCGGTGTATAGACCTTGGTTAGGTCATCAACCTATTGGTCTGCCAAATGTACATACTCAAACATATAGTAACACATCTGTCTCCGGTCGGAGGATACATGCTTGTATCGTGACAACATATGATATAGGACTTTGGTTATCTCGATCTCATTAAGTCAACTCCTTGACCTAACTAATCTGACACCTCCGAATCTCTATTCCTATGTAGATGACCTGCATCAAGAGGTCGGTCAGATATCAGCCTTTAGAGATAAGGATTGGCATCTCCTACTCAGGCTGGAGATCATCTCTTAACAATCATTTGATGGTGCTTGATGAGTCCCTAATCTAACTCTTTAGATATTCATCCAACCACCAGCCTATATGATTCAACAGTTAAATCAACAGTTGTATGATCGTCAAGATGGCCATGGTACATAAACCTAATCGTACTAAGGGACCTATTATGCAAATTATTTATTCTCCATTTCAGATCAAAGAATGATATTTGCAATAACATTTATTGTATAATGGCTCACCGTGGGCTTGCATGTCCAACAATTGAAGCCTTAACTAGTATCATTAAGTCATACTCATCTCATAGACCTAAAAACATCTATAGACTCGTCATTTAACTAACCATGAGCATCCAACCAATAGAAAATCTAAATGAGACATGAAACTTTCCAAAATAAATGTAGATAACATATTTATGAACATGTAAATACTCAAGAAAACATCTTATAGATATATATAGATAAATACAAGAAGAGGAATTATAGATAATGATATAATGACAAACATCATCATATGCACTAACCCCATCTACTCAGTGATGTGTAAAACATTTAGAAGTCCTTTGACTTGTTGTAGTGATACGATTATCATGGCACCATCCATAAACCACATCATTGATAGCATTGACAATGAGACCGTCATGATCTCTATCCTGCAATCACACATTCACACGCGTGCACACACACATCGACTTAGATACATACATACATTGTAATTTACATACACATATTTATACACATACAACAAACACACACTTGCACACATGGCTCTTAGGTGCATATGTGCTCCAATGATGCCTTCATGTGAAACAACAATAGATAACATCAACTCCTTAGTACTACATGCATCTATATAGATAGGAGGATGATAATATTAAGAATATTATATTTTAAGTAGGTGATAATTAATGAAGTTCCTTTGCCAGCATGTTAATTCAAAATGCTAAAAACTCTATGTATTAATGAAAGAGCGCTAGAGTCAGATGCATCTAATATCCGATCTTGGAGGGGTTGTGGTGTCCGACAAGCCGGATCCATCAATGGATTTATCAACGCCCCTCTCAACGCTCGACAATCAACTCAAGTGTTATCTCAACAATTAACCCACAACAGTAATTAAGCAATAAATGTATGTGAGCCAAATTTTATTATACCCTATAATGAATGTGTATAGTACGCAAGCAGTAGGTGTTGAACCACAAAGGAGCACACGAGGTAGAGCAACAAAAATGAGTAGACAACTTGGAATATTTTTTGTTTTTTATTTTACAAATTTTTAATTTAAAAAATAAAATACAAATTGATATTTAATATGTATAAATATATATAGTTTATAATGAAAAGGTGAAAGAGAGGTTTTCTTATTTTTCAAATACAACAAATAACTCAAAAATTCAAAAAGAAAACAATATTGGGTTTTATGATTATTTATTTATTTATTTAGGTAATTTCTGGATTATGGGAATTTTTATGGACTTTGAAATAATGAAATACATAAAATAAACAAAATAATAAATTAGGGAACTTGAACTAGGGTTAATATATATCACCAAATTATATTGAGCCCGAATTCGATTTTCCTGAATACTAGAAAATAAAAAGAAAACTCAGAAACTTTATAAATATTTTTCTGATTTTTTTGTGAATTTTTTTTTTAAAAAAAATTATAAGGTTTTCTTCGTTTTCAAATGTTTGGATTTTGTGCAATATTTTCCAAAAAATACTAGGTCTGAAAAGAAAATATACCTAAATAAACACATAAAGTTTTTATGAAAATTTTCAAATTATTTTTAATTTTTTACAGATTTTTAAATGCTAAACATGATAATACGTAATGTATTTCTATTTTGTAATGAGGGAATGATTTAAATTGCCTTGAGAAAAATATATGTGATGTAATATGGTTCCAAACACTTAAGATAATCTTCTTATAATTTTTAGATGTAAATGTTATTTTTAATAATAAAAATACAACTATAGAATTAAACTGCAGTATAGGGATCCAGTTTTAATTTTTAAGAGATATCAGAGCATTTAATAACATTTTGAACAAGTCTAAGGACATACATGAGATATTTTCACATTTTAAAATAATACCGCATTAGCTGGGACATAAATGCAATTATCTAGAATAATAGGGCCAAATATGCAAATTTACCAAAATATAATACATAGATATTCATATTTCTTAGACCAATTATAAATACACATGCATACAAGAGTACCCATACAAAATTCCATCCTCCTCATGTGCATATGCGCGTTAGGTGATGGGGAATGGACTAAGGAGCAAATATAATAAATTTTAGGGTCCTTAATGCAAATAATACAAAATCATTACAACTTCAAATGAAAGTTTATCGACTAGAGAGCAAAATATAAAAAGTGAATGGGAAATGTGCAATATACCCCTCAATAGGCATTGGCGGATGGAAGTTGGAGTGCGACTTATCCACGTAGCATGCAGCAGATGGCCAACACCATTATGCAGATTAGATCTCACACTCTAATATGATGGCTCTGGTGAACTTGATCGGATGGCTATTGCACACCTAGGCGAGCGTTCTTAATCCAATAACTAGGAGAGATCTTGGAAGAACATGGAAGAGGGCTTGACTGAGCGAGCTTCAGTCGGCCAAAACTCCTGATACTGAGGTTCTTTTAGCTTGTTGAGTGGCTCAAAATGCTCCTTTCATGATTCCTCATTGGCTCGAGGTCTCAGATGAATCCATATCTCGTTGAGGAGAGATCTGGATCTTGATGAAGTTCAATGACATGGAGCTTCTTTCCAAGACTAAATCATGCCCCCAAAGGGGCTATTTGTTGATCTTGCCTACATAATAAGACTCCTGGGTTGAGGGCAAAGCTCCTCGACCCATTAGCCTCTCATAAAGTTGGTGAAATGAACGTTGCGGAAGTACTGTGGTGAGAGGTGGAGGAGGATTACTGATCTCCCAGATCTGATGAGATCTGGGGGCGAAAATGAGTTGGGATGAGAGAACATGACTACGGGAAGATGTGGAGTTGATCAGACGAGTAGGAGAATGGACAAATCATAATGAACACATGCCAGATCCTATAGCTTCAGCGATCTAATATTTTTATATTTTAGGTTATAATAGATGAAATTAAAGGAAATAAAGTACAATGCTACACTACTACTACTGCTCGAAATCAAAATAATGAAAGAAGAAGAAGCTCACCTTCCTGATGTGGCCAGAGCAAAGGATCGTTGGAGAGGCTCCGATGATGGGTTGAATCACCTCAAGATCGCTTCCTCCTCGTTGTGGTTCGATGGGGTCTGCTTTCTGTCACTAAGGGTCGCTCCAAGCTTCGATCCAAGTGATCAAAAGTGAGTCATGAGGGATTCATTTTGAATTGAATCTTGGAGTTCATTTCTATAATCATAATAAGGAGGCTCAAAAGATTAGGCTTTATGTGAAGATCGATGTAAGAGTGACGTAGAATTTTGTCTGGCATGGAAAACCAAAGATCGAGGATGAAGTTTTATGAAATGGGTGAGGTGATTTGTTAAATACAGAGTGAAAGGAAAATGGTGAAACAAGGGAGTCAGCGGGTCTAACGGAGCTAGAGGAGTACGGTGTCAGGTGACCAAGTAGTCAGTTGAGGTCGCGCCTTGATTGGGCCACATCAGACGCTACAAGACAAAACAAGAATAAAGCTAGAAAGATAAGATATATAAAATACCAAATGATTTTATTATTTTTTCTCAAAACATGAAAGTATTTCTTATTTTTATACTTTTTTACGTGGTTTTTATTTATTTTTATCAACCTATTTATCAATTATTACTATGTACAAGTATAATTATATGTATAAATACCAATATATAGTGTATTTGATTTTTAATTTGTATTTTACATTTTATTTTTTTATATATAATTTATATATTTACAATATTTGTAATTATGTATTTATATGTTTTTATTTTTTGTTGAGTTTATTTGTGTATTTAAATAAATATGGGTAATACAAAACAAGTATATTATACCAATATATTATATTGCATTATTTATTTTCATGAGTTTTTAAAAATTTTATTTTATGTTTACTATTTTAAATATATTTTAAAAAAGAGTTAGAATTATATAAAATACAAGAAAGCTAAAAATACAAAGAATGACTTTAATGAAACACACATGCAGTACAATAGGGATCCAAGAGCCAAATTTTGCACCTTCACTCCAATTTAATGAAATCATATTTATTAGATAGATAATTTAATTTAGAGTACAATAAAGGACACTTTGGTCAATTTTGATTTCATATGGTGAAGATACATTTTTGTGAATTTTTGTTTGCAGCTTTTCATATGTCTATCCTTGTCATATTGTACCCTATTTTATATGCAATTATTTTTGTATTTTTATAACTTTTTGTTTTCATTTTTTAAAATATTTTTATTTGAAGTGTGTGAGAGTGTGTATTAATTAATGTATGTTTCAACTATATACAGTGTATGAGGCACCTAAGGTTTCTAGGTATCTGTGTTATTTTGTTTATGTATTTGCCCTTATCTCCCTCTATTGTATTCCTTTTCGACCAAGTCAATATTGACTTAGGTCTTGGGATTTAGGGTCAGTCAATATTTGAAATACTTCCTTTTTCTTTTATTTTCTTTTATTCCTTTATTTTTTATTTAAATACATGTATTTATGAACTATTTATTGACCATATTTAGAAAGTTAATTTGTGCAAAGCTAGCCATATTTACATGTATTTATCTAGGGATTCAAATATAAAATAAAAGAATAAAGGTGTGTGAATGTGTATTCATCAATTACTCAATGTACATAACTTTTGAAATAGATAAGAATAAAGCTACCTGGAATTAAGTATGTGTCTTCTTATATACTACTTGTACTTTTTAAGGATTCCTCGTACACATGATGGATAAATGCACCATACAAACATCTTCTGACTTGCAAACAATTTCATTATAGACAATACCTCCATGCCCAACAAAATCTTATTACAAGTAATGAATGCATAAGTTAATCCTCCTTAATGGGAGAAGATGATGGATGTTGATATTTTGTTGATAAGGAATAAACTCAAGTTTAGAATTATATTTATAACAAAAAACACCTATATAGATCATGTAAGAAAAATGATATGGAATGGGAAATGGAAATTTATTACATCTTTCCACTGAAGTGAGACCTGATGATTGTTGAATACTCAACTAAATTGCATATGAAGCATATGCATATATGACATGTATGCAACAATATATTACATTGTGAAACCTTTCTAGATGAATATAAAAATGATCGTAACTTATCACATCTTTCCATCGAAGCATACCTTCATGGCATCACCCATGAACCTAATCATCAATTCGCTTTCACAAGGAATTAACCAAAAAATCCAAAATATTTGAATATATCTTGTTTAGCTTCGTGATCATGTTAACTATTTGAGATAAAAAGGAGTAGAGTTACCTGATGAATCACCGTTTCATCATCTTTACTCTACCATTTTGGCCTTAAAAATCCTTCTAAATACATGTAAATGCCCTTAATTTAGTAAATGCACGTAAATGCCCTTAATTTAGGCATTTTATCATTCATGCATTATTGTGTAAATAGTCTAAAAAATATGATTTTTAAAGCTAAACTTATAGAATAAAGAAAATAAAAGAAAAAGAATAAAATATTGAAATTATTTTATGACCCTAAACCTCAAGACCTAAGCATCTCAATGACTAGGTTGACAAAGAATAAAGTAGGGGGAGATGAGGGTCAAAATCCAATAAAATACCCTTTTATTCTATTCATTTTTATTCCTTTTTGGGACCTATTTTTAGTTCTGCTTTTTATACTTAAAATAAAGAATCTTTGAACATGAAAGTTGTAGATAATAAAATATAGAAAAATATAAAATTGATTTCATGTAAAAATAATATAAAAATAAAAAGTTATGGTCTAAATAAAATTCCAAAACCCTACCTTCTCAGACTCATATCTCTCAAATAAAAAACTCAAAATACATGAAAACCACCTAATTGTATATAACTTTTAATAATATATTTAATGAAGTGGTTTTCTATTTTTTGGAGTTATGGTGCAAAAGTTAGGTTTTGGACCCCTAATGTGCACTAGTTTACGACTTTTTCTTTCTTTTGTATATATTCCATTTTAACTCCTTTTCTTTTGATTTCAATTTTATTTTGTTAGTTTTATATTCTACTTTCTATTAAAAATATGACTAAAAATAGAAAATACAAAATGGAAAAAAAATTCGTTTCCATACAAGTCAACTTGACTTGTATTTTATCTTTAACACTTCTATCAAAAATTAAAAATCAACAAAAATATTTTCAAGTGTCTAATATTATATAAAATATAAGGATAATATTATTCACAAGAAAACAAAACTAAAAATCACAAAATTCTAAAATGGGTATTTTATACCTTTTAAAAAATAGGTTTTTAATTTACATCTTTTGCAAAACTTTCTTCTGTAATATTTTAGATAACATTATTTTGAGAAAGTTTTATGACTTGAGTTTTTATTTGAAGTCTCCCACCATCTATTTCATGCATATTTTCATTGGGTATACGTTTTTGGTCCACATGGAACATGAGGACACCCACTAGAATCCCAAAAAATTTTGAAATAATCCACTCCCATTGGTCATACCCCCTTAGGCCTTACCTTGATTTGACCTCCTCCAATAGCATCTTCTCTTCCATCTCCTCCACCAAATAAAAGAGCATCAACTCCCATTTTTTGATATCATTGACCATTAGAGCCTTCATTCTAGCTCCCATTTCCTTTGTGAAAGAGAGGTTGTGGGCATGAGCCGCCTTCCATTGGTGTGATCCCTTGGTGTTCTTGCTCCATTGTATCACAAGCTCTTAGCTTGTCAAGCTTCTTCTCAGCCGGAATCAGGCCATGACTGGTCATTCTCATCGAGGAATCGACCGCCGTAGGCGACTACCTTCATATGCTATGTTTTCCTTCTTGTAGGTAACTTTTAGATTTCATTTTTCTTCTTGTTGTAGCATAAAAAACCATCATCTTCAACTATCATTCATCCTCCTCGACACGGCTCGCACCTCACCGCTGCCATCCTCCGCTATTCTATATATGCCCCCACACAACCCCCTCCATCTTCGACCACATACGATGGCCGTAGCATCTCCTTCTTCCCTCACCAAATCGAAGGAAAACCCATTCATGTTCCCATTTTTTGTGTGCCAAACATCTTGATCGAGTTCTATACTCGAGCCCTTCTTTTAATCGTAGGTACATCGGAGCACCTTCACATTGACCAAGCACCATCCTCGTCGACAATCTTGAAAAAAAAACACGTCATCTGGTCACTTCTTTATCCCTACAAAAGAAACAGACAAAATGTTGCGGTCATTGTATCGACTGAGTGGGTTTTGTCAGAAAAGAATAATTTTGGATTAATCTTCATTATTTTTATTTATACTCCAAAACATAAGTGTATAGCGATTAAGTACGAGAGTGTCGAACTCAGGGAGGCAAACTGTTTCAAATTAGGGTTAAACTATAGACAACCTAAGATAAAAGTTTTCCTAATTTTTATTTTAATTTTTTTGGAATTTTTATGGTTTCATTTTAATTTAATGATTTTTATATTTTTTGTAATTCTTAAGTATTTTAATTTTTTATTATTTTAGAAAATGTTTTAAAATTTTATGTGATTTTCTTGATATTTTTATAAATTATGATTCTTAACTCCCCTACTTATTTCTTTTGTCGACCAAGTCAAAACGGACTTGGTCTCATGGTTAGGATCAGTCTGTATATCTTCTATATACATCCTTTTTTTATTTTTCCTTTTATCTTTATTCTTTTATTTTGGGTGAAATAAGTGTTAATTATAAAATATTAATAATTGTGATTAAAAAGTTAATTAACGGAAATTAGTGATTATTTACATGTATTTTACCAAGGATTTTAGCCAAAATGAAAGAATAAAGGCGATGAATCACGGATTCATCATTCCCCTATACTTTACCTTTGCCAGTCCCTTAGCAAACCCTTATTCTATAAATAAGTGCAAGCAAAAAGAAAAAGAAAAAGGAAAATAAAAGAACTTAGAACATGATTGTTTCTTTAAACCGAACCTCACTTCATTCGAAATCTGGAGCTTGCATTCAGACCTTTGGATTATTAGTGTGTCAAGACTCTATTAGAATTAGGATTTAAGACTCAACAACCCTCAAGTTCCACACATCCTTATCCAGGTTCATCTCAATAGCCAGCTCTGATCTACATATCAATCACGCAAACTTTTCGACTTTGAAAGCAATTTGTACTGTGTGTGAAAGGTTTTAGTTCTTCCCATTTAAAGAAGTGAAGAGATCGCCCATCCTAGTTACACACTCCCATTGGGCCCTCATCTAACAACTCAGTCCTCGAGAAGGGAGATATTTCCTTCTAAGGTCAGGTCATGTTGTGTCCACAATCGAGTATAAAAATAAGATAGAAGAATTGGGAAAGAACTGGAGTGTGATCAGTGTAATCAGAACTCTAATGAATCTCGTATTCATCATGCTAAAAACCGCAAATTAAACCCCTGACTTAATCAATCCAATAAAAATCCCCATTAATTCTTTATTTCTATCATGTAATATATTGTGCATAATTAACCTCAATTAATTGTACTTATTTTCTTGTAATTATTTTATCATCAAAAACCCCTAAAAATTAGGCTGAGTAATTGTCTATAATTCACTGACCATTAAACATACTAAAAAATACAAAAACATCTCAAAAGCACAAAACCAGTATTTTTATCCTCCTTAAAAATACCCGCAAAAATACTTTTTGTACAAATGACCTATTTTGGCTTTTTGTCCAACATGAAAGTTGTACACCTCGTCGAGACGAGCAACTTTCAAGTTTAACATTTTCCTAGTTTTGCCTCTAACTATTTCTTTTGTATTTATCTTTGTATTTATTCTCTATATTTTTCTGATTGGGCTTTCCCCAGACCGTTGGATCCACTCGCCCCCGCCTCCATCTCAACCATCTATCTCCACCTCATCGCCCATCGTCCGATCCTACCCCAGATCTGATCTCGACCGCTCCTTCCGCCTTCGGCTGTGCAAATCTAACATCTGCACGTTCAATGGCCGGACTTCATGTCGGAGCTCCATCAAGTTTTTCTCCTCCAGCGAAGCTTCATCGACAGCCCACGCCGACCTGCTCCGGACAATCGCATCACATCCAACGTCTTCGCGAGGGCTCGGGCTCCCTTCTCCGATAATCAGGAGGTCTCATGGACGTGGAGGAGCTAAAGTCAGGTCGCCGGAGCTCCGCCTTCTCCGGGGACCTGTGGAGGAGACGAAGGTACAGGTACCGTCCGATCATCTGGATCGGACGGTGATGATGGTCACACGTGGCAAACCCGAGCCTTAGTCCGCATCAACAGACTCGAGTCACCCGAACCTCCAGACTACGCCATGTGTCCCTAGCCACAGCTACCCCCCCCCCCCCCCCGCGAGCCTAGGTGCCTCACGTGCCTCGCACGTGAGGGCCTGGGAAAATTACACGAAAGACCCTGGTATTGTCAAGAATTGAAGAATGGTCCTCAGGGCACGTGCCTCACGTACGTGCCTAGGTATTTTATAGGGAGGCCTTCCAATGTTTTGGGAATTGCAAAAAGGTCCCTGCACGAATGGAAAATTTACACTTGGACCCAGGCACTTTTTGCTATTTGCAATTAGGTCCCTCCAGGGACCTAACTGTAATATTTATCTTTTTTATTTCTTGCATTTTCATTACAATTATGCCCCTGCATTGTTTTCTTCATAACTTGAGCATCGTAGGTCCAAATTGCATGATTTTAATGTCGTTTTGATCCTTGTTTTGTCCTCTACATCTTAGCATAATTAATTTTCTTATTTGTCACTGTTTTAAATGATGATTTTTTATGTGATAAATGAGATCTTTCTCTCCTCGTGCTTGCTCTGATTGAATGACCGTTTTAATGATATGATTAAAATGACTTTGATTTCTTTTTGTTACTCATAATTTTAGGGTATAATTGTAACCTTTTGTGTAGCATACTTGTAACCATACACAATTACTCATGCATCACTTTAAATTGGATAAAAAATAAATTAAAAAAATTACATCCATCATGGCATTGCTTTGTAAATAGCATAGTTCATCATGTGGACATGAAATTGAGAAATAGTTCACACTTGAGCATCATTGATCAAATAGATTAAGTAGTCGTGTCCTTGCGTTCGACCTTGGTAGACTTGCCAAGTATAAACACTCCACAACATTCACATGACTGTGGTTTTTATTGAACCGAATTTGCCTCCTATACTATGATTATTATTCATTCTTAAAGAGGCAAATTTGACGTTCATCAAATGGCGCCGTTGCAGGGGATGCGGTTTAACTTAATTTATTTGTTGAATTCTTTTTGAATATTTTCGAAATATACAGGTCCTCATTTCATGCATCAATTTTGCATCATATCTGCTGGTTTAATTTCTCAGTGTATCCTAGCTTTTCTCTTTTGTGGCAGGGCCGATGAAAATCGAGGATGCTTGATCTTCATGGAGGCGTGAAGTAGGGAGCTTCCGCTGAAGAGGCCCAAAAGAATTTGTGAAGAAATTCTAGGAATTTTTATCCGTCAGTCTGCATTTGCATCCTGTAAACAAAAAAAATGTGTTGCATTTTCATATTTATTTTAACAGTCCTTATTTGAGGGCTTGCATGTTGTTAAAAAAGAAAAAAAAGAAAGAAAGAAAGAAAGAAAAAGAGGTAGATCACTTGATGATCTACCCCCCCCCCCCCCCACCCCTACTCAGTGTATAATTGTCTATAATTCACTGACTATTAAACAAACTAAAAAATACAAAAACATCTCAAAACCACAAAACTGATATTTTTATCCCCCTTAAAAATACCTCCAAAAATACTTTTTGTACAAATGACCTATTTTGGCTTTTTGTCCAACATGAAAGTTGTAGATCTCGTCGAGACGAGCAACTTTCATGTTTGACTTTTTCCTAATTTTGCCTCTAACTATTTATTTTGTATTTATCTTTGTATTTATTCTCTAGATTTTTCTGATTGGGCCACGTGGCGCCCTCTGGGCCGCCCACGTGTCCTGCATCTCCTCTCGACACCTGGCTTTCCCCAGATCGTTGGATCCACTTGTCTCCGCCTCCATCTCAACTGTCTATCTCCACCTCACTGCCCACCGTCCGATCCTACCCCATATCTGATCTCGAAAGCTCCTTCCTGCCTTCGTAATAGCCGCCCGATCTTACTGACAACCAACGGTTCACCACTCTCCATGTCGCCGTCAACCTCAGCCACAGGATGAGCTCTCATCCCTTGGTCCTCCACACGCCACGTCACCCCTGCACTCCCCTTAGTTAGATCTTCCCCACCTATCCATCTAAACCACCCATCAACGCCTAACTCCCCACCGCTCGATCTAACCTCAGATCTAATCTGAGCCCTCCAGCCACGGCTTTATCCCAGCCATTGGATCGCAAGATCCAACGGCTTCCACTCATCATCCTCCTCAAGTCGTCTCTCTCCCCAGGTGTTACGACTTTCAACCACTCCGCCCCCTTCCTTTTTTAGCCCCCGCCTCCAGTCACTTCTCTACCACCTAACGGTCGCCCCGCGTAGCCCACTCCTCCACCTCCCTCGCGTAACCCCCTTCGACCATCGCCATTACTCCATTAAATCCTCGATCGTCGAAACCCCCCTCTTCATCACGTAATCGGCGACCGATCTCCGCCTATTTAAGCCATCCCCCGCCGCCTGAGACCCTGATCCATCATTTTTGGGGCTTCGGCTCAGCCTCCGGCTCTCCGATGGTAGTTGAGGAGCCCCTTGCAAGGAGGCAACGACGACCGAAGCCCCGGTGTGATCCGTGGCCTCCGTCCACCTAGCGGTTGCCATCAAGCACCGTCGAGCACCTCGCACTGGCTGAACGAGTCGTGCGATGACCAGAGCGCCTCCAAGGCGCTCAATCCAAGCCCATCGTCCACCGGGTTCCCCTCTCTGATGAGGTTCTTCCTCTTTTGCTTTTTCTTGTGTTTTATCCTATTTTATCCACAGTCTATACTCCACTCCACTGCCATCCGACCACCCTTCAATCTTCACCTACCATCAGTCGTCATCGTGGACCCCCTTTCCCTTCTCCAGACCCTCCCCCGCTCCGACTCCCCTCTTCTCCTCCTCTACCGGATAAGAAACCACCGGCCACCGCCTCTCGTCACTCTCACGGCCCTCATTCACCTCACACACTCATGCACCTCACAAATCTAACATCTGCAGGTTCAATGGCTGGACTTCATGTCGGAGCTCCATCAAGCTTTTCTCCTCCGACAAAGGTTCATCGACAGCCCACGCCGACCTGCTCCGGACAATCGCATCACATCCAGCGTCTTCGCGAGGGCTCGGGCTCCCTTCTCTGATCATCATGAGGCCTCGCGGAGCGTGGAGGAGCCAAAGGCAGGTCGCCGGAGCCCCACCTTCTCTGGTGACTTGCGGAGGAGACGAAGGTACAGGTACCATCCGATCATATGGATCGGACGGTGATGATGGCGACATGTGGCTGACCCGAGCCTCAGTCCACATCAACAGGCTCAGGTCACCCGAACCTCAAGCCGAACCTCCAGACTATGCCACGTGTCCCTAGCCACATCTGCCCCCCCCCAACCTATGTTCCCCACGTGCCTCGCACGTAAGGGCCTGGGAAAATTGCACGAAAGACCCTGGTATTTTCAAGAATTGCAGAATGGTCCCCAAGCACGTGCCTCACGTGCGTTCCTCAGTATTTTACAGGGAGGCCCTCCAATGTTTTGGGAATTGCAAAAAGGTCCCTGTGCGAATGGAAAATTTAATTTAGACCCAGGTGGTTTTTGCTATTTGCAATTAGGTCCCTCCATGGACCTAACTACAATATTTATCTTTTTGTTTCTTGCATTTTCATTACAATTATGCCCCTGCATTATTTTCTTCATAACTTGAGCATCGTAGGTCCAAATTGCATGATTTTAGTGTCGTTTTGATCCTTGTTTTGTCCTATACATCTTAGCGTAATTAATTTTCTCATTTTCCATTGTTTTAAATGAAGTGATTTTTTATGTGATAAATGAGATCTTTCTCTCATTGTGCTTGCTCTAATTGAATGACCGTTTTAATGATGGGATTAAAATGACTATGATTTCTTTTTGTTGCTCATATTTTTAGGGTATAATTGTAACCTTTTGTGTAGCATACTTGTAACCTTACTTAATTTCTCATGCATCACTTTAAATTGCATACAAATCAATTAAAAAAATTACATCCATCATGGCATTGCTTTGAAAATAGCATAGTTCATCATGTGGACCTGAAATTGAGAAATAATTCACACTTGAGCTTCATTGATCAAATAGATTAAGTAGTTGTGTCCTTGCGTTCGACATTGCTAGACTTGCCAAGCATAAATACTCCACAACATTCAAAGGACTATGGTTTTTTGTTGAACCGAATTTGCCTCCTATACTATGATTATTATTCATTCTTAAAGAGGCAAATTCGACGTTCATCAATCTCCTGTGAAGCTTGGCCAATTTAGCCAAGTCTCCACGAAAAGATGCAAGCTTTTCCGAAGCTCAGACCATTATGGTCATTTTTGGTATTTGGTGTATGATGAATCCCCATTCATCACTCTTTATCCTTTTATTTTCGCTAAATATCTTAGCAAAACATCATGTAGATAGTTGTAAATACAATAAGTTACCAATAAACATGCATTTATTAATAATTAATAATTAGCATGTATTTGTGCTAAAATAAAAGAATAAAGAATAAAAGAAAACGAGGGAAGAATAAATACTAAGTGACCTGAACCCAAGAGAGGGTCTAAACTAGATCTGATCGCCAAATAAAATAAGTAGATAGAGATTGGGTCACTCTACCCTATGCACATTCCCCTCTTTATGTATGTATATATATATTATCATTATTTTCACAAAAATAGAAAAAATGTATTTTAAACACTTGTATATATTCCTAAGAATAAAATAAAAATTAAAAAACTAAAAAATAAAAAAAATCTCTCTCTCTCACCTTGTACATAATACATGTACACGAAACTTATGAAGGATATGGTGAGATCCTCAAGCGCATCACGGAAGCGTGAGCATCATATCGAATACGACGAAGAATGACTAGTCATACTAGTTGTTCTATGCAGCGTAAATTAAAAAAAATCATGTGAGGAAACCTCTTTTCCAAGAACACTTCTAGGATCATTTCGTCTAAACCACAAACAAGTAATATGATTACCTCTTGAAGCGTGGTTAGGATCGAGTCTCTAAATGAAGAGACTTCCTGTCTCAAGTCTGATCCGATGGAGGAGATGCTTGCGAGTGTGTTGATGAAACACATGCTTCTCGCAATCTTTGTTGATGATACAAGCGACGAATCCCCTGATCTCGACACACGAGATCTGACGTCTTCTTCATGAGCGAGGCGCACTGAAGGAGACAGAGATCCACGAGAAAACGATCGGGCATCACAACGATGAAGCTGCGGCGATGGAGAACCTCTCTAGGGCATCCATGGTGGACGACCATATGAGAGAGAGAGGGTGTGTAGAGAGAGAAAGAGAGACTTATGTTCTCTTTATGTGTGTTAAGAAGAGCAAAGGGGTGCCCTTCTTCTTATAACATTTTGGGATCCATGGATCTCAATCCAAGGGCAACACAAATCCAATGGCTCTCATTGATTTGTGTTCTTTTAATGGCTAAGATTTGTGTTGGTAAAAACCAACAACAATTATTTTAATTTAGATCAAATCTATATTGATAAATCAATATAAATCAATCTCAAATTAAATCAAACAAATATGGAGATTATGGAATGAATATTGCCTCCTTCCATAATATGGGATTTGGTTGCAATCTCATGCAATCTCATGACATCTCATGAAATTAAATTATTCCATAGAAATCTCTAAGATTTACAACAACACTTGTTGTAAATTATTCAACAAAAATAATTTATAATTATTTTGTGAATATTGTAATCTTGCCATTGGAAAATTGTGAATCACATTCACAACCCAAAATAAAATGTGAATTACATTTTCTATTAATTGTCCAATGTGAATCCAATTCACATCAACATTTAATTAACAAATGTAAATTACAAATAGCTCTCTCTTATATATTATAAAACACATTTATAATAAATACGACTAATATGGATATTGCTATCCACATTAGTCATATCCATGATAATTAGATCACATTTAATCATCTTGGATCTCTATTCTCATGTGCCCAAATAATATGAATCGCATTCACATTATTCACATCTTTGATAATTAAATCACATTTAACTATCTTAGATAACTCTCCTTATAATATGAATCAAATTCATATTATTCATGATAATTAAATCACATTTAATTATCAATTTTCTCAATGCTCGGATACACATATCAACAATGAAATTATCCCGAACTCTTTCAAGGATAATGCGCTTTCTCCGTGGATACTTGGAGATAAGGACAGTGTGATTGTATTGTTCCACGTATAGTGACTTGGATATTGAGATCAAATATCAAATCCAGATCTTACGGACATTCTATAGATGTTTTATTAAATCAAGACCGTGGATCTAATCTTCTCATTGTATCTGAATCACATTCATATCAACGTCCAACATTTGGACTAAGATTAGATCAACTCTCTACGAGAGGAGTCACTAAAATCCAGACTCGTTTCATCACTCCCTAGGAATGGAAACATCATGGTTATACAATCGTTTATGATCACATCACCCTCACGTATTCCTAATACATGTACATCCTGCATACTGGAAAAAATCAGAATAAAACTGAAGTATTAGGTCAACTTTACACTATCTACTTCAGGGTTTTATCAGTAAGTTTCTCATTTGATCATTGGGAGTTAGTATCGATCATATACTTTCCTAAAGCATATATCATACCCAGGTGTTGATCATATACTTTCCAAAAGTATATATATCAAACCTACAAATTTAGTCAAGCTTCCAAACAGAGACAACCGTGCATGGAATTTGATTCTTCCCATTATCTCATGAGTGAGATCATCCCTTCAGGTTCAGTAAATGAACATGTATGATCCCTTTGAGAGATCGTATTACTCATATGCCCTTATATGCACATCAGCGCGCCGGTGTATAGACCTTGGTTAGGTCATCAACCTATTGGTCTGCCAAATGTACATACTCAAACATATAGTAACACATCTGCCTCCGGTCAGAGGATGCATGCCTGTATCGTGACAGCATACGATATAGGACTTTGGTTATCTCGATCTCGTTAAGTCAACTCTTTGACCTAACTAATCTGACACTTCCGAATCTCTATTCCTATGCAGAGGACCTGCATCAAGAGATCGGTCAGCTATCATCCTAAGGAGAATGGATTGCCATCTCCTGCTCAGGCTGGATATCATCTCTTAACAATCATTTGACGGTGCTTGATGAGTCCTCAATCTATCCCTTTAGATATTCATCCATGCACCAGCCTCTATGATTCAATTATTGAATCAACAACTGTATTATTATTACGATGACCATGGTACATAACCCTTATTGTACTAAGGGACCTACTATGCAAATTATATATTCTTCCTTTCAGATCAGGGATTGATATTTGCAATAACATTTATTGCATAATGGCTCGCCGTACGCTCGCATGTCCAACAATCTCCCACTAGCCCAAATAGCCATTAATGGGCTAATCATTGAAGCCCGCACTCATGTGACAATCATAGGCTATTTAAAAAATAGCTAAGTAAGCTGATCAGTCACTCTGTTTACGCGAGACTACGCCAAGTCCTTTAACGGCACTTGCATATCCCTAGTAACAGTGCTTGCATCTAATGTGAATGTTGCATCTTATGCAACCAATACTCAATCTTGTTAGTTGTAGTGTCCTTGACATTATAGCTTAATAATTATCATAACCAGTATTTCCATAATCCTTATCAGAATACCCTTATTCTTGGAGATCTCTATCTCATAAGGTATCTACAGTTAAGATCCTTATAGATCACTATCTATAACTTCTTAAACTTTTGAAGATAAGACATTGAGATCACTATCTCTATGTTTTGTCATGTTTGAAGATATTGTCATTACTGCAACCAAGTGTTTTATCTCCATAGTTGGATTAGTAACAGTTTACTACTCTCACTGCATGGCATACATTTGGCTTTTGTACACATCTAGCATACACTCAGCTTCTCGTAACTGATCCACAAGTGCAAGCAGTTCTAGCATTCACTTCCTCAACTCTTGAGGTGCTATCCCTTTAGATAGGTCAGTACCATATCTTAAGGGATGGAATACTTTCTTGGAATTTTCAAGAACGATATATGTCCAAGGTGTACTACAAAATGGACGGTCTCGATACCCTCTTCTCTTTGCTTCTGAACACCTTCAGAACTAAGATCCAAGAGGCATCTTTGAGATCATATCTCAAGTTATGGAACAACCAGATTATAAAACACTTATTATCATCCTTATATCATTCTAAATGATTAGAATTTTATCTACATTAGCATGATGAACACAAATGACACTCTCACTAAGCTTCATATGGTTCATTAAGATTCTATCTAAAATCATAACATTTATAATTTCATAAAATCTTATGGTCCTACTTCAAGAAGCTTATTTGAGTCCATAGATGGATTCTTTAGCTTGCACACCTTCCTTTCCTCAATCATGAAGCCCTGGGGCTACTTAATGTGAATATCCTCATAGAGGTATTCACAGAGGAATGCAATCTGAATTTACATCTTGAAGATGCAATGGTCAAGTTCTATAGCTAAGGTTAGAAATATTCCAATGATTTTAAGCATGGTTACTGGAAAGCAAGTCTCATCGCAAGCGATGTCTTCTTTCTTCATGTGTAGCTCATGTCTACACCGTGCTTTGAAGGTCTCTACCTTATCATCAGGTTCCCTTTCTCTTGAAGATCCATTTATACCTTTACATGTCTTACCCATATAGGTGAATCCTCGAGGATCCATATCCAACACTTGTATATGAAGTCTACTTTAGAACTTTATTGCAAAATCCATCTTTTCATGTTATGATCCTCGGGAGTTTCATCACATGAAATCCAATAATTGTCAGACTTAACTGACACATGGAATACATCCTCAAACTCATTTGAAGAGGTATTAGTGTTTCATCTTTAATTATCCTTTTAGTTTCTGATTTCTTGAGCCTCATTACCATCTCAAGATCAAATGAGTTCCTTTACTTCATTTTCATCTTGATTCTTAAGAGTATAATCCTTTAAGAATCATATTCATAGAGATGAGATCTTTTAAGAATCTCAAGGTCATAAAGTAGATATCTAATACCATCCTTTATTTTCCAAATGAAGTAGCACTCTCTAGTGCTAGATTCCAGCTTGCATGCATGGAACCATCTTAAGGATATATATTGTAGTCTCCACTACATATATACCTGAAAACTAAGAGGTAATTATGCTAAAATTCATCATTGATAAGATGATGTCACACATGATTTAATTGTATCTCCCTATAACTCTATTGAGTTAAGGTGTGTTAGGAGGATTGAGATAGAAATGATATTCACATCTCCATAAGGTATTCTTTGAATTTATCTAATAGGTACTTGCTACCTAGATTAGATCAAATTCATTTTATATTCCTTCAAACTTTGATTCTAAACCAAAATAATAAAATCTTCGAACATTTCAAAGGTTTCTTAGGTGAAGAGAAGAAATCTCATGTCATACATAATCACCAATATATATCACATATCCATAATGTTTACTACGATATAGATGATCCACATACATCAATATGTATGAGATCCTGAATACCTTGACATCTTACACCATTCCCAAAGAAGGGTGTATTGGACATATTTTACTTTTGAATACAATATTCATAAGTATGTAAGTTTTGAAATTTTAGAGATTCTAACGTTTCATTCTTACTTGTCTATTGATCAAATCAACTGGCAAATGTCCAAAGATTAATGCCAGATCATTGTCAAATGATCTTTATCCTCTTATTGATCTTTAAAGGTTTAATTTCATTATTAGACATGTTAATGAACCATTCATTAATTTTTTAATTCAGTAGAGTCCTCTAGATGTTAGATCACTTTCTGAAATATATTCGTCATATCTCTTTATGATAGGTCAATTCCAGAATTCATGTTTATTTCCAACATTTAGAAACAAACATTGAGTGTACTCTAATGTCTAGGTCATAGAGACATTCTCTAAGACCAAGGCCTCTCCTGCTGAAATTATGAAGTCTATTGATCCAATGAAAATTGTTGCAACAGTTGCATCAATTCCAACATGGATGACCATTAAACATTATGATCAAATTTCTAATCTTCTAATATATATGCAACCAATTGCAAATGTCATTAGAAGATTGGGATACAATTATTGGACTTTATCTTATCAAATAAGAAAGTCAATTTCAATGATTTATGTAGATTATTTTGATGCTCCATCCGAATTCTTCTCTAAGGATTCTAGACAAACTTGATAGTCATACTATCAACACATCAATTTATTACCATATTGGCATTTATCCAACTATTTGGATGTCATATCGAAGTCATAGAAGTACGGTCAACTCTTTGACTATCCTTCTCATCTTTGATCTGCCCCATGCTTCCAGTGCGCTCCCTATATCTATAAACAACCATTGCTTAAGACTAAGGATCTCTTATGTTAAATTCAAAAGAATTCAAAGTAAGAGCATTTCAACATTTATACATGCTTCATTAAATTCATACAATATGGATATTATGAAGCTTCATGAATGACTAGAGTATAGACAGTGGAATGATGACACTCATCGTATCTACATCCATATAAACTCTTAAAACATTTGTTCTAGTAGGTATTCAAACATTTTGAATACATCATTCTCTTATAGAGACACCATTCTGCATGATGTAGTGAACCATCTCATTCATGATAAATGTCAAGAGCACATATGTATGCCAGAATATCTTCTTAAGTCTTTATAAGGATTATTTGATAATTACGATCATCATCGACATGTCACTTCCAAAGTACATCCGATGAGAGATCAAGACTATAGAAACATACTAACCCTAGGATTGTAGTACTATTATCAATTTAATTGTCATTCCTCATTATTATAAGGGAACTTGCACATTGCAACCACATACATTATGTGTCCAACTGCAAGTACAATATTTGGATCATGAGTCCAATCCATGATATTTTACTGGTTATTATTGAGTATAACATTGAGTGGGTTTAATGAAGGATTATCTGAAATAAGAAATTTGCATAAGTGTATATATATATATACATATTTTAATTTGATTTAGGAATTTTTATATCAAAGTTGTCTTGCCTTGTCAACACTGAAAGTTCATTCCCTTAATCACTTTCAATGTAAGAGATATACTTACCATTATATCTCAAGCAAGATCTGGGATCTCCTTCCTTATCTATGTTACATCCAAATAATATGAGAACCTGAAACTCGGATAAAAAGAAGTGGGAACACATTCCGCCTTGCAAGTCCAACTTGCATCTCCCAATTCGATCTTTAACACCCGACCCCACCACCCCTAAGGCGATATTGACCCATCATTAATTGAACCAACCGTCAACAAGAATACAACTCGCTATGCGCAATCTAATATCGCCCCAATAATATGAGGACCCAATATTGGGGTCACTACGCATACGTCCTTACTCTTTCGAGAAGCGAAGAGCTCGATCCAAATGTATTGATACAGGAGCTGTCACTTCAGACAGGCGTCTCCTACATACAATATTTGGCGACAGAACCCTTCGCCTTGATGGGAGACCATGGATGTCACTTATGCGATCCTCCATATCATATTCAAATTCTAATTAATCATTATGAATCACATTCATTATGATCAATTCTTCCAAGGGAAATAACACATCTATTTATAATAGAGTGTCTTAATTTTAATTGGATTCCAATTAATATAATCATATTAAATTAATGGTCTAATTAATGTCCAACAAACATTGTTAATTGTTACTTGAATTTTGATATTATCTCAAATACATATTATTTCGAATTTTAATTATTATAAATACATCACGATTTCTTAAGCATTATACTAACTCTACCCGTTGTCATGGCCAGTACCGACGGGAGTGGGATAGACCGCACACGATGCAACCTGCTACCCCAACGCTCCCCGACTAGACACCATATCCACCTCGAGAAAGGATAATGCAAAATAGATCACTTTGTACTTGAGATGATCATCGGTTCTTCGACCGAAATTATATCATATAATAATAACAATCAAAACAATGGGAGTGGGACAGACCGCACACGGTGCGACCTGCAACCCCAATGCTCCCCGACTAGACACCATATCCACCTCGGGAAACAATAATGCAAAATAGATCACTTTGTACTTGAGATGATCAATTGAAATTATATCATATAATAACAACAATAAAAATAATTTTGATTAACATTATAATGAGATTTGCTAAACAAATCCTAAATTCTATTCAAGCAACATGTTTGTTGGAATGTAGATCATGTAGATTATGTAATCAATTTGTGATCTAGATCGCATCTAATCAAATATTGGTTAAGGCAATGTCATTTATGGAAATAATTATCATCAAATATTTCACAAATATTTATGCACAATTATTCCAGGAAATTAAACAATTTAATTTCACTTGGCAATGACTAGGTTCTTGATTAGGAAAGTATTTCCAATAGTGATCCCCACTTACTAAAAATACCATATATCAACCAATTTAAATCAAAATTAAGCAAAATAAGTTCCTAATGTTTGCTAATTTGATTTAAAACAGAACCTAAGGCATACATTTTAAGGCATTTCAAATCCGCAATTAACTCTTCAATTACGTTGAGATTTGCAGTCCTCGAAACTGTGGATACATGATCACTAAAATGAGCGTAACTTGAGCAAACAGAATCGAAATCACGTAAACTCAGATCCTACAGTTTCCTTATTTAATGGGGAACAAAATCCAATTATTATTTTCGTGTTTAAACAATTTAAACAGAGCCAAAGATAATCTCAAAAGAGAGATGCGAGAATGAAATGCAAGAAAACTTTCGCAAACCCTAACAAACCCAACTCATCCTAGGTTAATGGATCGTATCCAAAACCTTTGACCTAAGGCACTAATACCACTTGAAGGATATGGTGATATCCTTAAGCGCATCACATAAGCGTGAGCATCGTATCGAATATGATGAAGAACGACTAGTCCTACTAGTTGTTCTATGCATCGGAAATTAAAAAAAATTCATGTGACTTAACCACATGATCCAAGAACACTTCTCAGATCGTTTTGTCTAAACCACAAACAAGTAATAGGATTACCTCTTGAAGCGTGGTTGCGATCGAGTCTCTAAAAGAAGAGACCTCCTGTCTCAAGTCCGTTCCGTCGGAGGAGACACTTGCGAGTGTGTTGATGAAACACGTGCTTCTCGCAATCCACGTTGATGATCCAAGTGGTGGATCTCCTGATCTCAACACACGAGATCCGACGTATTCTTCACGAGCGAGGCGCACCAAAGGAGATAGAGATCCACGAGCAAACGATCGGGCAGCATAACGACGACGTTGCGGCGATGGAGAACCTCTCTAGGGCGTCCATGGTAGACGGCCATATGAGAGAGAGAGGGCGTGTAGAGAGAGAAAGAGAAAGAGAGACTTATGTTCTCTTTATGTGTGTTAAGAAGAGCAAAGGGGTTCCCTTCTATTTATAATATTTTGGGATCCATGGATCTCAATCAATGGGCAACAGAAATCCAATGGCTCTCATTGATTTGTGTTTCTTTTAATGGCTAAGATTTGTGTGGGTAAAAACCAACAACTATTAATTTAATTTAGATCAAATCTTTATTGATAAATCAATATAAATCAATCTCAAATTAAATCAAACAAATATGGAGATTATGGAATGAATATTGCCTCCTTCCATAATATGGGATTTTGTTGCAATCTCATGTAATCTCATGACATCTCATGAAATTAAATTATTCCATAGAAATCTCTAAGATTTACAACAACACTTGTTGTAAATTATTCAACAAAAATAATTCGTAATTATTTTGTGAATATTGTAATCTTTCCATTGGAAAATTATGAATCACAATCACAACCCAAAATAAAATGTGAATTACGTTTTCAATTAATTGTCTATTGTGAATCCAATTCACATCAACATTTAATTAACAAATGCAAATTACAAATAGCTCTCTCTTATATATTATAAATCACATTTATAATAAATACGACTAATATGGATATTGTTATCCATATTAGTCATATCCATGATAATTAAATCACATTTAATCGTCTTGGATCTCTATTCTCATGTGCCCAAATAATATGAATCGCATTCACATTATTCACATCTTTGATAATTAAATCACATTTAATTATCTTAGATAACTCTCCTTATAATATGAATCAAATTCATATTATTCATGATAATTAAATCACATTTAATTATCAATTTTCTCAATGCTCGGATACACATATCAACAATGAAATTATCCCGAACTCTTTCAAGGATAATGCGCTTTCTCTGTGGATACTTGGAGATAAGGACATGGTGATTGTATTGTTCCACGTATAGTGACTTGGATATTGAGATCAAATCTCAAATCCAGACCTTGCGTACCTCCTATAGATGCTTGATTAAATCAAGACCGTAGATCTAATCTTCTCATTGTATCTGAATCACATTCAGATCAACGTCCAACATTTGGACAAAGATTAGATCACTTCTCTACGAGAGCCACTAAAATCCAGATCCGTTTCATCACTCCCTAGGAATGGAAGCATCATGGTTATACTGTCATTTATGATCACATCACCCTCAGGTATTCCCAATACCTCTATGTCATGCATACTGGAAGACTTAGAATAAACTCAAAGTATCAGATCAACTTTACACTGTCTACTTCAGGGTTTTATCAGTAAGTTTCTCATTTGATCGTTGGGAGTTGGTATCGATCATATACTTTCCAAAAGCATATATCATTCTCAGGTGTTGATCATATACTTTCCAAAAGTATATATCAAACCTACAAATTCAGTCAAGCTTCCAAAGCGAGACGACCGTGTACGGAATTTGATTCTTCCCAATATCTCATGAGTGAGCTCATGCCTTCCGGTTCAGTAAATGAAAATGTATGATCCCTTTGATAGGTCGTATTACTCATATGCCCCTATATGCACACCAGTGTGCCGGTGTATAGACCTTGGTTAGGTCATCAACCTATTGGTTTGCCAAATGTACATACTCAGACATATAGTAACACTTATGTCTCTGGTCAGAGGATGCGTGCCTGTATCGTGACGGCATACAATATAAGACTTTGGTTATCTCGATCTCGTTAAGCCAACTCTTTGACCAAACTAATATGAAACCTCCGAATCTCTATTCTTATGTAGAGGACCTGCATCAAGAGGTCGGTCAGATATCAACCTATTGAGAAAGGATTGCCATCTCTACTCAGGCTAGAAATCATCTCTTAATAATCATTTGACAGTGCTTGATGAATCCTCTATCTAACCCTTTAGATATTCATCCAAGCACCAGCCTCTATGTAAAGCCTTGAACTTGGTATATCTCGGATCCTATATAATACGATCCGGCTCATCAAGAGAAAACCAACGAAATTTGTTTCGTGTGAATTGGACTTCGTTTCGAATTGTTATGATTTTCCGAAGAAAGAGAAGTCATTAATCCATAATGACTGTCATTAATACTAATTAAACATGACTAAAGAAATTAATGACGATTGAAAGCCGCTAATGATCATTAGTAAACACTAATCAATAGTTAATAAAAGACAAGCATAAGCCGCGAAAGTTAAATCGTGATTAGTGAAAGTTAATCACGATTAGTGTTAATTAAGCGTCATTAGCGAATCTAGAATCCTCTAGAATGTTCTAACTTAGGCTCCATGTTTGGGATAAGTTTTGGCTAAAACCATGGGCCAAAACCATGGGCCACTAAAACATGGTTAAGGTCTAAACCATGGTTTTCTAACCATGGTTAGTGGTTTTCTGGGGCCTATAAATAGACCCCCCACCCATTCATTCTCTACAACTTCCACTACCACCACCACCCCAAGGGTTAGGGTCGAGAGGTTGGGAGGAGGAGTGGGAGGCGAGGGAGGAGCGCTAGCGAAGTGCTGCCGGGAAAACGAGGAGGAGAAAGGTATGATCCTCTCTTAGTTGCTTCGTAAGCTAGGCTTTCAATTCATACTCTTGTTCTTCGAAGTTTTGTTTTTTATTCATATTTCTTTCCGATTCGTTTTCCTGTTGTGGTTCGAGGAGAAATCTGTGTAACACCCTACTTAGGTGCGGGCGGCTATGCACGTCAGTGACCCTGTGATTCGTCACACGTTCACTCATCCAGGACGCGTGGTGTCTACCGATTCTCCATCGTTTATGTTTCTATTCTTCGTATTATGCTTTTATACTTATTTTGATGGAGAAATCTGTGTAATACCCTACTTAGGTGCGGGCGACTATGCACGTCAGTGACCTGTGATTCGTCACACGTTCACTCACCTAAGATGTGTGGTGTCTACCGGTTCTTCATCTCTTGTTGTTGAGTATATTTTTTTCAGTTTCGTTGTTATTTTTCTCTCGATTGATTTTATAGAGGAAACTCTTTTCGTCTTTATTTTGAAATATTTCCTGATATAAGGGGAAACTCTGCTGAAATTTTCTGAGAAATATGTCCTGATATAAGGGGAAACTCTGCCGAAATTTTCCGAGAAGTATTTGTCCCGATATAGGGGGAAACTCTGCCAAAATTTTAAGAGAAAATATGTTCTTAACGTTCTTCGTGTTCTTCGCGTTCCTCGCGTTCTTCGTTCGTTCTTTGCGTTCTTAACATGTTCTTAGCGTTTTGATACGAAAAATGAAATTCGATCTTTTCAGGAGCCTTAAAATAGCCTTTCTAAAAACGAAAGTCGATAAAGCCTTGCATACACGAGAGAGAGCTCGATTAGGTAACGAAATCCTTCCTTTTGCTGTTGGGTTTTCATACGAAATTATTGAAATTCTTGATTTTGTGTTCTTTGCTACAAAGAAACCTAATTTTGGTTATTTTTGAAAAAGTCTAAAGAATTGCTTTGTGATTCCCACTAAAATAAGATTTACGCATCAAATTGATGCGTTGGCTCTGAAAGTTAGGGTTTGGGAGTTAAAATAGGCATAAATAGGAGTATACATATGGTTATGAATAATATATATGTGACTCGATACTAAGTATTGCGGTTTATGCAAATCAAAGACTTAACGAAAGAATTACATCATGTGAATTGGTGTGAGTTGAGATGGATCCTGAAAAGGATCATGTGTCACGTTAAGGATGACTAGGTGTAGAACTACAGGTCAGACATGCAACCTGTAGGTTTGTCGGAAGGAACCCGTATTGGCGTTTCCCTACCTAGGTGGTACACGGTTGCCCTGTTATGATAAGTGCGCATGAAATGAAGATTTTGCAACGCGTGGTACCGGGAGCCAATATATTCGGGTTGAAACGACGGAATATGTGGTCGTGTCATGTGGAGGCACGGGTGGTTCAATAGCGGCTGGGTCACGATAACATGTATATAAAGCTGCTAGGTTATATGATTAAATGTTAGCCTGAGGTTTTAAGCAACCGAGTCCTCGAGGACGGTGTGCTCTTTTGTTTTTCCAGGCTAAGGGTTGAGACCCTGTTTAATAAATGAAAAGTAAATTTTCAGGGTAGTATTGGAGGATTGGTTGAGGCGACGTGCGGCAGCATAAGCTTACCAAGATCAACACAATCTCCAATCCTGAAGCATCCACAGCTTCGGAGTCCAAGAATGGTGGGGTTCCCCTGGACTAATCCCTGATGTGGAATAGAAAGGAATAGGACTTAAAATAATGAAAATAAATGAAATGTTTGTGATATCAATGAATTTTGAAAAATTACACAATTTGTTTGCTTTTCTCTTCTTCGTTACTTAGCATTCGCTAATTTTTATCCTATGATTTATGGAAAACCCAACAGGTATCGGTGAGCCATCGCAAAGACTCTAAAAAAAATCATCCAGCTTACATACTAGACATCCAGCCAGCCACAGTAGCTTTACTTTCTTTAAGGTAGTTAGTAATCTTTTGTATATTTCCCTTTTAAGCTGATGTACATGTAAATGGTTATAGTGGTACAGTGTATCATCTTAACTTTATTTTGTTAATGGAAAATGTTGAAATACTTTCTTCTGAGTATTTTTATTTGCAGTCTATTTCTGAATGTTAGTTATGATTGCTGAATAAATTATTGCTGAGTAACCAGATCCGGATATGGAAGGATCCGACGGCCCGGGAAACGGGGTCCTTACATATTGGTATCAGAGCCTGGTTACTCCAGTAATTTATTTAGTAATTAATAACTATGAGCAGTATTCAAAAACTAAGGTTGTATTAAGATCCTTTGATCTTAATAAATGACTGCAGTACCATTCACAAGTCATTGTCCCTTATGTACGTCATGCTATGACATATAGGATCTGACGTTTGACCTTGACTCATCCCAGGATCATGGCAGATCAAGACATGTCTAGACAATTAGCGGCTATGATGGCAATGCTCCAAGACATGGGGCAAAAGCAACAAGCATTGGAGGAGAGGCTCAATGCACAGGCTGAGAGACCCGAGGCATCTAAGCATGCGGATGCTAGGATTGAAGGTTCTGTCCATCTTTTTGAGGAAGAATCTAGTTACCATCCTTCAACTGAGTCTGCTCCTACCCCGATTGAAGGAGCAATGGAGAAGTCCCTTCTTAGACTCCAAAAATTACTAGATAATTACCGAAAGGGAAAAATTCCTCGATTCAAAGGTGTAGAGACACCTGCCGAGGCTGAATTATGGCTTGATGTTGTCAGTAGGATGTTGAGAATAATATACGCACCAGCAGATACTTGGGTGCACTTTGCCGATTACTCCTTAGAAGACTATGCAAGACGATGGTGGAGAGCCATTTCCAAGAAATTAGCAGATCCTATTCCACGGGATATCTTTGAAGAGAGGTTCCGAGCTCATTTCTGTCCTTCTCATTGGGAAGAGTTAAAGAGGAGAGAGTTGGCTTCTCTGAATCAGGGTTCTAAGATCGTAAGAGATTATCATATCCACTTTACTGAGCTACTACGGTTCTCATCAGCTCTAGAAGCTTCACCACAAGAGTGTCTTACCAAATTTGTTAGCGGTCTTCAGGGAGATCTACGAGAAAAGCTTGCTGGTTTTAGAGCCACAACCGTAGATGAAGAAATGGACATCGCCTCTCGTATTGAGATGGAGAGGGATGAAAACCGCCAAAGACGAAGTTTCCACTTTAATGGTGGACCATCCAAAAGCAAGTCACATTATAACCGCAGAGATCGTCGCTATCATCCAGTCGGGTCTAATATAAGCTCGCCATAGAATTTGGGCCAGGAATTATCTGGAAGAAGGGATTTCTCTAGACCTCCACTATATCCTCGCAACTCAGCAGCAGGAGCTAGCACCTCTGTGCTGGGATCTGCAGCTCAAACGGGAGCACGTATGTGTTTTTACTGTCATCAAGAAGGCCACATCAAGAAAGATTGTCCGAAGTTGAGAGGTTCATGGTTTAAATCAACCCCAATTAATAGTATAACAACCACCTCGAGCAATGGAGCAACACACAGAGGAAGACATGGTAGAGGTCGAGGCTCACAAGGAGCGTCTCCTACACAACAACCACCACAAAGTGTTGCGGGTTCTAGCTTGCCTATTCCTAATGGCCAGCTAAATGCAATTACTGAGGAACAAGCCTACAATTCAGGCACAGTCGTACGAGGTACTGTTACTATTCATGGCTTTTCAGTACATGCCTTATTTGATTCTGGTGCTTCACATTCATTTATTGCTCGACGGTTAGTACCCACTTTGGGTAAGATACCAATAGAAGTACAACAGTCCTATCTGATTAAGGGACCAGGAGGACAAGTATTTATAATCCGAGAAATCCTGGATTATTGTATAATACTGATAGCAGGACATCAGTTACCTATTTCACTACTACTAATCGAAATGGAGGACTTTGATCTTATACTAGGAATGGATTGGTTAGAAAGGCATCATGCACGTCTTGACTGTTTCTAGAAGACAGTAACATTTCACCTTCCTAACTCGATAAAGTTCCAGTTCATTGGAAAGGCATCCAATGATAATATCAAATATATCTCTACATTGAAGCCACAACAGTTGTTAGAGCAAGGGTGCCAAGGTTATTTAGCTTATGTATCCACTATATGATGGTCAGAAAGAATGATAGAAGATGTGCCTATAGTGTGCGAGTTTACTGATATATTTCCAGAGGAACTACCTGGATTACCACCTGAGCGAGAGATTGAATTTGAAATATCTCTCATACCTGATACTCAGCCTATCTCTATCCCTCCGTATAGGATGGCACCAGCTGAGTTACGAGAGTTAAAGGTACAATTGCAAGAACTGTTAGATAAAGGATTCATTCGTCCTAGTACTTCACCATGGGGTGCACCTGTCTTATTTGTTAGGAAAAAGGATGGGTCGATGCGGTTGTGCATTGACTATAGACAACTAAACAAGAGGACAATAAAGAACAAGTATCCTCTGCCAAGAATAGATGATCTCTTTGATCAGTTACAAGGTTCAACTGTGTATTCCAAGATTGATTTAAGATCTGGATACCATCAGTTGAAAATTAAAGATACATATATTCCCAAGACAGCTTTTCGAACTAGATAGGGACATTATGAGTTCTTAGTTATGCCTTTTGGACTAACAAATGCCCCAACAGCCTTCATGGATCTCATGAATAGAGTATTCAAGGAGTTCTTAGATCACTTTATAGTAGTCTTTTTTGATGATGTGCTTATTTACTCCAAGGATAAGTATCTGCATGAACACCATCTCAGGTGGGCACTTGAAACTCTAAGGAAGAACAAACTGTATGCTAAATATAGCAAATGTGACTTCTGGCTATCTGAAGTATCTTTCTTAGGCCATGTTATTTCTGGGGAAGGTATATCAGTTGATCCTACAAAGGTTAGTGCAGTGATGAGTTGGGAATGCCCGAAGACTGTCACAGAAATACGATCTTTTCTGGGTTTAGCTGGATATTATAGAAGATTCATGAAGGACTTTTCACGCATAGCATTGCCAATGACTAGACTAACTCAAAAGGAGGTCCCATTCTTATGGTATGATACATGTGAAGCTAGTTTTCAGACACTGAAAGAATGCCTAACATCTGCACCCATCCTTACTCTACCCTCCGGGAGTGAAGGGTTTACAGTGTACACTGACGCATCTAAAGAAGGACTTGGGGCGGTTCTTATGCAACATGGTAAGGTAGTTGCGTATGCATCACGACAGCTCAGGACACATGAGAAGAACTACCCAATACATGACCTTGAATTAGCTGCCGTAGTTTTCGCTTTAAAGATATGGAGACACTACCTGTATGGTATTACTTTTGAAATCTTCACCGATCAGAAAAGCTTGAAATATATGTTTGATCAAAAGGATCTCAATATGAGACAGAGACGGTGGCTAGAGTTGTTGAAAGATTATTATTGCACTATCTCCTACCACCCTGGTAAGGGGAACGTCGTAGCAGATGCACTTAGCAGAAGAACTTATTCACCCGGGTTAGTGAGTGCTATCCACTTCTGGGGTTTACTATAACATTAAGTGAATGGAAACCATTTGATAGCAGTGCTGATACTATAACTATTCCTCATCGATACAAACCAGAAATATGGGATAAAATAAAGAAGGGACAGGAGGATGATCCAGTCCTTAAAGACTTGAAACAACAACTTGAGAAGAATGAGATAGAGGGATTCCAGATACAAGATGGTTTATTGTATAATCATCACAGAGTCTGTGTACCAAACACACCTGAACTAAGGAAAGACATCTTACGAGAAGCTCATTATTCTAGATTATCTATTCATCCAAGAATTACGAAGATGTATAAGGATCTTCATTCATACTTTTGGTGGTCGGGAATGAAGAAATATGTTGCTGAGTTTGTGAATTCATGTTTCACTTGCCAGCAGGTAAAGGCTTCACACCAAAAGCCACCGGGATTATTGCAACCCCTCCCTATACCTGAATGGAAATGGGAAAGCATTTCCATGGATTTCGTTACTGGCTTACCTCAGACGACTGGTAGTAAAGATAGTATCTGGGTTATAATAGATCGTTCTGACAAAGGTAGCACACTTCATTCCGATAAGCTTATCTTTCACTCTAGACCAGCTGGCTGAGTTATATATTACACATGTGATTCGCCTCCATGGTATCCCGAAGGAAGTAGTTTCTGATCGAGATTCACGATTCACCTCACACTATTGGGAGAACTTCATGAAAGCCCTAGGTACACAACTATGCTTGAGTACAGCATATCATCCACAAACAGATGGTCAGTCAGAACGTACGATTTAAACACTAGAGGTATGCTACGAGCATGTGCCTTAGAATGGAAGGGATCGTGGATTAAACATTCGCCTCTTGTGGAATTCACCTACAATAATAGTTACCATACAAGTATTGGTATGGCACCATTTGAAGCACTATATGGACGAAGGTGTACTACTCCTTTGTGTTGGCAAGAGGTCGGAATAAAGAACCTTTATGATTCAGATAGACTTCAGGAGACACGGGAAGCTGTAGAACTTGCTAGAAAAAACTATTAACTGCCCAAAGTCGCCAGAAAAGTTACAGTGATACAGGCGAAGAGACCTTGAATTTGAGGTAGGTGACTTTGTATTTCTCAAAGTATCACCTATGAAGGGTGTTCGAAGGTTTGGCTTGCGTGGGAAGTTAGCACCCAGGTTCATGGGTCCCTTTGAAACTATTCAACGGATTGGAAAAGTTGCCTATAGACTTGCACTTCCTCCACATCTTTCAGCAATACATGATGTATTTCATGTATCAAATCTGAGAAAGTACATTAGGGATCCAGAGCATAAGATAAGTTATTATGATTTACATGTTGAGCCAGACTTGACATAACATTAGATACCTGTGCAAATACTTGAAAGGGATATCAAGAAGTTGAGAAATAAAGAGGTGCCTCCAGTTAAAGTATTATGGCGAAACCAATAGTTTGAAGAAGCCACATGGGAACCTGAGGCAGAAATGAGAGAGAAATACCCGTACTTGTTTGAATGATAACATTATGTAATATGTATATGTTCATGACATGACGTTCATTCTCTTTAAGGTTGTTATGGTTTCAATCCTCTTTAAGGATGTTATGCCTGCATTTTTAGTCTCGAGGAAGAGACTTCCTTTAAGGTTGTTATAATTGTAAAGCCTTGAACTTGGTATATCTCGGATCCTATATAATAAGATCCGGCTCATCAAGAGAAAACCAACGAAATTTGTTTCGTGTGAATCAGACTTCGTTTCGAATTGTTATGATTTTCTGAAGAAAGAGAAGTCATTAACCCATAATGACGGTCATTAATACTAATTAACCATGACTAAAGAAATTAATGACGATTGAAAGCTGCTAATGATCATTAGTAAAAACTAATCAATAGTTAATAAAAGATAAGCGTAAGCCGTGAAAGTTAAATCGCGATTAGTGAAAGTTAATCACGATTAGTGTTAATTGTCATTAGCGAATCTAGAATCCTCTAAAATGTTCTAACTTAGGCTCCAGGTTTGGGATAAGTTTTGGCTAAAACCATGGGCCGCTAAACCATTGTTAAGGTCTAAACCATGGTTTTCTAACCATGGTTAGTGGTTTTCTGGGGCTTATAAATAGACCCCCCCTACCCATTCATTCTCTACAACTTCCACTACCACCACCACCCCAAGGGCTAGGGTCGAGAGGTTGGGAGGAGGAGTGGGAGGCGAGGGAGGAGCGCTAGCGAAGCGCTGCCGGGAAAACGAGGAGGAGAAAGGTATGATCCTCTCTTAGTTGCTTCGTAAGCTAGGCTTTCAATTCATACTCTTGTTCTTTGAAGTTTTGTTTTTGATTCATATTTCTATCCGATTCGTTTTCCTGTTGTGGTTCGAGGAGAAATCTGTGTAACACCCTACTTAGGTGCGGGCGGCTATGCACGTTAGTGACCCTGGGATTCGTCACACGTTCACTCATCTAAGACGCGTGGTGTCTACCGATTCTCCATCGTTTAAGTTTCTATTCTTCGTATTATGCTTTTATAGTTATTTTGATGGAGAAATCTGTGTAATACCCTACTTAGGTGCGTGCGGCTATGCACGTCAGTGACCCTGTGATTCACACGTTCACTCACCTAAGATGTGTGGTGTCTACCGGTTCTTCATCTCTTGTTGTTGAGTATATTTTTTCAGTTTCGTAGTTATTTTTCTCTCGATTGATTTTATAGAGGAAACTCTATTCGTCTTTTTTTTGAAATATTTCCCGATATAAGGGGAAACTCTGCTGAAATTTTCTGAGAAATATGTCCCGATATAAGGGGAAACTCTGTCGAAATTTTCCGAGAAATATGTCCCGATATAAGGGGAAACTCTGCTAAAATTTTAAGAGAAAATATGTTCTTAACGTTCTTCGTGTTCCTCGCGTTCTTCGTTCGTTCTTCGCGTTCTTAACATGTTCTTAGCGTTTTGATACGAAAAATGAAATTCGATCTTTTCAGGAGCCTTAAAATAGCCTTTCTAAAAACGAAACTCGATAAAGCCTTGCATACATGAGAGAGAGTTCGATTAGGTAACGAAATCCTTCCTTTTGCAGTTGGGTTTCATACGAAATTATTGAAATTCTTGATTTTGTGTTCTTTGCTACGAAGAACCCTAATTTTGGTTATTTTTGAAAAAGTCTGAAGAATTGCTTTGTGATTCCCACTAAAATAAGATTTACGCATCAAATTGATGCGTTGGCTCTGAAAGTTAGGGTTTGGGAGTTAAAATAGGCATAAATAGGAGTATACATATGGTTATGAATAATATATATGTGAGTCGATACTAAGTATTGCGGTTTATGCAAATCAAAGACTTAACGAAAGAATTACATCATGTGAATTGGTGTGATTTGAGATGGATCCTGAAAAGGATCATGTGTCACGTTAAGGATGACTGGAAGTAGAACTACAGGTCGGGCATGCAACCTGTAGGTTTGTCGGAAGGAACCCGTATTGGCGTTTCCCTACCTAGGTGGTACACGGTTGCCCTGTTATGATAAGTGCGCACGAAATGAAGATTTTGCAACGCGTGGTACCGGGAGCCAATATACTCGGGTTGGAACGACGGAAGATGTGGTCATGCCATGTGGAGGCACGGGTGGTTCAATAGCGGCTGGGTCACAATAACATGTATTTAAAGCCGCTAGGTTATATGATTAAATGTTAGGAGTTATAGTGTGAAAGGTAAGTTTTGGACCCCTATTGTATAATATACTCAATTAAAATAATCATTTTATTTATTCATTATTATTGGTATCATTATTATTTTGTAAATATTATCTATAATATATTTACATATTAAAACTAAAATAAAACCGTTAATAAAACACTAAAATAAAATAAAACATAAAAATACATAGACAAACATACAATAACTATACCTATATAAATATACCTATTTATTTTAGTGTGAATAATAAACCAGAAAAACATAATAAAAATATATTGAAGTTTATAAAATAATATATAATGTTATAACATATTAAAATAAAATAATAAAATCAAAAATACAAAATAAAATACTCTAAACATAGTCAAATGAGAGGCGGCAGGAGAGGGCGACGGAGCGGTCACACTCCAGGTACCTCCGGGAGGGGCCAGACCCGCTCCAGATACACGTTGTTTGGCTGTAGACCTGCAAGGAGAGCGTAAAGAAGTCGGGGGCAAAATGCCCTGACTCCGTGGGGGGTGGACAACGGAGGATGATGTCGTGAGGCGGTGGCCGGAGGTGCGCTCCGGCGTGGTGCTCGTGGAGAGCGATTCGAGGGGCGACGAATTAAGTGAAAGGTGGCGAAAGGTTGGTACGGGAGTGGTGATTAACTGGCTAAAGAAATAGAGAGAAGAGAAAGGGGAAAGGGGCCTCACCAAGGTGGCGCTGGAGGCGAGCTCCGGCGTGACCTCCGACGAAGGGATGCGCTCGATTCGATGCCGCTCCGACCTCCCAGATGCGTGCAAACGCTCGCTGCTGTCACCAGGAAGAGCTTTGATGTCTTAGGTTGAGGTTAGAGTGGAGGAAGAGTGATCAAAAGAGAGAGGAAAGTCGGGGGAAATATTTAAGGGGTTGACAACCGGGGCTCTTAGATCGATGATGGCAGCGTGGTGCAGCGATCCACAGCCCAAGGAGAGCTGAGGGCATGAATTACCTTGAGTCGAGGAAGAAAAGTCATGAAGAGACCAAGACGAGATGGTGCTTGGCGTGGCCTCCAAAAAATCATGAAATGGGTCAAAAACCAAGGTTCTGACAAGGATATGGGAGGAGGCCAGACAGTTGACCGGAGGTCAACTGTCAGACCAACCTGGTTGGTCCACGTGGACCAACCAGGAAAAATCCCCTAGAAAATAATTCAAAAATCATTTAAAAATAGTATTGAATTTATTAATTTTAGGTTATAAAATAAAAAATATTTGCTATTTTATAAATTATTTTATGCTAATTTTTATTTATTTTTTTGAGATTAATAATTACAAGTTACCATTTATATTTTTTACAGGTATCTATATCTATATATTTTAATATTTATTTTTATTTTTAGAATTTAATTTATTTATTTATTTTATTATTTTGTAAATTTATAAAATATTTTTATACACTTAAAAGTATTTTTAATTTTTTTTCTGAAGTGTTTTACACACTTAATAAAATAGAAGAATGAATTATATAGGTATGTATACAGGTATTATACCTATGTATATTATATACAAGTATATTTTATTTTGTGTTTCTTTTGTTTTTCATTCTGATTTTAATATACAAATTTATTATATATAATATTTACAAAATTATAAAAATATAAAATTATAAAAATAATGAATAAATAATATAATGAATATTTTAATTTGTACAAGTATATAAGTGGGGTCCAAAACTCAACTATCAAACCGTAACTCCGCAAAATACGACACCACTGCCATTAAATAGCTTATTTAAAATTATATATAATTAAAGATGAGTTTGACGCATTTCGAGTTTTTATTTGCAGGATACAGGTCTGGGAAGTTGGGATTTTGGAAACTTATTCAGATCACAACTTTTTATCTGTACATTATTTTTGAGTGAAATCAATTTTATATTTTCCTTTATTTAATTATCTACAACTTTAATGTTCAAAGTTTCTTTATTTGATGTATAAAAAGTAGAACCAAAAATAGGTCCCAAAATGAATAAAGAATGGATAAAAAAGTTGTTTTTATTGTGTTTTGGCCCTTATCTCCCCCTACTTTATTCCTTGTCGACCTAACCATCGAGATGCATATGTCTCGGGTTTCGGGTCATAAAATATTTACAATATTTTATTCTTTTTCTTTTCTTTTCTTTATTCTATAATTTTGGCTTTAAAAATCGCATTTTAGACGATATTTACACAATAATGCATGGATGATAAAATGCATAAATTAACACTATTTACACGTACTTACTAGGGTTTTTAAGGCCCAAAATGATAGAATAAAGATGATGAAATGTAGCTTCATCAGCGTGGTAGAGCCAGATCTTTAGCGAGGAGGTAAGGTGAAGATTTGCATAACAAAAATGTGTAAAAATCGTACTAAGGCGAAATACAAACTTCCGCCGCTCTAATCAACCAACTCTAAAAATGAAAGGAGAGCTTACCGCCAGCTACAGGAGGATGGAACTTCATTGAGGCTTGACGGAAGGCCCGGACCTCTTCGATTTGACACCTATGCTCACGCTAAGGAGTGGATTCAACTCTTGTTGTCACCAGGGAAAGGAATCGATGCTCAGAAGTGCGGTTCATGGGTGGAAGAAGGATCAAAGTCAAACATTAGATGGAGGTGGGATTTTATGCAGATGGTGGCGAGGGGTCCAAGAACGAGGTGATGGCAGCGATGCAGCGACAACGCTCACGAGGAATCATGCCTGCGTGTATCAGCGAAGATGATGTGAAAAAGTCCAAAAGACATCTAACCAGGTTGGTGCTTGTATCGACTTGGAAAAATGGGAGAAAGAAGGTCAAAATGATGGTCAGACAACGATATGACCTAGGTCAGAGAGTTGATCGAGGACAAATGGGGAAGAAAACTAGTTGGTCCACGTGGACCAAGTAGAAAAATTGGACATAAAATGATAAATAAATTCGATATAAAAAAATATATGATTTTATTAATTTTAAGTTATAAAATAAAAGTTATTTTTTTTTATTTTTTGTAGAATTTTGTTATGATATTTATTTATTGGAGGCATTTAGTTGCAAGTTAATTTTTAGGGGTTAAGTAATGGTACATAAGTGGTCTGATCTTGGTCCAAATGTTGGACATTGATCTTAATGTGATTCAGATGCAATGAGAAGATAAGATTTGTAATATTGATTTAATCAAGCATCTATGGGAGGTTCGCAAGATCTGGATTTGATATGTGATCTCAATATCTAAGTCATTATATGTGGAACAATATAATCGCTCTAAGTATCCACGGAGAAAGCGCATTATCCTTGAAAGAGTTCAAGAATGATTCCATTGTTGATTTATATATATCCAAGCATAGAGGTATGGATGATTAAATGTGATTTGATCGTAAAATATAATATGAATTTGATTTGTATTATATATCCATATAAGAGGAGCTATCTAAGATAATTAAATGTGATTTAATTATCAAAGATGTGAATAATGTGAATGTGATTCATATTATTTGGGCACATGAGAATAGAGATTCAAGATGATTAAATATGATTTAATTATCATGGATATGAATAATGTGGATAATACTATCTATATTAATCAGGTATATTATAAATGTGATTTATAATATATTAGAGAGAGCATATTGTATTCATATTTGTTAATTCATTATTAATGTGAATTGGATTCACATTGGATGATTAATTAAAAATATAATTTATATTTTGTTTTGGGATGTGATTGTGGTTCACAATTTTCCAATGGCATGATTGCAATATCTCACAAGATAATTGTGAGTTATTTTTGTGAAATAATTTACAATAAATGTTTTTGTAAATCTTGGAGATATCATGAGGTAATGAGATCTCATGAGATAATGAGATCTCATGAGATAGTGAGATCTCATGAGTGGACGTCCCCCTTTTAAGGGGATGTGGTTATCTCCACATTATCTCTAATGATAATTAACTGATTTAATTTGAATTTAAATATATTGATTTATCGATATACATTAAATTAAATTAATTATTGTTGTGTTTTCACAACAAAATCATGGCCATTGAAAGAAACACAAATCAGTGTCATCCATTGATTTTTTGTGTTGTCCATGGATTGAGATCCATGGTCCCCAAAACACTATTTAAGAAGAGGCACCCCTTGCTCTTCAAGTTACATGATCAATGCATAAGCTCTCTCTCTCTCTCTCTACATGCCAAAGGTGCTCTCCCTCTCTCCCATTGTGGCTGTCCACCATGGAGCCTAAGAGAGAGTCGTCATCACTGCAGCATCGTCGTTATGCTGCCGGATCATCTACTCATGGATCTCCATCTCCTTCGGTGCGCCTCGCTCGTGAAGAAGATGTTGGATCTCATGTGACGAGATCAGGAGATCCGCTACTTGGATCATCAACATGGATTGCAAGGAGTACGCGTCTCATCAACTTGCTCGCAAGTGTCTCCTCCATTGGATTGGACTTGAGACAAGAGGTGTCTTGGTTTAGAGACTCGATCACAACCACACTTCAAGAGGTAACCCTAGTACCTATTTGTGGTTTAGATGAAACGATCCAAGAAGTGTTCTTGGATCATGTGGTTTCATCATTTAAAAATTTTAAAATTCTGCAGCCCGGAGCAACTAGTACAACTAGTCGCTCCCGATCGCATATGATACGATCCTCACGCTTCCGTGATGCGCTTGAGGATTTTCCCACATCTTTTAATGCTTGATTAAATCAAGACCGCAAATCTAATCTATTCATTGCATCTGAATCACACTCAGATCAATGTCCAACAATTGGACCAAGATCAGATTGCTTCTCTACTGAGAGGAGTCACTAAAATCCGGACCCTTTTCATCACTCCCTAGGAATGGAAGCATCATGGTTATACAATCATTTATGATCACATCACCCTCAGGTATTCCCAATACTTGGACATCCTGTATACTGGAATACTCAGAATAAGCCCGAAGTATTAGATCTATTTTACACTATCTACTTCAGCGTTTTATCATTAAGTTTCTCATTCAATCATTGGGAGTCGGTATCGATCATATAGTTTCCAAAAGCATATATCATACCTAGGTCTTGATCATATGCTTTCCAAAAGTATATACCAAACCTACAAATTCAGTCAAGCTTTCAAAGCGAGACGACCGTGCACGGAATTTTATTCTTCCCAATATCTCATGAGTGAGCTCATTTCTTCCAATGCAGTAATTGAACCTGTATGATCTCTTCGAGAGATCGTATTACTCATATGCCCTTGTATGCACACCAGCACGTCGGTGTATAGACCTTGATTAGGTCATCAACCTATTGGTCTGCCAAATGTACATACTTAGACATATAGTAACACATCTTTCTCCGATCAGAGGATGTATGCCTATATCGTGATAACATACCCCATAGAACTTTGGTTATCTTGTTCTTGTTATGTCAACTCTTTGACCTAACTTATCTAACACCTCTGAATCTCTATTCCTATGTAGAGGACCTACATCAAGAGGTTGGTTAGATATCAACCTTCAGAGAACGGATTGCCATCTCCTTCTCAGGCTAGAGATCACCTCTTAACTATCATGTGACGGTGTTGGATGAGTCCTCAATCTAACTCTTTAGATTTTCATCCAAGCATTAGCCTCTATGATTCAATAATTGAATCAACAGCTGTATGATCATTAAGATGACCATGGCACATAATCCTAATTGTACTAAGGGACGTACCATGCAAATTAGTTATTCTTCATTTCAGATCAAGGAATGATATTTGCAATAACATTTATAGCATAATGGCTCGCCGTGGGCTCACATGTCTAACATACTTATTGTTCATGATGTTAATATTCGTAGGTTATATTGTCAACTGATCAGAATGAAAATATTTTACACAAAAATCAGTGAACTTTTCAACAATCCGTTTTAGTTCTACCATCTTCTTCGACCTTTGTACCACATCGACTCTTTCTCCCTTTTCTCCAACCTCCTTCTTCACATCTTCTGCTCCACCTTTTCTCAAAAGATATAGAGGACATGAAGCGTTTCTAGAGCATTGGGATGTGGGTTGAGATAAGAAGATGGGAAGGGTGAAGATGTGAGGAAATTTCATAGAAGATGTTTCTCTAACTATTTTATACCATTGTTGATAATAAACCCTAAATGATTAAAAGGGATGGAGATCATTTAGCTATGATCTGACATCAAAGACATGGACATGTATAAACTAGTAAAGAACAAACCTCTGGATTTTCTAAAAGTTCATAATTTTCCAACTTGTGAACATTGTATTTGTGGAAAATTATCCAGGATACCCTTCTCTAAGAAAGGTGAATGATGCGAAGGTGTACTTGACCTAATACATACTGATGTATGCAATCCGTTTCATACCGCGACTCGTAATGAACATCAATATTATTTGACCTTTATTGATGATCATTCGCAATATGATTTTGTCTTTTTATTACGTCACAAACATGAAACCTTTGAAAAGTTTGAAGACTTCATGGCTTTGGTTGAGAACCAAATCGGTAAGAAGATAAAATGAACTCGATCTGTCTGAGGTGGCGAATATACCTCTCAGATGAATTCAAAAGATACCTTAAGGAGGGAGAAATTATTTCCAATATCATTCCTCCAGGTACTTGAATAAGATTCCAAAGTTAGTTAAAATTATTGGTTTCCAATATCACAGCTTGAAATATCTTCTTCTTGGTGCATTCACATTCATTAATAAATTCATAATTGTTTCATAAGTCTTTTATGCAAAGGGAGCAACGACTACCAATTGAGATGTGAAACTTCTAAGATGTATCTTGAGTGTAGGGTTGTCCCTGACATTTCATGAGTCCCTGGCAAAAGAAAAAAATAAGTCATTATAAATCTTTCGATGAATAATTAAATTTTGCATTTTAGCGTTGAGTTGTTCAGTGAAAATTCGATTCTATAAAGGCATATGTTTCAACGAGTTGTTTCATCGAAAAATTCAATTCTACAAGGCTATTTTTTAGTGAGTTATTTTATTGAAGGTTGATTCTACAACGCTCCATTAGGACATATTATTTTTTCTAATCTAAATGTTGAATACATGTAAAAATGAGCTCCTAAAGTTGATGAGCCATGAGCCTTTGCACTCGGAAACTACCCTCAGAGACGGCCCTGCTTGAGTGTAAATTTTATTGTGTTGTAAAAGTCCATGGAAATTGGTTACCTTAGGATCAATTTCTTTTGACCAATTTTTTGGTGACCAGCAGTGAATAAATGCTCTTATTTAGGTAGTTTTGGGATTTTCTTCTAGTTGAGAAGAGGACCGTGTTTGAAATCTCTTCTCAAAGTACAACAACAACAAAGCCTTTTCCCACAATTAAGTAGGGTCAGCTACATGGATTCTTCGCCTCCATTCATATCTATCTTGGGCCAATCCCGGGCTTATATACACAAAAATAAGATCCCTTCGTATGGTCTCTTTCCAACACTTCTTGGGCCGTCCTCGCCCTATCCTAGCCGGTTCAACATGCCAACACTCACATCTTCTAACCGGTGCATCAGCTGATCTTCTTTGCAAATGTCCAAACCATCTTAAGCGGTTTTCTCGTGTCTTATCTTCGATTGGAGCTACACCAACTTTCTTTCTGATTGCATCATTCCGAATCCGATCTTTACGTGTGTGTCCACACATCCACCTTAGCATTTTCATTTCTGCTACATTCATTCTCTGTACATGTCTATGGTTCACAGGCCAACATTCAGATCCATAAAGCATAGCAGGTCGCACGACTGCTTTGTAAAACTTTCCTTTAATCTTTAAAGGAATTTTCTTATCACAGAGAACAACAGAGGCTCCTCTCTACTTTAACCAGCCTGCATTTATTCTATTAGTAACATCTCCATAAATTTCCCCATCATGTCGCAGAATAGATCCTAGATATCTAAAAGAATCTCTCTTCTGAATGTTATCATCACCAATTTTCACCTTGATTCCTTCACCATTGCTTCCATCAAAGGTGCACTACATCTATTTCGTCTTAGTCCTACTTATACGAAATCCTTTAGTCTCCAACTCATGTCTCCAGAGCTCAAGCTTCTCATTTACTCAATCTCTAGTCTCGTCAATTAACACACAATATCATCAACAAATAACATACATCAAGGTAACTCATCCTGAATGTGACTGGTCAACTTGTCCATAATCAAAGTAAAAAGAAATGGACTCAAAGCAGAACCTTGATGTAAATCAATGTTGATGTCAAAATATCCAGTCTTCCTAGACGGGGTCCTTACACAAGATAAAGCCCTATCATACATGTCTTTATGAGGTTAATGTATAGGACAGGTATTTGTGTCTTCTCCAACACTCTCCACAATATCTCTCGTGGGAAAGAATCATAATCCTTCTCCAAATCAATAAAGGTCACGTGGAGGTTCTTCCTTTTTAGCTCTATAAATCTCCATAGTTCTCCTCAGCAAATGGATGGCTTCAGTCGTTGAGCGACCTGGCATGAATCCGAATTGATTTTCTTTTACATTGGAAATTTACCTCAACCTTCTTTTGATCAAACGTTCCCAAATTTCCATAGTGTGACACATAAGCTTGATACCTCTATAATTTGAACAATTTTGAATGTCTTCTTTATTCTTACAAAGAGGCACCACGATACTCCTCCATTCTTCAGGCATTTTCTTGCTTCGCCAAATAACATTGAATAGATTCGTAAGTCAAGTCAAACCACACTCACCTAAAACTCTCCATACTTCTACAGGGATGTCATCCGGTCCTACACCTTTTCCAGGTCTCATAACCTTCACAGCCTCCTCTACTTCATTTCTTTGTATCCGTCTATAGCATGCACGATTCAAGTAACTTCCACTACAAGCTAGATCATCCAAAGTGATATCTCTATTTCCTTCCCCAATGAAAAGTTTATGGAAGTACTGCTCCCATCCAGTCTTTATATCCTTCTGAGTAACAAGCGCATGACCTTCCTCATCCTTATGCATCTCAAAGTGTCTTATATCCTACGTTCCCTACCTATGTGCTCTCTCTCCCATCTCTCAGTCTAACAGGTGTCCCACTCCCAACTCCTATTTTATTCCCATTCTTACATTTACCCTGTTACTCACCACACACACACTATCTCTCTCTGTCCAAATTTTCTAGCCATTATATGATGGTTTAAAAATATGGAATGTGATTATCTAGAGATAATTAATTTATTTCTGAAACTTTTAAATTTTATTTTTACATGTATGAGTATATTTGTTTACACAATCACCTCGGTATTTATAATTTATAAGAAATCTAAAAAATAGGAGTAACTCTAAAGAAAGTAATAATTTTTTATTGCATGATAAAAAAATTTACTCATTGTCAAAATATTCGCTTAGGCCTTTTTTTTACGTTTATAGCATTGGTGGTCAAATTTCCGAATATATAGATCTATAATTTATTTTTACAACTTAAGGAAGTCAATAATATTGATATATTTTATTCAATGGAGGATAGTCTTGATCTTTATTAAACTTTAAGCTCACCATAGTAAGATTGATAACCATTATTAAAAATTGTAATATTGATTTTGATTACTAATAGCTTTTATAATCACATAAAGAAAGTTGTCATCACTAAACATACAATACCTTTTCATGTTCCAATTGAACACTTTCCATTTGAGATTATGATCAAAAGATCAGAAGGAGGCCTTCTTCGCCTTCCACCTAAGCAGCGCAGGAAAGGCCCAAAGCCAATCCCAGAGTCAGAAATTGCGATTCCTCAAGTAAGCTGCACGAAAGTCGGATGAGAAAGGAGTGGGAGGCGGGCCTTGTCACCCATCAAATCTTTTCTTAGAGTCGAAAGCCCTTGAGAAGTGCTAAGGGGAATCTCGAAGGTGAAGAAGACAACCTAAGAAAGAGCAGACTGATCCTTCTCCTGTACCTACTATCGATGGACGCTTTGAGAATTTGTCTTGAAACTTTGAGTAGGGATTTAGCCGAAAATCATGGAAGGCAGCTTCGCTCCGCTGGATGCGGCGGATCCCAGAGGAGGAAGCACATTCATCATCTTTTCAGAGGCCAAAGCGAAGATTCCGGAGAAACGGATCCATAAGGAATAGAGGCCAGCAATCGAGGAATGACCCTGCTGCCTGCGCAAAAAAGTGCCATTTTCCGGTGGCTTCTTTCTACTATCTACTATCAGCGCCTTTCCTCGGAATGCTTAGTTAGCAAGAGACCTTAGGGCTAGTCTCAAAAGGGCCAGAACAAGTCCTCTTCTTTCTCACTTCTGGGACCATCTCGTGACGTGAAAACCACACTCGGCCCACTTTCCTCTGCTCTTTGGATACAATTCGATCCTTCTACGGCCAAGCCTAGTATTTCCGGCAATTGCAATGGCTTCTTGATTTCTTCATGTTCAAAAAAATCTGATTGTGGGTCTCATCAAGTCATTTCAACAGTGGATCAAATTTATATTTACCTCAATTACTATATAATATGTAGGTAGATGATTGAACATTTTAAAAATTCATTGATGTACAATTTGATATGAATTCTATTCCTGATTAAAGATGAAAGAGTTTTCCAACTTTTTGAAAGTGAATAAAACTATATATATTTGGTGGGAAACATTCCTTCTCCGACGAATCTTACGATAAACATTAAAAAATAATATAATATTTCCATATGGATATTTTATGTTCACGTGTTGTTGCACAGAGCAAGCTCCATGGATATGTCTTTATTAGTTTATCATTAATCATATTATAAGATCATCGACAATGCATTGTCATTTAACATTATCAGATTATGCTACATCAAAGTGAGATAATTAGTAAGGAAATAATCAACCCTGTTTTTTTGTTAAATACTATAATTGGTTAATATTGTATAAAACCAAACATGTAAAAATAAAAAATAATAAAAATACATGAAAAAACTTCATATATAATCTATATTGCATAAACTTTGTTTTAAATTTTAATTCATTTATTATTTTTAATAAATCAATCATAAAATTACATTGAAACTTAAAAATGTATAAAATACAAATAAAAAATTCCATAAAAAATACATTACAGATATTTTATTGAAATATAACACTAAATTAAAAAAATCAAATATAAAACAACAAAATATAGAACAAAACTTATAACAAAATATAACTAATTCATAACAACGCCTAAAAATACGAACAATAGATGATGATGGTTAATAGTATATATAACTTCTTTTTCTAAGAACTTCAAATAATATGGAGTGTATCCTTATTAAAAAAGGTACCTAAAAAGATTCATTAACCAAACACAACTATACATAATATATACGTACTTTTATTTAAATAGTTGGAAGATAACAATAGAAACATATGTTTAATTAGACAGTAAAATATGTTTATTAAAATATAAATTGTAGAATTATAGTAAGATCTTAGCTTTTTTTAAAAAAAATGTTTAATTTTTTATTATATAATATAACTTTAATTTAATATTTTCTATATAAAGAAATATCACACCTTATTTTTTTCATGTATTTTGGGTGTTTTCTTTTACCCCGCTGCGAAGGGTGGGTGTTGATCATTGAAGAGTCCTCTTTTCATCTTGCCAAGTGAAGTGTTGGATCTATCACCATCAGATTTAAAGAGAAACCAATCAAATCAGATCCATTGAAGTGCACGGAGCTTTCACTACTCGATCAAGCTGAAGCCTTCCATCGAGGTCATTAAAGTGCACGGAGAATTTAGAAAATGACATTGTCGATTCAACCATTTTTACCCACACTTTTTTTTGATAAATTTCCAATGGGATAAATGATTAAGCTGAGTCCTTTAGGTGCCGGAGATTTCTACAGCAGAGATTTTATTCTAATAGGCCATTCATAATGATGTCCTTGAAGTCCGGCTTTAATAGAGGCCATATTTTCCTAGGGATTACAATGCATAGGTAGATTCTACTCTATATTGGACGATCCGTTCGTTAGGTTGATTAAACTAATCCGACATAAATCACCCTTAATAGCTGAGTTTTCGTTTGTTGTTATATAAATACGATAGAAAAATGTAATGTAAATAAGATGCATGCACTAATTAAATGCCATCTATTGGAAAATTGGAATATTGCTAGAGGTTATGTAGGAAAATGTTTATCAAAGGAGCGTAGCCATTTTATTATTTTGGAAGTCGAACGTAAATTAGTAAGTTAATTTCAAATTGCATTATGGCCTTTGCATTTTTGTTTTTTCAATACAACAAAAGTGTCATACGATAATCGATAATTTAAATATTTGTTGCCATATGATTTCACCCTCTTTTCTCTCAAAAAAATATTTGTTGCCATGTATTCTGATGTTCTCATTGTAGAGCTCTCATGAACTTTTGGGAGTCCAGGTAATGCATTTTATAACCTTTCTTATTAATGATATAACACTTTTGCGGCGACTCCCACCTTAGGAGCTCACCCTCTTTTTCATAAAAAAATGTATTATGATATTAGATATATAACAACGAATATTATTCATTGTAAAATTTGCTTTTATTCTTGTAATTAGTAACAAATGTCATTTCGTTTGTAAGGGTTTCAAAATGATGATTTACCCATTGATTTATTCATTAAAGCTTGTATAAATCGTTGATAAATTTAACAAAGATTACCTGAAAACTTAATGAGTAATCGATATTATATGATTCGTTTCTACGAATATAACAACGATTACAACTTTGTTTGTAGATTTAGATTATCAAGTCATAAATAATATTTGTTGTTTCATATTAAACTATGTAAAATATGATAAGGAGTATTTGATTATTTTGCTAACTTACGCTAATTTTACTGCAGTGTTTGTTGGACAAAGTTCGACGAGAAATAGATGTAATGGATAGTGCTTTCGAGAGAAAAAATGGAAAGCATACAAAGAATATCAGTTTCGACTGATCATCTATTTTTTTGGTGTATAATTTCCCAACACTCATCTTCCTTCTCTTTGCTTTTTTATTTTCTGATATGAAAGTAAATTCCTACCTTATTCCCACTCTTACCAGAAATACCGAAAGTGATTAAAATAGTGTTTCTCTGTTATATGTTTATTTTCCATTACGATTATTTTACATGCTCCGTTTATGAGAACAAATAAAAGAATAAGTAACATTTTGGTATATGATATTCATGTGTATACTATTTTTAGGAAAGTATTTTTTATTAAAATTGATAAAATTAACCTTATGGTATGTGATTGAAGGTTAGGACTTGATTAACATGTCATCGCAGTTATTTTTAAGAGAAATGTACGACAAAAATACATAGAAAAGTTGACTGCAATAAGTACAACAGCGACAACACATCATGAACCAAAGAGTAATGGGCAACAACGACGATACATTGCCAATCAAACACGAACTCGGAACAGTAATAAGTCAACAAATATTATTTGTTGTTAAAAACAACTTTTATTAATTAACAAAAATTATTACATAGAGATTGATGGGAGACGGGCAACAAGCTGCGCCGCCAATCTCTTTTGAATGACAAATCCAATTCTTCGAAATACAACATCTATAGATCTGGGAACCATGACATTGCTATGCATAATTCTTTGGACCCTTTTGAGAAGCTGTACTGCTTCAGCAACCAAAAATCCGAAGGTGTCAAAATCAAAAAGAATGAATACATGTTGATTTTCAATACATGCCTCATGCTTAGCAACTTTAGCTGAGTCAGCTTTCTGTGTAGCATGTCTCGCAATAAAATCACTTCTTATCGGACTCACCAATGGAGAAACTCCAGTCAGATCAACACATGCATGCTTCCCTCCAGCCCATGTAAATATTAAAACATCTGCTGGTTTGAGTGTCGATCTCCCCTCTTGAGGATCCGTCAAAAAATTCACAGGTGCATCTTTCTTTGAAGCAACTCCGGCATGTCTAAGTACATCATAAAGGACATCCCTTACAAAATCATGTCTATATTTAAAACCTGGGAGTTCACGACAATGAAATGCATACTCCCCAAAAGCGTCCAAGCATGATTTGTGGCATATTGGATAAGGCTCATCAGCTGAAAAAAGAGGAATCATAAGACGATACTTGAGGATAGTGCTGTTAGACATGCGAGCCGAGCCCACAACGAGCCATTATGCAATAAATGTTATTGCAAATATCATTCCCTGATCTGAAATGAAGAATGAATAATTTGCATAACAGGTCCCTTAGTACAATTAGGGTTATGTACCATGGCCATCTTGATGATCATATTGCTGTTGATTCAACTATTGAATCATAGAGGCTGGTGCTTGGATGAATATGTAAAGAGTTAGATTGAGGACTCATCAAGAACCATCAAATGATTGTTACGAGATAATCTCCAACCTGAGTAGGAGATGACAATCCTTATCTCTAAAGGATGATATCTGACCGACCTCTTGATGCAGGTCTTCTGCATAGGAATAGAGTTTCAGAGGTGTTAGATTAGTTAGGTCAAGGAGTTGACTTAACGAGATCGAGATAACCAAAGTCCTATATCGTATGCTGTCACGATACATGCACGCATCCTCTGACTGGAGACAGATGTGTTACTATATGTCTAAGTATGTACATTTGGCAGATCAATAGGTTGATGACCTAACCAAGGTCTATACACCGACGCGCTGGTGTGGATATAAGGGCATATGAGTAATACGATCTCTCAAAGGGATCATACAGGTTCATTCATTGATCCAGAAGGTATGAGCTCACTCATGAGATATTGGGAAGAATCAAATTTCGTGCGCACGGTCGTCTCTCTTTGGAAGCTTGACTGAATTTGTAGGTTTGATATATACTTTTGGAAAGTATATGATCAAGACCTAGTGATGAATCCACGATTCATCGCCTTTATTCTTTTATTTTAGCTTCAATTTCTTAGTCAAACACCTGTAAATACCCATTAATTTCATAATTTTACCATTTTGCATGCATTTGTTAAAATTGTATTTTTAACACTTTTTGTACATAAATAAAAGAATAAAGAAGAAAAGAAAAATAAAGGATGTAGTTATGCAATAAATACAGACTGACCCAAACCCTGAGAGAAGGTCAAGACTTGACCTGATCGACCAGGAATAAAGTAGGGGGAGATAGGGTCGTTTGTCAGAAAAATCAAAAATATCTTGTAAATATTTTTCATGTATATTTGTACAAAACTTACATTATTTTATCTGTACATAATGTGACCTCAAACTAATTATTTTCGTAAATAAAAGTTGTAAATAAAATTGTATTGTAAATAATAAAAATATTTGTAAAATAAAATATTGTATATATTGCAAATAATTACACTTAGAAAAAGCCACAAAGTGATAATTGAAACATCAATTCCGGCTCCACACAAGCTCAAATTGAACCAAACTCACTTCCATCGTACTATAAATTAAATTATCTTTCAAATGGCTGTGGTTTCATTATTTTTGGAGTTATGGTTAAAAAGTCGGTTTTCTGGGGTGTTTTGTGCAGTTTTCCTATATATTTGATGAACATATTTATTTATATTTATTTTTATACATAATGTATATTGTAAATATTGGTTTTAATTAAAAACAAAATTAAAAAAAATAAAAAAATCTTTTATAAAAATTATTTCCTTATTTGCACCTATGTACATTATATTGTATGTATATAATATATGTATACAACTAACTTTCTTAAATAAAAAAAGGGCACCAAAAAAATAAAATATCTAACTTTAATTAATTAATTTAATTTAATTACGAATTTTGTATTTATATTTAATTATTTAATTCTTTATTTGATTTGATAACTTACCTTTTATGTAAAGATTTGATTTCGTGCCTTAAATAGCCACCATTAAGGTGGCTAATTGATTTTTGGAAATTATTTAATTTATTTATTTTAATTAATTACGAAATTCGTTTTTAATTAATTATTTATTTTATATATTCAATTATTTTATTTAATTAACCAATAAACACTTTCCTCATTGTGAATATCTTCCATTTTTGATTTTTTTCTCTTTTTAATGGGCTCCTCCTCCCTCATTCACACTTCATCAATCTTTGGCGGAGAGGAGCCCAGTTTCCGAGAGGTTTCTTGTTGAAGAGGGTCCTAGCCTCCGATCCAGTCGGTGACAGCGGCTTGAGCTTCGTCGAGGCCATCATGGCTTGTCCGATCCCCGAGGTGAGATCCACTTTTAATTGTCATTTTTCCTAGGTAAATTGTAGGCTTAGATCTTAGCATAGGATTAGGGAGTATTTTTTAGATTAAAAAAAATCTCAAAAATTTCCATCACACTTTAATCCACATCCGACACCGATTTTCATCTCATCTCGCTATCTCGCCAGTTCTTTTTCTATCTCATGCAACCACACACCTCCAACCACGCACGGTGGTCGGAGTCCACGGATCTATCTTCCATTTCGTGGATCCGAATCCATTCACTTATCTTATTTCTGTGTATAAATAAACAACATAAAATTATTTTTCCTGTTTGTCTCACATCTGTTTTTGCAGGAAAATATAAAAAAATAACTTCTTTTTGTTATATCTAACATTTGTTTTGCAGGATCATGTAAAAAAACATAAAACAAAAAAAAATCCTTTCACCTCCTATTTATATTTTCTGATAAAAAAATAAAAAATCTTTTCTTTCTTTTATTTATTCTGCTTCTTACATAATCAGAAAACACAAAAAATAAATAAATAAATAAATAAATAAAAGAGCAGGTCCTTCATCTCAGCAGCGGCAGGGTCGTCACCCCCTGCCGCCCCACGGCGCCGCCCTCCGCAACGCCTGGACCGCCCCGCACCGACTCCGCGCCTCCGCCCATCGAGCCTCCTTCTTCAGCCCCGCGCTCCAGTGCGGCGCTCCGGCTGCGCGTGTGCGCCCCTCCAGGCGCACCGCGCCTCCTCTCCACCGCCGCGATCCGCGCCCCCACTTCTCCTTCCAGCGAGGCGGCGCCGGCTGCGCTCCCGCGCGTCCGCGCAGGACCCGCCGCGACATGCCCTCCTCCAGACGAGGCCGCCCACACCGCCAGCGGCCCCCTGCTCCAGTAGCCTCCGCCCGTTCCTGCATGGCCTCGTGACCGGCCTCCACCTCCTCCACAGGGCGGCGGCGTCGCGCCTCCTCTCCGCCGTGCGCGCCCCGCGTGCTCCAGATCCGCCATCTCCTGTGGGCGGCGGCGGCAACCTCCTGCCTCTTTGTTTTGGAGAGAATAAAGATACAAAAGAAACCCAGGAATCCTAGGGCTATGGGTTTGAAGAATAAATGAAAATATCTTTTGGCAAATTGCAGACCACCCCCTCGTGATTTTCAGAACTGCAAAAGACCCTTGAGAGCTTCAAATCCAGATCATGTGCAGGGCACAATTTTAGTGGGTAAATTACAACCTTTCCCCCCTCATTTTATCTCTGTTTTTATTTTCAGTGGAAAACTTTTTGAGTAACTGCATTTCAGTCCCTGTGCTTCAGACAATTTGAACTTTGCATGTTTGCTTGATGTAATAAATATTTTTATTAGTCTAAAAATTCTCAAAAAAATAGTGTTTGTTCCTGCTGCAGTTCTCATCATTGTTTAAAATTTTTATAAAATTTTATTGTCATGTGATATTTTTAAAAATTCAAAAACATTGTCTTTTTACTTATCAGAACTTTGAAAATTCATAAAAAATAGAAATATTGTCTAAAAATTCAAAAAAAATTGTTATAGGTGTGTTTTTGCGTCTTCTAATTTCTGGCCAGTTTTTGTCATTTTCCTTTTATAAAAATCCAAAAAAAATGCAAAATATGAAAAAGCTTACAAAAATTGTAAAAAATTGTAAAAAAATCCGAAAATTCTGATCCTGATCTCTGATTGTAGATATTGTTCTCTAGTTTTTGCTAAAAATAATCCCCAGGAGTTTTGAGCCTTAAAAGCTTTTTAACTTGCAAAATACTCCTGTCAGTGCACTGTTTGCTTTATTTTACATTGCTTTATTTTTAGAAAATCACAAAAACATCAGAAAAAGCCGAAAAAATTACCAAAAATATTTTAAAACATATAAAACACAAAAACATTTTCTCTTGAATTTTTTTGTATATTTTTAGTTATTTTGAAAAATACAAAAAAAAGGTTGCGTGTGCTTTTTATCATTTGTGAATATTGTTCGTCTTTTAAAAAATAAAAAAATAAAAAATTCAAAAACCACTAAAAAATTAACTCTGAAATTTGACTGCATAAGTTTTTAAATCGTGCTCCTTGTGTTCGACCCTGGTCGCTATACCAGGTAAAAAGAATAGCGAAAACCGCTTATCTTTGCTTTCATTGATTTATCTTATCTGAAGTGGTTTGAATATAAATTTTTCTCGTTGACCGATTCGAGTGGTTGAGAACAACGACAATAATTGTGAATTATTTTATCCATCTCGACCGCGTCGGATTTTGTGTCATCAGAATGGCGCCGTTGCCGGGGAGCACGGCTTTGTAGTCATTTTTCTATTTTGTCTCTCTATATTATAATTGTTTTCTGACCTTCTCTCTTTGATTTTTGTGCGAGGTACGCTTGGACGACTTGGAATTTCTTTTTTTTTGAGAACCCGCACAGGAGGAAGATTAGAGACGAGAAGAAGAATATCATTTTATTTGAGAGAACAATTATTTCTTGTAATAATTTAGGACTTTGAACTTGTGGACTTGAACATTTTTCGAGGTCTGTTTTGCCAAGTGCCGGTGCACTTGGGGGATCTCACCGTCGTTTTTCGTGTTTTGATTTTACCGTCATAACTTGTTATTTGATTCTCGTGATTTTGGCCCCTAGACGTAGGATTTTTGATTGATTGTGATGTAAATTTCTAAGGCCCAACACCTAATAGAATACCTGTTCCTATAGAACGTAATTGGACCTTGGATAAAAATTAATTGAAAAAGTTAGTCGAATTGGATTTGAGACCACGTGCCGTGAGGAGTCACATACGGCGCTGGCAGGACCCGTTGTGGCGGGCACCGAGTGACTCTCAAGATCGGACTCAGGACTCGATTCGGTTAACTAACTATTGTTCTTCACGATCAATAGAAGTTGCTCGTCTTAAGGCCGATTTTCTCGTGCATCATATAGCTAGTTTACCTTTCAGTATTTAATTTTATGCGTGGATCATATTGCATGTAGAGTGCTGGAGTAAGGTACGCATTTTCTACATCTGCATGCATCATTGTGTTTGACCGTGCATTGGCTTTTTCGACTTCCTCCCCTTGTTTTTGGACTCAAATCAATCAAAGAGGAAATCAAAAAGCTCGGTAGGTATTGTTTGAAAAAAAATTAAAAAAATAATAGAAAATCAAAAATTAAAAAATGGGACTGCTAATTGAACTTGACCTTCAAAATTAAACGTAATTGACCACTTCATTGTATTGGGAGAGCAATCCCCTCATTGTCTGCGTTTTTAATTGCTCGCGTACACACTAAGGAGTAGTGCCCAAATCCTATTCAAGCCTCCTAAGTGTTTGTACAACTTTTGTTTGGTCACCTAACTCTTAAAATTGAAAAGATAAAGACCGAACTCTCACGGTCAGATTTGTGTTGAGTTGGTGAACTGAGGGTTTGCTTTGTGTTTTGTATGTCTTTGGTGTGAGTCAGTTACGTTCATTCTTTGAATCATTAGCAGTCACCTTTCCTCCCTTCTATCTCTCTCTTCTTTCCCACCTTCTATCTCTCTTTCTACTGTACCACCCTCCCTCCCTTCATTTCCATCTCTTCATGATGGGTCACTTTCCATTCCAGCCGAATTGTGCGGCTTCTTATCTTCATGCCCATCATTCCCGCCCACTCTCTTGGGAGGTCGGAACTCCGCCCGATTTCTCATTTTCTCCTTACCCACCCTCCCATTCTGGATATGCTGTGAGTGAAACCCGAGGATACCAGATTGACCAAATACGAGACCCGGGTGTTTACCTTGTTGAGATGAGAGTGCATCCCATAGACAATCATAGGGTGCAGTTACATGCTTTACATGACTTCTATCCTAGGATGATGGATGAAAACCATGATAAAGAAGCACGGTCCGCTTCTACTTTGAGACCATTCATTTTGGAGTTGGAGTTCATTGATCTACTGCCAAAATTTTCTGGGGAATTGCACGAGGAACCCTATTTGCATATCGATGAGTTTGAGGATTTTTGTGGATCATGATCATATTCTGATATCACTTCTGAGGACTTGATGTTAATCACCTTCCCATTCACGCTTCAGAGTAGAGCCAAGACTTGGCACAGACGATTGGGAAGGAAGATTGCTACGTGGGGAGATTTACGATCGTTGTTTTTGTAGAAATTTTACCCCCGACTTAGAGCCGAGATGATGCGGTCTTGTATTCGTGATTTTTCAGTTAACCCCCAGAAGCCATTAATATATACATGGTTGAGGTTACGAGAACTTTTGAGGCGATTTCCAGATCATGGATTTTCGGTGACTGACCTTATCCATATCGCCATGAGGGGGAGGACCGCAGAGCAGATTGCATATGTCATTACCTCGTATGGTGGTTCACACCACAGTCCTGACCTGGATTTAATTGAGACCATCTTGGATTCACTTTCAGACACTCCATATTCACAAGATGATTTAAGGACAACACATGAGGGAGAGATGACAACAGTTGAGTGTGTGATGCATCATTGTGATTCAAACATCACACACCGATCAGAGGATATGGATGCTGATACTTCTCATTTGATGGATGTGTTGCCTATTGTTGTGAGTTCTCAGAGCCGGATATTGGTTGAGGACCAAATGAATTTACAGTCAGATTTTAAGCTAGTCCCGCTCTTTCACATAGAAGATTCTTCGATTCTAGATCTACTAGGATCCCAAGAGATACAGGAGGAGCCCACATTTCAGCCATCCTTTGAATCTTTCCAGTGTCCATACACAATTGATTCAGTGTCAATTCTTCAGGAGATCTTCTCAGACTCAGAGATACATTCTGATCCATCTCAGCAAAGAGAGCTTGATGAGGGACCAATTTTGGATTTTACAGACCTTGATAGTCCCGTATTTGAGCCTTGTGTCCTCCCATTTGATGAGGTCGATACATTTTTGGAGGACAGGATATTTGACAGCATAGATCCCAAGTTCCCTGATGATTCAGCATTACTCCCCGAGGGTTATCTGCGGGAGGATGCCATGGACCATATAAACTCGGTTTCACTTTCTGGGAGTGTATCCGATCTGATGGATCACGAGACCGAGTCTTCTGATATTTGTACTAATGAGTTTGATGTTTTTCTCCTCGACGACCCTCGCGAGGATGACCCGATCTTTGAGGTATTCGATGATTTCACTGATTTGTCTACATTCCATGCATCGGATATCTGCCTTTATAGTGAGTCTCCAGATCATGATCTTCCATATCTATTTGAGACGGTGATTGACGTAGAGGATTCACTGACTGATCCTTCTTTCTCCACGTTTGACTTCTTCGGTTCTGCCCTTTCACTCCATACAGATCTTGAGCCGACGATTTCTTTTGTGCTACCGGAGCCTGACTTCATCTGCACATATCTTTACCCGGTAGCAAACACCCGCCTGACTGTTTATCTGGGTGTTATCATTTACTCTCTTGACTCTGTTGACCTCGTTGTTGTTCTCCCACCGAGACTGCAACGACAGTACGGTATTCGCCTGACAGATGCCGTCCTGAACCTCGATACGACGTTGTCCTAACATTTGCGCCTAGCTATGGGCGTAAACTCTAGCGCTCGTTGAGAGGCACCTCAACATAGATCACATATGTTTATATCATTCTGTCCATATCATACATTCTTTCTGTCTCACACCCCATCTCCAACTCATGATTATTCCATACTTCGGGTGTACTTTACCCTAAGTATAGGGGGGTGTCAGACGTGTGATTATTCTTTTGATTCTTTTTATCTCTGTTTTGCTGCCTATACTTAGGGATATTTTACCCTAAGTATAGGGGGTAAACCCAGTACATTCTACCCCTCGGTTTTCCCCTTGTGTACAGTCTGCTATACTTAGGATTACTTGATCCTAAGTATAGGGGGATCACCGACTTCTATTGATTTTATTCTTTTATTCGTCGTTGTAGTATACTATTCTTCTCACTTTTTCTATACGAAGCACGAGTTATGTCTTTATTTCCAGCTCTTTGATCACTATGAGGACATAGTTCGAGCTAAGTATAGGGGGGTGTCGTATATATTGTATATATACTTTAGCCATAACTCGTACTTTCATATTTTTAATATGGATAATATACTGTGTAAATACTAAAAAAAAGCAATAAAGAGATGCAGAAAGTTCCTCAAAATTTTTTCTTGTACATACTGACTAATAAATCAGGTTAAAATATTTTGGAAAATATTTTGAAAGTAGTTTGAAAATCTATTTGAAAAATATTTTGAAAATCATTTGAAAAATGTTTGAAAAATATTTTCAACCTTTGTAAAAAGTTTGCGCCTTGTAAAAATTTTTTCTCTTTGAGTGAAAAAAAAGATTTTGTAAAACTATTTGCAAATGTTTGGAAAAATGGTTGAAAAATTATTTTGAAAAATCTATATATACTGTTTGAAAAATGTTTGCAAAATATTTTCAAATGATTGTAAATGATTGTAAAATTGTGTGAAATAATATTTTGGACTATAGTTTTGAAAATTATTTGTAAAATTATTTTCAAATAAATTTGAGGAATATATGCATCACAAAAAAATTAATTAATTAAAAAAAAGAAATAAAAAAAACTAAAAAAACCAACTATGTATATGCTTGTATAAATTACTCAAGTTGTAAATCCTGTCTCATGACTCTTGTAAATAATTGACTCACTCCTTTGTAAATATGTGTATATAATCCCTAACCTTTATCTTAAAAAAATTTGTATAGACTTGTATATATTTCTAACTATTTGCAAAAAAAAACTTTTGCATGTGCATCATTTTTCAAAAATCCATAAAAATTTCAAAATTTTGAAAATTGTTTCAAAAAAAGATTTTTATTTTTCTTCGCATTGTACATATTTTCTTGCATTGACATGTGCATTTTTCAGGATAGTCTTGATAATTAAACTAAGTCTGAGTAAATTTGAAGAATGGAGCTTAGTTGGACCTTAATCCACTTAATTTCAGAGGAACCTTATAAGATGTGGAGTTAAGACTTTTCAGGTCCTAGTGACTTAATTCTTTGGGTCCACACGGCTATGTTCACGTGTCATCTTGATGAGTCTAAGTAGAATATTTAACAACACACGCATGATTCTTTCAGACCGTGGCTTACCTTGGACAATGCACTTTACACGTAGCTCTTCATGGAGGAGGTGGCGAGGAGGCAGTTTCCTTTGGCTTGGGGTAGCATATGAGGGTAATACTTCTAGGCGGAACCTCTCTTCTTCTTCTAGTGAAGGAAGTGCGTCTCAACTTGGTCTAGTGGTGATGAAGTCTAAAGACAGAAGTTGTGGGTTGCAATAAAGCTTCAAAAGAGGGATAGTCTACTGGCTCAAGAGGAAAATTTCTTGTATATATGCTGCACCATGTAGATATGTTGTACAGATGCACAAAAAAAAGAAGCAAAAAGCAAAAAGAACTCCAAAAAAGTGGGGGGTCTGATAGAAAATGATAATCCCACCGGAGTATGTATATAGTGCAAATAAGCAAAAGCTTAAAGACTCATGGATTCCATCTCATGAAGCTTGCAGTGGGAGACTTAGCTACACTGGTTGAGCTCCCAAAATTCTATACCTCTTATTCCCCCTCTTCCTGAGCCGGTTGCACTTGAACTTAGAAGGGAATACCCCGCTTCTCGAGGAAAGAGTTGCTAGACCGGGGGATTAGAGTTACCTTGTTGATAGAGGCTGTTTCTTTGTTACTTCTGAGATGAGGAGCTATATTCACTTACACCGTACAAGTAAGATTTCATAGTCCTAAGAATTTGTGTATGTAGACTTGTTCTGATCTGACTGTTGAGGAGACCTGAATAGGAGTCTTGTGGAACTTAGAGGCTGTTAGGTTTTAAATCCACATCCCATTAAGGTTCCGACACACTAATAATCCAAAGGTCCGACAGAGCTCCATACTACATTTTTATTAGGATAAGCTTAAAAGTCAACACCTAGGTATGATATACCCTTTTGGAAAGTGTATGATCGATACCAACTCCCAATGATCGAATAAGAAGTTTACTGATAGAACCCTAAAGTAGACAGTATAAAGTTGATCTAATACTTGGGGTTTATCCTAAGTCTTCAAGTATGCAGGATGTACAGGTATTGGGAATACCTGAGGGTGATGTGATCATAAATGATTGTATAACCATGACGCTTCCATTCCTAGGGAGTGATGAAACGGGTCTGGATTTTAGTGACTCCTCTCAGTAGAGAAGTAATCTAATTTTGGTCCAAATGTTGGACATTGATCTGAATGTGATTCAGATCAATGAGAAGATTAGATTTGCGATTTTGATTTAATCAAGCATCTATGGGAGGCCCGCGATCTAGATTTGAGATACGATCTCAAATGTCCAAGTCATTATACATGGAACAATACAATCGCCCTATCCTTATCTCCAAGTATTCGCGGAGAAAGCGCATTATTCTTGAAAGAGTTCATGGATAATTTCATTGTTGATATGAATATCCGAGCATTGAGAAAATGGATAACTAAATGTGATTTAATTATCATGATTATAAAGAGAGATATCTTAGATAATTAAATATGATTTGATTATCAAAGATGTAAATAATGTGAATATGATTCATATTATTTGAGCACATGAGAATAGAGATCCAAGATGATTAAATGTGATTTAATTATCATGGATATGAATAATGTGGATAGAAATATCCATATTAGTCATATATATTATAAATGTGATTTATAATATATAAGAGAGAGCAATTTGTAATTTACATTTGTTAATTAAATATTGATGTGAATTAGATTCACATTGGACATTAAATTGAAAATGTAATTTACATTTTATTTTGGGTTGTGAATGTGATTCACAATTTTCCTATGGCAAGATTGTAATGTTTACAAAATAATTATGAATTATTTTGTAGAATAATTTACAACAATTGTTGCTGTAATAAATTGGAGATACATGGAATAATGTAATCAAGGGAGATTACATTTGGAGATGCACCTTCCATAGGAGGGACGTCCACCTATTCCTATTAGGAAAGGGAGGCCGTCCACTCCATGTATATGGAACGAGGCATTCTCTCTTTCCCATTATCTCCATATTTGGTTGATTTAATTTGAGGATTAAATTATGTTGATTTATTAATATATATTTAATCTCAATTAAATTAATTGTTGTTGGTTTTACCAACACAAATCTTAGCCATTGAAAGAAACACAATCAATGAGAGCCATTGGATTTGTATTGTCCATGGATTGAGATCCATGGATCCCAAAATGTTATAAAAGTAGAGGCACCCCTTTGCTCTTCTTGACACAACATAAGATAATATTAGTCTCTCTCTCTTTATCTCTACACGTCAGCCCTCTCTCTTCGTCTCATGGCCGCCCACCATGGATGCCCTAGAGAGACTCTCCATCGCCGCAACGTCGCCGTCATGCTGCCCAATCGTTTGCTCGTGGATCTCCGTATCCTTCGGTGCACCTCGCTCGTGAAGAAGACGATGGATCTCGTGTGTCGAGATCAAGAGATCCATCACTTGGATCATCAACGTGGATTGCGAGAAGCACGCAGTTCATCCCCGCGCTCGCAAGCGTCTCCTCTGTCAGATCGGACTTGAGAGAGGAGGTCTCTTTGTTTAGAGACTTGATCGCAACCATGCTTCAAGAGGTAATCCTATTACTTGTTTGTGGTTTAGACGAAACGATCCGATATGTGTTCTTGGATCATGTGATTTCGTCGCATAAAAAATTTTTAATTTCCGCTGCATAGAACAACTAGTCCGACTAGTCGTTCTTCGTCGTATTCGATACAATGCTCATGCTTCCGTGATGCGCTTGAGGATCTAACCATATCCTTCAAGTGCGATACTCAATAGGTGACATATGCATCCCAAGCCCTCAATAGGAGTAGCAAGGAGGAAGTCTTGAGCATGGTCAGCCTGTAAACAAAGAAAAATTGCTTTTTTCCTGACAGTCATTTCAAACTTAATTTCCATTTCATCAACAATTTTGTTAAAAGATAACTCGTCAAAGTATTCTGGACTTTAGGGGGGACCGTATCCTTATTAACAAAACATATAAGATCGAGAGATGGAAGTGTGGTGCATAAGCCCTCCAAAGCGTCTAGAAAGTCAGAATCCATACCATGTATTCCACTGTCTCATAAAATGTGGTCTTGGAGCACCCATGATTGATCTCTAGAGGCCACGAAAGCATACGAGAAAGCCTCAAGAGCTGAATGAAGACCGAAACCACCAAATCTGATGGGTAGTGATGCCACCCGCCATTGAAGGTCGCCAAAGAAAGGGCCTCCACAAACCACAATATCCTCAATAGCTTCGCGAAGCTCTTTGTCAAACCACGTAGCATCTCGTTCCATGTATGCAGGTTGATATGTCCTTAGGCCAAAATGAGGTTGACAATGCCCATACAAGACCGCAATAAAAGAAGCTCACTTTGCAGATTCTCCAATTGAGGGAGTAAATGCATGAAGTCAACAGCCTTTGTGGCCCTCATCATAGCCAAGTCTTCAACAAAGTCCTTGTCCCTACTCACTGCACCTCCTAGTAACCACACTCTCAGCACAGGTCTTCTAATATACATGGGAAACAACCCTTTGTGGATCTTCTGTCCATCACACGAAGGTAAAAAAAGTTCAGTTTTTTTTATATTCAACATAAGCCCCATATCTGGACCCATGCGATGTATAATGTCAAGCCCCTTGGCTACCTCCACAATATCCTCGATGATAGTCCCATCATCAAGATACCAAGCATGGAGAAGGAGCTAATAATTATCTCGAATCTCATGAATAAGGCGGTGCAAGGCAAGAGAAAAAAGAAGTGGATCTAAAGGATCACCTTGCTGCACTCCAGTAGTTGACCATAAATGATTATCTCCAATATATAATCTGGCTGGTTGAGCATATATAAACTCCACCCATGAAGAAATAGATAGGTATCTCCTCCTAATTTTAAATAGAAGAAATGATGTCATTAAAAAAAGAATTATTGTAACAAAACACAGATCCCATATGCCATTTTTGCTGTCAGCAACCTTTTTTTATATTTTTATATCGAGGGTGGTGGGTTCGGTTGGAAAATAAGCATCAACAAGGTCCATGAATAATATGGAAAGCATTATTACTGTTCAGTTGAAGGGTATAAGAATAAAATAGAATAAGGTAAAATAAATATACGTAAGGTAGAAGAAGAATATGAATAATGATTTTATAAGGAGAGATAAATAACATCCTTATTAATTGAGATATTCCCCAAACGAATATCCCGAGATAATTCATACGATTTACCCTAGTAACTTTTATCTACTTTCATTTGGCGTAATTTCTGTGCCACAGAAATCAATGCATTATTTTTCCCATCACAGGAAACTTCATTTTCGAATCCGAGTTAAAGAATATGCAGATCTCCTTTTTGACAATAAATATTTTTATAGGTTTACGTCTGAAGTATGCATTGCTTGTAACTCGGGTATATATATACGTTTTGCAAAGTGCAGGTGTCGTTGAATCCATGCAAAAGTATTGCACACGAAAGAGATATTCTCACGGTCAGATCTGAAGGAATCGTGTCGTTATCATGTTTGACTTTATGTACATGTCGAAATTATTTAAATATTATTTATCTAATTTATCTTGACATATTACTTATTAATATATAAGGAGTAGATCTTCTGTTGTAACACGAGCTACAACATAGGTGTTGTAATTTGCTTATTGTTTGTCATTTTTTTTTCAAAAATCCAAAATTATAGATTGAATGACATATTACTGTTATACATATATATATATATCCTCTAAATTTTGCTCACATATGAAGCTATTTGCTATTTAATATAAATAAATCTGATTTTTTTTAACTGAGATTTAAGTCGCTTAAATGTTGATTGGATATATGACTAATAATATAAAATTGTAAATGACATCGGATTTGAGTAAAATTTGGATGATATGTAGAATGTTAATCGAAAATTCAATTTATAAGGTTGGATGTTTGGAAGCAAATTCAATCTATAAGGAAATATTTTAGTAATTCTGTAATTGATTGGCACTAACATTTAACATACTTTTTCTTACCCATTGTATTTGAAAGTGATTCCAGAACGCAATACACGGCATCTAATAGTGTACCACATTTTTATACAAGTCTAGATAAATTGCTATATATATATTAATAAGATACATGCATATATATCTAATAATACAAATAATTATATCTGTATACACCAGAAAGATATGAAACCATATTTGTTTTCAGATCCAAAAAATGAAAAAATATCCTCATTCATATATGTATCTGCAAGGAAATAAAAATAAACATCCTTATTTGTACCTATATACTAAATTAAAACTACATATCCTGTGACCCCTTAAAAAAGGGATACGATGATGGACATATGTGGATATATCACAAATAACATGTAAATAATTTTAATCATTGATTATTTTATTTTGATAATATATTTATTTTTTTATTGAGATATGAGGGGAGGGGGTTATAATATATAAACAATATATTTTAATTACTAAATAATGTATTTAGATTATATATGTACTATATTTATACACATGTATATATATTATCATTGAGAGCGGGGGCCAAGCCCTCCACCCTCTACCCTCTCTTCGTCAGTGCATAATAACATTTTTCCGTATTAATATATTGTCCATTGCTATCATCCATTTATAACATTTCCTAATTCGTATTAATATATTGTCCTGCATGTTCCTTGTCCAATTTGAAGAGCTATTTTGTGTTCACTATGGATTGAAAACCTGTTGAGAACATTTGTTAAATAAGCTTTACATGTATCTAACTTAGTCATACATATATGGAAGAAACCTTAGTATTGAAGTGGAGAAGTGGAAAAGAACTTTAGAGGAAACAAAAAGAGGTTTGAGGCAGTTTTATCTCAAATAAAAAATATGAAAATTGGCGAGGATACAAGAAAACAAAGAAATGGTTCTCGTGACTCAAAAGATAAGATACGTGAAATTTTACTCATTTTACATGACATTGCAATCATGCCACATGTGGTAAGTACGCCCTAGATGGAATGCAAGTGATGAAATTAATTATACTATATAATGGGATTATATTGTGTTGTATAGAGGTCAAACTCAGGAAAGCTTATTGGGATTATTTTTTATTTACTCCATTCTTTTATATATTTTATATTTAAATATATATTTAATTGATGAGTTCTTTTCAACTTTCATATTGATTTTAAGATTTTATCCTATTTTTATGTATTATATTTGGGAACTTAAATTAATTTAGAACTTAAATTAAAATTTATACTAGAATATATGATTTGTAACATTTCTTTGATTTATTATATTTTTATTAAAATCAACTGTAAATTGTTAAATTTTACTAAAATATTTAAAATGTTTTTAATAGTTTATCAGATTTAGATGTAATTTTAATACATTTAACATTTTTGTGAAAATATTTCTAATCAGTATATATGCATGTATCGTGATTTATTTATGTTTAAGATGGAATATGTACTTATTTAATGTATGTATATTATATGATGTTATTGAACTCTACTAAAATATTACGTGATTATTTTTAATGATAAATATGAGGTGTATTTTTATTTTGAGAACATATTAACATATAGTTATTATAGAAAATGAGATACGACACATATTTTATTTAATTTAGGAGATTTGATTAATAACCTTGATGTCTCACAAAAGGTAAAATATTTTAAAAGCATTTTTGCTATTTTCCATAAACATTATTGATGTAATCGATTTATCAAATGACCTATTAAATTTTTGAGTAATTGTTCTAATTATTACAAAACTAAATGCATGGAAATGAAAAGCAATAAATAAAAAATTAAAAGTATGTTGGAAAATAAAACAATGAAATGCTTCACAATGCATATTTTTATAAATTTTATTATGCATAGAAAGGCTTCTAAAATTTTATAAAAAACTAAGAGAGGTTGTGTAAATTGCCCATATTCTTGAACTACAAGGAGTAGAATTTCGATTGCATGGTGTAGCTTGGAACGAACTTCATATGAAGTAATTATCTACTTTAGTTTATGAATCTTCAACCTAAACAGTTTGATCGCTCGATGTTGAGATTTATTAACTATTGGTGGTATGAATGATTGGGTCTTGGTGGATCGATCAAGCAACGAAGGTTTCCAAAATCAGATATAGGTTCTTATAAGAGGAATAGACTCATGTCAAGTTGATTCAACACAATATAATCCCTAACACAATTTTACCAATCTCTCAAGTTGATTTAGCACAAAATAAATCTAGTAATCTAGTGGTCGTGTAGTGTGCATACACCTTAAAGGATCCGTGTTCGAATCCCAAAGAGGACGCTCCGAACCGCTAAAATTATCGGACTTACTATTATAAAAAGTCGATTTGACTGTCTTGGTGACGCTTTAAAGAATAAAATGAGAGGCAAAGTGCAAAAAATAAATGATCAAAGATCACATTATTATAAATATGTAATGAAGGTTGACCATATATGGAAGTCAATAAATTCACATAAAAATGATTCATGAAAAGATCCTTAACTGAAAAGGAATTGATTAAGATAAGAATGACGATATAATAATTAGTGGAATGCCCTGACGATAGAGTAGATCATTAGAGAAAAAGCCCTAGGTTCATATGAACTTCAAACCGAGGATGACAAAGTGGATGGACGTCATTCCCCTAAGAAGATGAGATGAATAGAATTATGATCCAATCAATAGGGATCAATGAGAAGATAAAGGGAAAGAAATGATAATTGAAAATGAATGAATGGAATAAAAGTTTGAGGATTTTCTCAGATAGATGAATTGATTAAACTGAAAATATATTTTTGACAAATCTCTATTTCATGGCCTTTATTCTTTTATTTTGGCCTTAAATCTCTAACTAAATACATGTAAGTAACATTAATTTTTACAAAATAACACTCATAAATTGACATATAAATACTATATAAATACATATATTTAATCTCAAAATAAAATAATAATGGAAAGAAAAGAAAAAGAAATTAGGTATCAAAGACACTAAATGACCTTAGACCCTAAGACCAGTTCAATATTGACTTACTCGATAAAGAATAAAACAGGGAGAGATAGGGCATATAAATTGTTTAGAAAATACATAAAAATCCTAATTTTAATTCATCAATAAATAACTTTTGGACCCACTTTATACATACCTCAAATAAAAAATCTCATCATTACACTGGTACTAAAATTCAAAGAAAAATACAAATGTAATTTCACATAAAAATAATGCACAATGCACCTGGGACACATGTCAAAAAGCCACAAATAAAACTTCACAGATCTGTACCTCTTCCATATGAACTCAAAATTCAACAAACTCAATTTTATTGTTCATGTAATTTAGTTATCTATCTAATGAAATTGGTTTCATTAAAAATGGAGTTATGATGCAAAAGTTGGATTTTGAGTTCATATTGTACCGTATACATGTATATTTTACTCAATATATTCATTATTTATATTTTTTAGCTTTCTTGTATTTTTACATAGTTGTAAATTTTATATAAATTATAATAAAATAATACACACAAAATAATGGCATTGAAAATACATTAAAATAGTTAAAGTATTATAATATATAGTATACCAAACCTATAATATCCATACCCCTATTTGTTTTAGTGCATAAATAAATTTAAAAATAAATAATAATATTTGAATACACACATATATTTATATATATTCTAATATATTGTAATTATAAAAATATGTGTTTACATAATAATAAAATATAAATAAAAATAAAATAAACCATATATGGAAGAAACCGTCATATTGAAGGGGAGAAGTGAAAAAACTTTTAAAGAAACAAAAAGGGTTTTGAGGCAGTTTATCACAAATAGAAAAATGAAAATGAGTGACGATACAAGAAAAAGAAGAAGAGAAAGGGTCCCCGTGGCTCAAATATAAGATACATGAAATTTTACTCATTCTACGTGACATTGCTATCATGCCGCATGTGGTAAGTACATCCTAGATAGAATGCAAGTGATGAACTTAAATTTACTATATTCTGTGATTATTTTGCGATGTATACATGTCAAATTCACATAGTCTTATTTGGAATATTTTTTATTTACTTGATTCCCTTTATATATTTTGTATTTAAATCTATATTTAATTAATATCTTCTTTCCAACTTTCATATTGATTTTAAGACTTTATCTTACTTTTATGTTTTATATTTTGGGAGCTTAAATTAATTTAGAACTAAAAAAAATTATGAATCATAATATATATGATTTGTAGTATTTTTTAATTTATCATAATTTTTTTATTAAAATATAACTTGTAAATCATTAAATTCTATTATATTATTTAAATTTCTTTTAATACTTTATCATATTTGGATGTAATTGAAATATATTTAACATTGTTTTGGGAATTTATTTTTAATTAGTATGTATGTACTGTGATTTATTAATTGTCTAAGAAATAATAGGAACTTATTTAGTTGTAGGTATGTTATATGATGCTATTTAATTCTAGTAAAATATTACGTGATTATTTTTAATGAGACAATGAGTATATTTTATTTTAAGAGCATAATAGTATAGAGTTATTCTAGAAAATGAGATACGACACATATTTCATTTAATTTGGGAGATTTTATTAATAGCCTTGAGGTATTGTAAATGGTAAAAGATTTTTAAAGCATTTCATTATTTTCTGTTAACATTATTGACATGATTGATTTACGGATTGACCTATTAAATTTTTAGAGTAATTATTCTAATTATTACAAAATTAAATGCATGGAAATGAAATGAAATAAATAAAAAATACAATTACTTTAGAAAATAAAACAACTAAATTCTTCACAATGCATATTTTTATAAAATTTTATTATGCATCGAGAGGTTTCTAAAATTGATATAAAACCAAGAGTGATTGTGTAAGTTGCGCACATTCTCCAACTACAAGGAGTAGAATTTCACCTTGTTGATAGAGCTTGGAATGAACTTCATATGAAGTAACCAACTACTTTAGTTTATGAATTTTCAACCTAAAGGCTTTGAACGCTTGATGTTCAGGTTTATTAACTATTGGTGGTCCGAATGATTAGGGCTTGGTATATCAATCGGGCAATGAAGGTTTCCAAAATCATATATAGGTTCCTATAAATCTAGAGGAATATACTCTAGTCAAATTGATTCAGCACAATATAATCCTTAACACAATCTTAGCAATATCTCAAGTTGATTCAACACAATATAAATTTAGTGATCTGGTGGTAGTGTAGTATGCCTACATCTTAAAGGACCCAGATGTTCAAATATCAAAAGAGACACTCCATTCCTTAAACTACAGGGCCTAATATTAAAAAAGTTGATTTGACTTAGGATATAGGTTGAGAGGACATGGAAACTAAGTTTATTTTACTGATCCTCACAGATGGCAAGACTCATTCCCAATTAGAGTGAATCAATTGAAGCCCTTCCTTCGTAAAATTAATTACCAAGGCTTGGTGATGCTTTAAAGGTCAAAATAGAGACAAAGGCTAGAAAATAAATGCTCAAAGATCATATCATTATAAATAGGTGACGAAGGTTGATCACACATGGAAGTCAATTAATTCACACAAAAAATGTTCATGAAATGGTCCTTAACTCAAAAGGAGTTAATTCAGATAAGAATGAAGGTATAATAATTAGAGGAATGCCCTTGACGATGGAGTAGATCATTAGAGAAAAAGCTCCCACCTCAAATGAACTTCAAATCGAGGACAACAAGGTGGATGGACGGCATTCCTCTAAGAAGATGAAATGGTCAGAATTATGATCCAATCAATAGTCCTAAGGTAATTGATTGGATCGACGAGAGGATATGAGGGATAGAAATGATAATTGAAAATGAATGACTGAAATAAAAGTTCGTGGATTTTCCCAGATCAAAGAGAACGAGAGACAAATTGACTAAACTGAAGATAGATTACCCAATGACAATTGATCTTTGCTAGAATCAAGTGATCATGTGATGGAATTTCACTTTGACCGAATCAACACCAAAATGAATGTGCCTCCTTCGTAGATCGTGCATAGAGCTTTGCATGAGATATTGTCAAGTTTGAGCTCTCGATCTGATGTCACTCGAGCTCTGAATCTTGTACTTCTACTAAGAAATGGTGGAATGGACACATGAACAAATGGTGAGAATATGGATGGATCAAGGGATATTTATAGAAAATAGGAGCCAGTGATGTTAAGAAAATCAATTATGACCATTTTAGATCTTGATACACTTACCTATAAAAATATGTGATAGGTATCAGAGCTAACTGTCAACCTCGAACTATTGACCAAAGGTTGAAGATGAAGTCTTAGCTATATTATCACACTAGAGCGGAAAACACTGAATAGATGAAAGCTACCACGAGCTAGGGCTTTTTAAACATAAAGAAGATAAAGTTTCCCCTATGATTTCAAATCTGAATATGATGGATGCAAATGATGTGTAATCGATATGAGAAAGTATAAATCATAGGAAAAATGATTGGTCTTTCATGTGAACTTGAAATAAATGAGAATGGTGTATAATTAAAGTTTAAAAACTGATCTCAATTGAAAAGTATGAAATAAGTTTAGAAAATCAAATCCAAATATATTCTTAGTATCTAATCCACCTCACCATCCTTGAACTTCTCCCACTACTTCTACCTCTTCAATAGCCTTGACTCCTACTCATTACCTCCTCACCATCTCTGCCTTACCACTCGACTCCTACTTATACATTGCCAATCCCTAAAGGCCTATCATGGCCTACTATTGTAAGTCCCCTTACAACCTTTGTTTCCTCATTTCCACTCCAATGAAGAGTTGTTATCTCCATTTTGGGTTGATTATTTTGGGTAGTTATTATCCGGTCTAGAAAAAGGAGGTGGGATAATGAGCATCATCTCCTTGGGGACCAATTCCAAATAAGATTAGGAGACAGAAAGGTGGTGGGAGATGATATAAATAAGGACCTCATACAAGGCAAGGTGGATTATCTCTCACTCATACATCTCTCTCTCTCTCTCTCTCTCTCTCTTATTTCTCTCCCCATACAAGGAAAGAAGCATCCCATGCAAGGCACGAAGAGTGGCCTGCATGGGCGTGAAGCGCAACCGCATCCGTGAGGAGCGTCCATGTTGGAGGCGTGAGGAGCAACCACAAGGAAGGTCTATTCTTGAGGAGGGACAACTCATGAAAAGGAGAAGCATCGATATCGTGTTCTCCGAGTACAAAATGACATTTATCTGATTTTATTCTTGTAACAGTGTCTCAGTTTTGTTGGACAACAAACTGAGAAGACATTACACCCTCTTATTTTTGACATAGTGGAATTGTTGTGGGTCATCATATCTCGTGGGTTTTTTCCCTCTATGACATCGAGGACGATTTTCCCACATAAAATTTCTCGTCTCTCTATGATTTCTTGATTATCATGCTATGATTATTGTACTTGATTCCCTTGTGGGCAATAATCCACTTCCGATCATCCTTTGAAAGACATGTTAAGGGAACCCCTTCTTCGTACAAGTGGTATCGGAGATCACATTGTTGAGATGGGAAAGGATGATGAAGGCACAGTGATCAAGTTGACAAGAACGAATTTTCAAATATGGAAGGTTAAGTTGGAGGTCATCTTATATTGCAAGGACCTCCATGATCCTATGGAAGAAGAAAGAGCCAAGCCCGAGGGTATGTCAATAGGTGGTTGGACAAAGATGAACATGAATGTAGTCGACACCATTATGAATGGATGGACTTGCCTATTTTCCATCATTTTACAGAGGAGATAGATGCAAATAAACTGTGGGAGAAACTGGCATAGATTTTGAGTAGGACATGTCTACAAACAAGGCGCTCTTGATTTGGAAGTTGGTGAATCTGAAGTACAAGGACTGGATAAAGGTTGTTGAGAATTTGAATGAGTCATAGAGTCTCATTAATCAACAGAGTACCATGGACATGATGATAGATGATGAATTACACACGCTTCTTCTACTGGGTTCTCTGCTAGATAGTTGGGAAACCTTAATGATTATCTTGAGCAATTCCGCTGCATACGACAAGATGACCATCCCTATGGTCAATAGTAGTCTCCTAAATGAAGTAATTAGATGACGATCATCGGAGAGTCCTCTTCATCACATGTGGATGTTGTTGAAAGAAGGGACAGGTCCAACAATAGGGGAAAATCACGAGAGAGACTCAGAGAGAAGTCCAAGGAACGAGAAAAGTGCCATCATTGTAACAAGTCTGATCACTTGAAGAGAGATTGGTGAGTCTAGGAAAGAGAGCAAGTAGAATCCATAAAGAATCAGAAGAAAGACGAAGATGAGAACATTGCTGCAACAATGGACGATGACAATGAAGATCAGTTGGTGCTTACTATTCAGGAGCAATGTCTACATGTAGGGGATGGCTCTGAGTGGACCGTTGATTTGGTCGCCTGATAGATCCTAGCTTGATTAGGTGGGGAGGGTCTTGCACTCCACACAAGGCGAGAGCGAAGTTGATGTGGCGACTGCTCACAGAGATCAAGTGACTAATCAACAAGTACCCACAACATATAAATTAATCAATGAATAACAAGAATGTGAAGTAAAATTTATTTTACTCTATAACGAAAGGTATATAATGTGTAAGCATGTGGACATTAAACCACTAAGAGCAAACATGATAGCTTAATGATTACTTCCAATCAAAGTGAATTATGTACACAAGTATTTTTTTGTCTTTTTGCATGAGGTTTTGATTTTTTTAAATTTTATTTGATTTCTAGTTAGTTATTTTTTTTGTATTTTTCTAATTTTTATTTTCTTTTTAATTTTAATATCATATCATAGAATATTACATAGATGTATATATAAGAGTATATGAATAGATTAATATAATAATGCATAAATGATATAAGTAGTACATAATAATAAATATAATAAAATATACAAAAGCCGAAAAATATTAATAAATATAGTCATGATTATATATATTAGTACTTTTTTTTAAATTTAATCTGATATTTATAATAGTGAGTAAAGATAAAAACTATATGTAGATATATTGTATAATATGGTGTATGATAGTTATAAATATAGAAAAAAAATCGAACTTTGTAAAATATTTTTTTACATGTTTACAAAATTTCTATTATTTTTGTGATTTTAAGTATTTTTTTACTAATTTTTAGGCATTGTTAAAGCCCAAAATATCTCAAAATAGGGGTGAAATAAATAGATTGAATTGTTTTGAGATTTAAAATACTAAATTACTGAAAAAATCTCAAAAATAATTTTAATATATAATAATATATATACATAAATTATCAAATAGAAACTAATATTTTTGAAATATTTGAAGAAGTTTTATATTTTTATAGGATTTTGGAGTTTTTTATTTTTATTTTCTTTTTCTATTTTATGGATTTTTGTTTTGAAAGCACAAAATACTATAATAAACAAACATTATTTTTTTGTAATTTTAAGCAGTTTTTTATGATTTTTTTTGGAATTTTAAATGCAAATAGGGAAAAATATGCTCTTTTATTTTTTAATAAATAGACAAAGTCTAAGAAATGCAAACAAATTATATAGCGTGAAAGAACATGCCTCTAGATACCATATCCTATTTTCCCATAAATTTTAGAGTACATATGATATTTATAACAAACTAGAAATCAAGCACAAGTATTTAAACTAGCATGGGTATATTTGCAATTAAAATGTAAGGAAATGGTTTATATCAAATTTACCAAAACTTTACAACTGATATTTGAATTTTATGGACCATTTTACAATTATTAAAAGCTAGGGGTGTACCCCTACAAATTGTCCACCTCATGTGGTGGTTCATGTGAGGTGAGATGGCATGAGTATGGATGAAAATACAAGAAACGGTAAGGGGTTCCATACAATTGATCACATTTATTTACACTTCAATTTATATGTACACGACTAAATATTAGAGAAACAAAAATAGGGGTTTGGTATGCAATTACCTCACAAAAGGCGTACAGGGCTGGAAGCTCTGACCGTCTTACTTGACATGCGTCGGCTTCTCCTCGGGCGATGACACTTTGGCTACAGACGGTTGGGATTAGATCCCCAGATTTGATCAGATGGTCATGACTCATCAAATCCGATGGTTACTGCTCGCCTGGGCTTCTAGCCTGATACGACGAGTAACAGAGAATAAGGAAGAATCCCATTCCTCCCAAACTTGGGATTGATGCAGCTCATGCATCCAATCTTCGTTCTTGCTAAGGATGCTCTAATGGATCCTGGGGGTGGTCCGAATCGAGTGGTTTCCCTAGAATGGTCTAGAGCTGATGGATGGGGCTCTAGCGTGAAGCTCTTTATTATCTTCAAATGGAGATTACATGCCCCTTCTAGACTTGCAAGTTAGATGGGAAGCTTCACAAGGAACATGCAATCAGGCATGGACCTTTATTGATGGGTTTCGAGGCGAGATGAGGGAAGGCGAAGGTTCTCCGACGAAGGCGGCGGAGGGATCACTAATGGACTAAATCTAGGGTGATTTAGGTGGTGTGATGGGTCGAGAATGTCGGGAGCACATTGCGAAAAAATGTGATGGTGTCGAGGGAGTCAGATACGGTCACAAACATGGCAGAACGGAGCAAGAGCTGGGAACTCCATCGATCGATTCGATTGATTTTAAGCCAAACTACCAATCTAATGACAAAATAAAATGCAGAAACATGAAGGCTAAGACCAAATCTATCTAGAAATGGATTAAAAAGGGCGCATCTCATACTTATAAATCAAGGAGTAGAGATGCCACTGGAGCTCCACCTTGGACCGCCTCCTCTCCTCCTAGCGTCACCTCGACCCTGGGGAGTGCTCTCTCTATCATCAGGAACATATGCACATAAGGCGAAGGGTTTCAGGGCTAGAAGATTTATCAAACAGAGAAGGGAGGTTAGAATGGTTATTGATAAATGGAGACAATGGTCCTCGTTGACAAATGATTTCTGGAGAATCGATGATATGTACAAGAGATTTTAGGATTATGCATGTATTAGGGACGATCGACAATAGGTTGGCTTGTGAGATTAGGTCAATTGGAGTGATTAAACTCTTAAGAAAAAGGAGAGAAGATGGGTATTTGACAATTTTGACACGCCCGGAGGGGGGGGGGGGTAGTTGTCCCACGTCAACAAGGGTTAGGTTCTGGTTGGTCCACGTGGACCAAATAAAAAATTCTAGAGGGGAAATTATTGGTAAAATCTATAATTAATAGTTAATGACTTAATTGATTTAAGAATATAAAATAAAAAATGTTTATTATTTTATGTAGTATTTATTTACTGATTTTATATTTTTATGGAGTATTTATTATGATTTGGTATTTACATGTAAATTATAGGTATATTTACATATATATTTATCGGATGATTTTGTATTTTAGAATTTTTATTTCATGAAATAACACACACACACACACACATATATATATATATAACTTATTTAATTACATTCAAATATATTTTTGTTTTATTTTTCTGAGTTTTTTTGCACCCTTAAATAAATAGATGTATTTATTGTATAAGTATAAGTATAGATACTTCATCTATGTATTTTAGTATGTTTATTTATTTAGTGTATTTTTAATAGTTTTAGTTCATCGTATATATTTAAAAATACCATATAGAATTTTTACAAAATTATAAGAAAGTATAAAAGAATGCAAAATATAAAGAATAAATAAAATGAATATTTTATTCAAGTATATTGTATTAGGGGTCCGAAGCCTAACTTTTGCGTCTTAACTCCAAATCAAGTGAAAATACCTTCATTAAATAGCTAATATAAAGTTATGTACTATTAAAGATGATTTTAATGCATTTCAAGTCCATAGAGAGAAGTATTGATCTGGAAAGTTTGAGTTTTGACACTTTAATTTGAGTGTAGAATGTATAATTTGTATTATTTTTGTGTGAAATAAATTTTGTATTTTTCTTTGTATTTTTATCTACAACTTTTATGTACAAAATTTATTGATTTCATGTATAAACAATGAAGAATGAATGGATCCCAATAAATGAATTATTGAAAAATGAAATATTTTTGATGCATTTTTTCCAATTTATCTGTCCTATCTCCCCCTACTTTGTTCCTTGTTGACTAAGTCATCATGATGCCCAAAATCTAGATACTCGGGTTAAGTAATAATCAAGGTCGTTAGGGCCTGAATAACAAGGATAAGTCAATCAAGAAAAACAAACCACCAAACTAGAAATCAAACAATTAATGTGTCAAGCAGTTTTGCTATTTATTTTTACCTGGTATTGATACCAGGGTCGAACACAGGGAGCACATGATGCTAATACTACGAAGTAATCAAGAATCCCAAAAAGCAAAGAAATGGTGGTCTTTTTTAATTTTTCATTTTTTATGATTTTTAATTATAAGAAAAAGACTAAAGTGGAAGCACAAATCAACAATCAACCAATTATTTAATAGCCCAAAAATATTAAAATTTCAGAATAAAAACATTTTTTAGTTTTTAAAATATTTAGATCTTTTTTGTGTTTTTTCTTAGATTTTTCTGATTTTTAACTAATTTTCTAAAAATCAAACAAGGACAAAAATGACAAGTAGTGTACAGTTGGAATCTAAAGGCAAATTAATTATTCAAAATGGCTATAAAATTCGAGCAGTAATTTTACGTAAAACTACAAGCAAAAACCTAGCTACAAAAGAAGAAAACACATTTGTTTTATTTTAATGATTTTTAATGATTTTTCCAAGGTTTTTGGTATTTTTCATTTGTTTTGAATTTTATAAATGAGAATGAGGCAAATCTTGGATAGAAGTTAAAACACAACAAAAAATACAAGAACGAATTTTTTTAGAATTTTTAAGACTTTTTAGTATTTTTATTGATTTCTAAATCAAACAGCGACATTTTGTTGGGTTTTTGAATTTTTAAAAATAATAAATGAAGACAAAACACAACCAAAAATTCACCAAAATTCCTACACCATGGCAGGAGCCATGTGTCAAAATTTTGTGAATTGTGGACAATATGTGCTATTTACTAAATCAAAAATAAACCACACAACACATAGGGACCATTCTGCAAAGAAAATATGTTTCCGGACAAAATAATAACACACAATAAAACTCCAATACCAAATCTGCAATTTATCCACTAATAAGCGCACATGTCATAAAGCAGCGTTCATAGGGGCATATTTGCAAATACCGAAATTAAACATTCAATTCATAACAAATAATAAGTCTAGGATAAGTAATGCAAATAACCCCAAATAACACGTGACGATGCATGTGGGTCCATACAGACAGGACTGAAATGCAAATATAGAAAACTGTTGGGGCTAACATGCAAAAAGGTCCACTGTATAACTTTTATTTTACAGACCGAGATGAAAGCTAAAATAAACGCAGGCTAGACGGAGCAAATTACCCATGCAACATGTGAGCGTCATGTGGGGTGGACAGGTGGTAGGCGTTGAGTGGAGGCGAACGTGTGGCTCTGGCTCTGTCTGCTGTCAGATCCACGGTCGTCAGGTCGTCAGGTGGCATCTGGACGAAGGGTGCGATCAACGGCGAAGAGAGGCTTCGGTAGAACAACGCCTGGGCGAAGTGCACCGAAGCACCGAGGGAGATCGGCTACTCTGATGAATGATCGGACGGCGACAAACGAATCGTGGAGCCCCTCCGCGTCGGGTACATCGGTCGGATGGGCTCGCTGATGGTCGGATCTTCGGAACAGTGGCTAGGACCTGGGCGAGCTCCGGTGAGAGTGGTCAAAGGGTGATTCGGGTCTATCCACGCGCGCTAAGACCTGCAGGAGAATTCTCAGACTCGGAGCAAGGCATCGATCGGGGTTATTTGGCATAAGATAAAGAGAAGCGGCGGTGAATGGGGTTGGTCTCCGGCGGTTGCGATAAATGGAAACCTCGAGCCTAATCTCGATGCCAAGATCCAGTCTCAAAGTGATCAGGGTGCGTAAGGATATGGAAGGTGAAGGTGTGGGTCTATCGGAGCGGATGAGTGAAGGTGACTAAGCTATGAATGGCTGGTCGGTGCTGGCGGAGCTACGACACCGATAAATGGAATGATTGGATAAATGACAGACCCATGAATGATCAGAGAGCTATTTGACGGTTCGAGTATGATGCTAAGCTCCAGGAGAAGTGAATGGCGAGGTTGTCGCCTCGACGAAGCTGCGGTAGGCAAAGGAGGCTTCTCGTGACGGTTCTCCAGCCACGAAGGTTGAGATACGGCTACACGACACCAATCCGACCACTGAAGGCGTCCTCCGACGGCTGTCACTACGAGGAAGGAGTCTAGTGTATCAAGAAGGTGAGCGGTGCGAGCTACCAACCTGGGGAGGAGGATAAGAGAATTTATAGAACTCCCAGGTAGCTGGAGAAACCAGGCCAGGGTACGCAATCCAAGAAGAATCCACACTTCCCTAGGGATCCGCGAGGATCTTGGATGCATGAGGAAGGCACGGACGGAAATTCAGAGCAAGGGGACGCATGATCCGGCCAGGAGAAATGGGAGAAGGAGGTTCGACGGATCAGTCGGGTCGGGTCAAGCCCTGGAAGAGGGGGTTGACCCGAGTCAACGATCAGCCGTGGACGAATTAGAAAATTGGATTTACAAAAATATTTACAAATTCAATAAAAAATATTAAATGATTTTAAATTAAAAAGATATAAAATGAAAAATGTTTGTTATTTTTCAATTTTTTCCTGTGATTTTTATTTGTTTTTATGAAAAATAAATTATTGTATATACAGTATAATATATTATATACAAGTATAAAATACCTATTTATTTTGTACAATTATTTTTATTTAATTTATTTTTACAAAAATATCCTAATTTTATATTTTATTTATTTACCACATAATATCTGGAGTATAAAATAATTTTTATTTTATTTTTATTGGTTATTTACAAGTATAAAATAAATAGGCAGTGATACATATATACATGTACTATATACAAGGTGAGAGAGAATTTTATTTTGTTTAAATTTTATTTTTCTAATTTTTATTTTAATTTTAGAAATATATACATGGGGATAAAAACACCTATTTATAATTTATTTTTGTAAAAATAAATTATGTACACATAGGTGGTAATTTACAAGGTAGAGTGGCCCTATCTCTCTCTACTTATTTTATTTGGCGATCAGGCCCATGCTGGACCCTCTCTTGGGTTCAGGTCACTCAATATTTATTCTAAATATTTCCTTCTTTTTATTTTATTCTTTATTCATTTATTTTTGTACAAATACATGCTAATTATTAAATATTAAAAAAAATGCATGCTTATTGCTAATTTATTGTATTTACAACTATATACATGATGCTTTGCCAAGATATTTAGCTAAAATAAAAGAATAAAGAGTGATGAATGGGGTTTCATCACCCCCCTTATACTTTACTTTTGCTAGTCCCTTAGCAAACACTTATTTGAAAAAGAAGTGAAAAGAGAAAGAAAAAGAAAAAGAAGGGTAATCAAGGTTGATTATTAAACTTGCCTTTATTATATTGAAGTATGGAGCTCAGTCAGACCTTTGGATTATTAGTTTGTCGGGACCTTATTTGGACTTAGGATTAAAACTCAACAGCCTCTAAGTTCCACCATATGGTCAAGACTCCTCAACAATCCAGATCAGAACAAGTCTGCATACACAAACTCTAATGACCACGAATCTTTCCTTGTACTGTGTATGTGATATGTAGCACTCCACCTGAGAAATGACAAAGTGACAACCACCCCTCCACAAGGTAACTTTAATGCCCTAGTCTGGCAGCTCTTTCCTCGAGGAGCGGGGTATTCCATTCTAAGTTCAAGTTCAACCGGCTAAAGAAGAGGAGGAAGAAGAGAATGGACCATGACCAGTGTAGCCATGTATCCTTGGGAGCCCAACTAGTGTAGCTCAGTCTCCCCTGCAAGCTTCATGAGATGAGAATGGGTAACATAAGCTTTTCTTTATTTGACTATATACACTCTGGTGGGTATTTTATTTTCAATCAGACCACCACCTTTTGTAGTTTTTCTTTCTTTGCACATTTTTTTTCGATGTGCATATGTACAACATACCTACATGGTGCAACATATATACATAAGGAGTTTTTCCTCTTGAGCCAGTAGAATATCCCTCTTTTGAAGCTTTATTACAATCCATAACTCCTGTCTTTAGACCTCAACACCACTAGACCAAGTTGAGTCGCACTTCCTTCACTAAAAGAAGAAAAAAGGTTTCGCCTAGAAGTACTACCCTCATATGCTACCCCAAGCCAAAGGAAATTGCCTCCTCACCACCTTATCCATGGAGAGCTATGTGTAAGGTGTTGGTGCAAGTAAATACATTGTTTATGAGAGTCATTTGTGCGTTGTTAAGTGTTCTACTTAGGCTCATCAAGATGACATATGATCATAGCTTAGTGGACTCAAAGAATTAAGTCCTCAAACATACCTGAAAAGTCTTAACCCTAAGCCCTAAATTAAGCTCTATTTTCCAATTTAATTCCAGTCTAGTTTAAATGTCAACTATAATTCACAAAAACTGTACAAATATATACAAAAATCTTTTTGCATGTTTTTTGGAAGATGTGCAAAAGTTTTGAAAAATGTTTGAATGAATGAATGCATGAATGCAGAAGTTTTGTAAAATATTTACACACATTTACCCAAGGGATTTTGCAATCTTTTGTTTGTCAAACATTTTACAAAAATTTTGTACTATATACATAATTTTAATATGAAAATATTTACAACTCATTACACAAACCATTTTTACAAACATGTGTACACAAATAATTTGTATAAATAGCGATGTATGTGCAAGAAAGAATTTTTATATACAAGGAAAAATTTTAATTTTTTATGGTTTTTAGATAAAAGAATTTTAGCCATTTTATTTATTAACACACGAGCTATGGCTAAAGTATATATGAAATATATACGACACCCCCTATACTTAGCTCGAACAATATCCTCAGAGTGAATCGAGAGCGATGAAGAAGACATAACTCGTGCTTAGTACTGGGAAGTGAAAAGTAATAGTATACTACAATGACAAATCAAAGAATAGAATGAAGAGAGCCCGGTGTTTCCCCATGTACTTAGGATCAAGTAATTCTAAGTATAGCAAACTGTACATAGAGGGAAATCCGAGTGATAGGATGTCCATAGTTTACCTCCTCTATACTTAGGGCGAAAGGTCCCTAAGTATAGGCAGGAAAGCAGAGGTAAAAAGAATCAAAAGAATACTAAAGAGTCCAACCCCCTATACTTAGGGCAAAGTACACCCTAAGTATAGCATAATCATAGGATGCAGATGGGGTGTGAGACTAAAGAATGGAATGATATGGACATCTGGATCTATACATGGCAGAGGACAATGATAATAAGGCATGAGATGCACTAGATGTGAATAAAAGACCACATCTCACGCAAAATTAATAGGGGCGACGTCAAGGACCAACGACTCATGATCTAGATATGGTTTGAGCCGCTGCCCATTAACATGAAAGGTAGACTTGGATGACATCTCAGATATTTCAATACTCCCATTGTCATGTACTTTTCAGAGCAGGTATGGTCCCTTCCTCTTGCTCTGCAACTTCCCTGGAAATAATCTAAGCTTGGCATCAAACAGACATACTCTCTAATCTGTCTCAAACTTCTTGTGGCTGATATGATAATCATGCCACTCCTTTACTCTCTCCTTGTTATGTAGTCTGCTCGAAAAGGCTGCATCTCTAAGCTCCTCCAGGACTGCCAATTCTGCCCTCCTCTGACCTCCTATACTCACTGGATCCAAAATTATGTTTGTGACAATCCAAAGTAACTTTTGCCTAATCTCAATAGGTAAATGGCAAGGCTTGCCATAAACGAGGCGAAAGGGAGATGTGCCCAAAGGAGTCTTGAAGGACGTCTGGTATGCCCACAAGATCGAGTCCAAAAGTTGTGACCAATTCTTTCGGTCAGGTAGGACGACCTTCTGCAATATAGTCTTGATCTCCCTATTCGACACTTCAGAAGACCATTGGTCTGAGGGTGATATGGAGTGGCTACTTGATGGTCTATGCTGAACTCGCTAGTAAGGGCCTTTACCTTGTCGTTGATGAAATGAGACCCCCTGTCATATATCAACACTCGAGGTACCTCGAACCATGAAATGATATTCTTCCTCAAAAATCTGCATACAGTCCTAACATCTGCGGCTCAGGCGGGGATGGCCTCAACTCAATGACTCACATAATCAACGGCTAACAGAATGTACTCAAATCCCTGGTTCTTAGGGAATGGACCCATGAAATCAATGCTCCATGCATCAAAAACCTTACAGAAGTGAATGGGTTGCATCGACATCATGTCACGCTGTCTACAAGTGCCCATCCTCCGATAGTCAGTACATCTCTTCACGAATTCATCAGAATCCTTGAAGAGAGTAGGGAACCATAGGCCGGATCGGAGCACTTTTTGTGCCGTTATCCTCCTAGAGTGATGTCCTCCTGCCTCTAGCTTGTGGCAGTAGGTGAGGACGCTATGGTGCTCCTCCTGAGGAATGCACTGTCGCCAGACGCTATCCCCTCCTTCATGGTAAAGGATGGGATCCTCCCAATGGTAAGACTTGGACTTCTCTAGGAAGGTCTCAAGTCTCTTCCTGGGCCAACCTTGTGGAACTTTCTTGGCAACAAGATAGTTCACAATGTCAGCATACCACGGGAGTGAGGCGATAGCAAGGATCGCCTCATCTGGGAAGGTCTCAGAAATCGGATCAATCTGCTCAGAATTCTCAAGATGCTCTAATAGGGAGAGATGATATTCCACCACATTCTTGACTCCAGGCTTATCCTTAATCTCAATATCAAACTCCTAGAGTAGAAGGATCCATCTATCAATCTTGCTTTGGCATCCTTCTTTGCCATGAGTTATCTGATGGCAGTATGGTTAGTAAAGATAGTCACTCTGGACCCAATGATATACGATATGAACTTATCTAGGGCAAAGACTACGGCTAGCATCTCCTTCTTAGTGACAGTGTAGTTCCGCTGCATGGCATCCAATGCACGACTAGCATAGTCAATGGCAAATGGCACTCCATCCCTCCTCTGTCCCAGTACGGCCCCTACGACAAAATCAAAGGCATCCGTCATGATCTCAAATGGGAGAGACCAATCAGGTAGCTGGAGGACATGAGCCTCAACAACTAGACTCTTGAGAGTCTCAAATGACACAAGACACATATCATCTACAATGAACTCAGTGTCTTTGTTTAGCAAATCAGTCAACGGTCGGGAAATCCTGCTGAAATCATGAATGACGCATCGATAGAAACCGACGTGGCCCAGAAAAGATCGTAACTGTTGCAAATTGGACGGTGGATTGAGTTTCTTGATGACATCCACCTTGGCTGGATCAACCTCCATGCCCCTGTTGGAGATGACATGACCAAGCACCGTCCATTGAGTCACCATGAAGTGACTCTTCTCCCAAGATAATAAAAGATGGACGTCGATGCATCGTTGGAGGATGCGGTCTAGGCAGTCAAGAAAAGCATCAAACCCATCGCCATAGACCGAAAAGTTATCCATGAAGACCTCTAAGCAATCACCCACCATGTCCGAAAAGATGGACAACATGCTCCATTGGAATGTCACCAGGGTGTTACATAGACCAAAGGGCATACGTCTGAAAGCAGATGTCCCAAAGGGACAGGTGAATGTGGTCTTGTCCTGGTCTTCTGGCACAATGGCCACCTGATTGTAACCTGAGTACCCGTCAAGGAAATAATAGTGACTCTTTCCAGCTAGCCTCTCTATAATTTAATCAATAAAAGGCAGCGAGAAATTATTCTTCTTGGTGGCCTGATTCAATCTTCTGTAGTCCACACAGACCCTCCAAGAAGTGGGTACCCAGGAAGAGATCTCCTCTCCAGACTTACTCGCAACTGTAGTGATGCCCATCTTCTTGGGCACCACATGTAATGGACTAACCCACTTGGAGTCGGAGATGGGGTAGATCTCCACCATTTTGAGATTTCCTTCATGACAACCTCTCGAAGGTTAGGTTTCAGCCATCATTGGAACTCACGTAACGACTTGGCATCTTCTTCGAGATAGATATGGTGGGAGCACAAGGAAAAACTTGCCCCTAGAGATCAGCTACGCTCCATCCTATCGCCTTGCTGTTCTTTTCAAGAACCTCCATCAAACGAGATTCTTGCTTTCCAGTCAAATCTGCTGAGATAATGATTGGGTGCATCTCATGCTCGCCCGTAAGGAACCTATACTTTATAGACTGTGACAAGGGATTGAGCATTAGACAACTGGGAGCTGGTGGATCTAGCCTCTGAAAGGTCTGAGTGAATGCGACCAAATCTGCATGGGAGAACTCTCGCTGAACATGGAAATCTGGTGAAGACTGCTTTGTTGGTGTCTCTGTACTCCGAATAGGATCAGTCTCCACCCTAGTTGCTGGTTCTGTAGGAATCATACATGGAATCAACTCATCAAACTCTTCCCAATCAATATATAACTTTGAGAGATCCGAATATGAATCAAAGAAAGTATCTGCTGCCTTGCTCTCTTGAACGCGATCTGTTGCTTGAAATGTATCCTCTTCCAAGAATGCGCTCTCCAAGCTCTCCTCTACTGGAATCTATGCATCAGCGGGATCTGAAGGTGAGAGGATGGCTCGTGAAACTGGGTCTGACCAAGCAGATTCGTCATCAGTGATTAAAAAATCGCACTCCTGGTGGACGTCTCGCTCTACCTCTGTCATCTGCTCTGAATTTGTAAGCAACTCTGAGCATGTTGAATCTCGCATTCTAGTCTCATCGATCGTCTCTATTTGTATACTCTCACCCTCGACGCGAAAGTATACCTTCCCACTATCATGATCGGACACTACCTTGGATTGGCCAAGAACGGGTGTCCTAAAATGATGGGGGTATCGGTCACAGACTCAAGGATCTCCATGTCCAACGAAACAAAGTCCACGACGAATTTCAGGCCCTGAATTGTGATGACCACGTCCTTCCGCAACCCATTTAGCCTCTTGACAGGCCGATAAGCAAACTAAAGGACCGTCCTGCTCTGTCGAAAAGGGCCACACTCGAATCGGTCGAGTAAGGCTGTCGGAAGTAAGTTGATAGAAGAGCTGCTGTCTAATAGAGTCCGATCGAACCTCTGCTCATGTATGTGACATCTGACATAGGGAGCACCTGCATCTGGCCTCTTAGCTGGTAGACGAATCTAGATAGTGAAGCAAGTGGCACGAGTGAGCACATGGATCTTTGAGTGGTGGTTCCTCCTCTTCCTGCGAATAGTTGTCATCTCTCTCTAATGTTCCTCTGGAAGAGGGGGATGTGCTCCAAGGCCTCCTGTAGAGTCAACTGTATCTGGAATCTGTCTATCATCTGCTGGCTGAACTCTAGCTGCTGAGATTTTTTTGAGTTTTCTTTTTTGGCCCCCTTAGCCAAGCGAAGTGCTTGGGGGAAGGGGAAGGCTGGTCCCTCCTCAGATAAAGGGCTAGGATCGTGTCGCTGCTGCTGTGGCAAAGTAGAATCCATACAAACATCTCCATGCATCATATATGGACTCACAAATGAAAATCCCTTTCCTTTATTACCAGAATAGTCCTGAGATACAACGACAGAAGGAAATGCAACATGAATAAAAATAGTGGCCTCAGTGCCATCCTCGGCATCTGGACTTAAGGCATCAGTACTGCGCTCTGGCTCAACATCATCATCTCTGGCGGTATCAGCACCACCTCCTACATCTGGTGAAATGATAGCCTCAGTACCGTCGGCTGGGTCTACGCCCTTGGTGGCATCAGTACTACCGTCATCAACATCATCATGAGCGGCATCAGCACCGCTCTCCTCCTCATCTGGTGATCCTGAGTCCTCATGTGGTTGTCGCTCAGATGAGGCTCTGCTTGCTGGAATCCTACCGCTCCTAAGTGTAACAAAGTCAGCATCAAAAGTGTATGAAGAAATATCACCAAGTGAATCACTAGGGTAACCTCTTTAAACTCTACCTGCTCAGACTTCCTCTTTAGGTTGTTCAGATTCGGCTCAATCTGAGCAGGTATGGCAACATTGCCCTTCACTATCTCCCTCATCTCCTGTCGGAACTCATCCATCTCTTGTTTGAAGGTGGCCTGCTGCTCGGAAATAAGGTAGGTTAATTCCTCAAGAGCTGGGTTCTCATAGGCTAGCCCATGAGAACCAGACGGGTGGCCTCTCTGGAAATGTGGTTGTTACTGCTGGGTAGGATGAGAGGGATACTGGGGATGAGACTGTCGAGGCTCCTGCTGCCTCCATGATTGTCCCTGTTGATAGAGACGAGGACCATGCTGCTGGTAAGGCTGTGGCTGTGGGAACTGGGGCTGCTGTTGCTACTTGCTGAACTGGCCACCCTGAACTGGAGGCTGCTACTGGGAAATGGTACCTCCGGTCGACCAACGGACACCGAAATGGTCTCATCGAATACCAGGCTCAGGTCAGTCATACCAAATCTCGTTGACGTCCATAAACGGATCCTGCTCGTAAGTGGGTGGGGGGGGACTGCCAGGGTCTGATCCGGCTGGTAGACCATCATCTGAGTGTCATGAGAAGGTGGTGGCTGGTAGTACTACTGCGGCTACTGGAACAACACCTCCTGAACATGGTAAACCTATTGGTACTGGGCGAAGGGCTGGATCGAGCTGCTGTTGCTGCTGGGATCTGCCCATGACCCGAGATGAGGTTAAGAAGCCATCTGTGCATCCTGGAGACACATGATCTGGGTCTTTAGGTCACTCAGCGTCTGCGCCATATGATCTATCTGAGACATTCCCTGGCACTGCTTCTTCTCGATCAGCTCGATGCGGTCCAACTTCTTGCTGATAATCCCCATATCAGCGGCCATCGACTCTGCCTGTGCTGCGGCTGCTGATGATGTAGATGGACCGACATCGACCTGTGCTATCCTCTGATAGGATACAACCTGTGTATGGGGCTTCCCCTGTGTATATAATAGGGTCCGTGACATCACCATATAGTTCTCTGCCATCTCCTCATAGATGGCCCAGACCTGATTCTCATCCTTGGCAAAATAGGAGCCTCCACATGATGCATTCACTAGCCCCAGCAATTCCGGTGTAAGCCCGTAGAAGAAACTCTGAACAAGGTTGGGATTGTATATATCATAATGAGGGCACTAGTCTATGAGATCTCTGAATCTGTCCCATGCCCCATGAAATTGCTCGTTGGGGAGCATGGAAAAGTTGCTGATCAGGGCTCTGGCTGCAGTCGTCTGGCCGAGTGGATAGTACTCATTCAAGTACTCGTTCTGGAGCTGTTCCAATGAAGTGACGAATCTCCCTAGGTGCTTTAACCAGTTGGCTACTCTATCTACGAGGGAGAATGGAAAAGCCATCATCTTGATGGAATCCTCATCCACGAGGAGATTATGGACAATACTGCAGATCATCTCAAACTCCTGGAGATGAAGGTGTGGATCCTCTGTGGCAAGTCCGTGGAATAGGGGTAGAAGCTGGATGGTCTAAGGTGGGAGCTTGAAATCTCCCAAAATGGTTGGCAACTGTATCCATCTATGGGTCAGAGTTTCACCAGGGTTGTGCAACTCTCTCATCGGTCATGCAGGTGCTGCTGGCTGTACGTGCACCTCAGGCTCTCCTTCCTCGGGAATCTCTGGTCCTCCTCCTCCGTCGGCTCTGCATTGCTCTCTATCAGCTCTCATATGCTCCATCTCTCGGTGCATGTCCACCATGAAAGCCCCCTGGTCAATGATATGATGCTGTATGGTCTCTAGAGAGGCTAACAGGGTGTTGTTGATGTCACCCTGGTTAAGTACGTAAGTCTGTGTCCTGCTGGGTCCATCATTGTGCTCCTCACTCCTGGCCATGATCTCTGCAAAGGCAAAACAACCAAACTCAGGTGCCGATAAATAATCAAATATCTGCTACGGTCTCTTCTCGAGCACCTCAAGACTGGTAAAAGGGTGGTCGAAGGGGAACACTGTAGAGTCAAACTCAGGTTCAGAGAGCGGATCTCAACTCTCGCAAAACAACCTAGATGAGTGGATCAGAGTGTTCGAAAGTGGTGCGCCAGAGGCTACCTAAGGGATCTCCGGCCCATCATCTTGATGTAGCGAGTAAGGCGGAGGAGATCTGGAAAACATATAAGATCAGCAAGCAAACCACCAATTCACCTACTCACATAGAGCTGATGACCATAGGGTCGTTCTTTTATCTTGTTAATTTTTATTAGGTGATAAGACAATCTTTCAGAGCGATTAAGCGAGCTGGTAGGAACCCAATGCTCCTAATAGACTATCTCGTATAAAAGGCCGGTAGTCTGTCAAGAGTTTAGGTATGGCTCTATCCTAATGTGCGGGTCTCTCTCTCTCTCTCTCGCTCACCCAAACCATATAATAAGGGGATTACTCTCCCAAGACAAATTTTTTGATGAGGTGTCTTTTAGGGTCAAGTTTGTTTAGCAGTCCCGATATTATAGTTTTTCCTTTTAGGTATTTTTCAAAGAAAACAATGTCTAACGAATTTTTTGGTTCTCTTGATTATTTTAAGTCCAAAATAGAGGGAGAAGTCGAAAAAGCCGATGCACGATCAAGCATGATGATGCATGCAAAGTAAGAAATGCGTACCTGACTCCAGCTCTCTACATGCAGGGTGATCCACGCATAAATTTAATGACAGAATTAAAACTACCTATATAATGCAAGAAGAAATTGATCTTAGACGAAGCACTTTCTACACGAGAAGAATGGTAGCTAGCCAATCAGACTAAGTCCGGAGTCCGATCTTGGGAACCACTCGGTGTAAGCCACAATGGGTCCTACCAGCGCTATATGTGGTTCCTCATGGCACGTGGACTGAAGCTAATTAAACTAACTTTTTATTGTGATTTAATTAATAAGGTCCAATTAATCGATCTATAGGTGCAGATAGATAATTAGGATTGGGCCTTAATTAATTACGTCACAATCAAGAAAAATCCTAAGTATAGGGGCCAAAACCTTCGAAAATCAGACAGACAGTAAATGCGGTGGAAAACAAAACCGATGAAAAACCACGATGAGGTCCCCCGAGCATACCGGTGCTCGGCGAAACAGACCCTGATCAGCCAAGTGTCCACAGTTCACCCAGTCTAGGTCCCTATATTATTTCAACAAGAATAATAATAAAACAATCCTAAACTCTCAGATCTACTCAATCCTATGCTCCCTCTTTCCTACGCTCTCCTGCAGCTCGATGGAGAAACGAGACGCCTCCGCTTCGCTTGGGTGCATCGGCACTCCTAGGAACACCGCCCTTGCTCGTCGGGCCCTCACAAGAAAGACAGAAAACAAAAGATGGGTCAGATCACTGTTATTTAAAATATATCACAAAATTAAGCAAGGGAAACTGACTACTAAGCCGTGCTCCCCAGCAACGACGCCATTCTGATGAACCCAAAATCTCGATACACGGGTTAAGTAATAACCAATGTCATTACGACCCGAATAACAAGGCTAAGTCAATCAAGAAAAACAGACCACCAAACTAGAAATCAAACAATCAATGTGGTAAGCGGTTTTGCTATTTATTTTTACCTGATATAGTTACCAGGGTCGAACACAAGGAGCACGTGATGCTAACGCTACGAAGTAGTCAAGAATCCCAAAAAACAAAGAAATGGTGGTTTTTTTAATTTTTTAATTTTTTTTATGATTTTTAATTATAAAAAAGACTAAAGGGGAAGCACAAATCAACACTCAACCAATTATTTAATAGCCCCAAAATACATAAAAATTTAGAATAAAAATGTTTTTGTGTTTTTAAAATATTTAGATGTTTTTGTGAATTTTCTTAGATTTTTCTGATTTTAACTAATTTTCTAAAAATCAAACAAGGCCAAAAGTGACAAGAAGTGTATAACTGGAATCTAAAGACAAATTAAAATTACTTAAAATTCCTATAAAATTCGTGCAGCAATTTTTTGTAAAACTGCAAGCAAAAACCTTTCCATAGAAGAAGAAAACACATTTTTTTTAATTTTAATGATTTTTTAATGATTTTTCTAAGGTTTTTGGTCTTTTTCAATGTTTTGAATTTTATAAATGAGACTGAGGGAAATCTTGGACAGAAGTTAAAACACAACAAAACACACAAGCACGAATTTTTTTAAGAATTTTAAGTATTTTTAGTTCATTTTCTAAGACAGAGGGTGCCATTTTTTGAATTTTTAAAAGTAATAAATGAATAAAAAACAAACCCGAAAATTCACCAAAATTCCTACACCATGGCAGGAGCCATGTATCAAAATTTCGTAAATTGTGGACAATATTTGCGATTTATTAAATCAAAATAAACGACATAGCGCAAAGGGACCATTCTGCGATGAAAATATGTTTTTGGACCAAATAATAACACGCAATAAAACTCCAGGGTCAAATCTGCAACTTATCCACTAATAAGTGCGCATGTCACAAAACAATGTTCACAGGGGTATATTTGCAAATATCGAAACTAAACATTCAATTCATAACAAATAATAAGTCCATGATAAGTAATGCAAATAACCCCAAATAACACGTAACGACGCATGTGGGTCCACATTGACATGACTGAAATGCAAATATAGAAAACTATAGGGGCTAACATGCAAAAAGGTCAACTGTATAACTTATATTTTACAGACTAAAACGAAAGCTAAAATAAATGTAGGGTAGATGGAGCAAATTACCCATGCAGCACGTGAGCGTCACGTGGGGTGGACAGGTGGCAGGTGCTGAGTGGAGGCGAATGTGCGGCTCTGGCTCTGTCAGCTGTCAGATCCAATGGTCGTCAGGTGTCGGAGATGTGGGCAGTACGGGGGCCGTTAAATCTGACATCTAATGGCCTGGCAGCTGCTGCGGATGGACGACGACGATGGCATCTGGGCGAAGGGTGCGGTCCAACGACGAAGAGAGGTTCTAGAAGAACAGTGCCTGGGTGAAGTTCACCAGAGCATCGAGGTTGATCAGCGACTCCGATGAATGATCGGACGACGACAAATAAATCATGGAGCCCCTTCGCATCAGGTGCGTCGGTCTGATGGGCTCGTTGATGGTCGAATTTTGGGACAGTGGATGGGACCTGGGCGAGTTCCGACAAGGGTGGTCAATAGGTGATTCAGGTCGATCCACGTGCGCTAAGACCTGTAGGAGAAATTTCAGACTCGGAGCAAGGCTCCGGTCGGGGTTATTTGGCCTAAGATAAAGAGAAGCGACGGTGAATGGGGTTGGTCTCCGGCGATCGCAATAGATGGGAAACCTCGAGCCTAATCTCGATGCGAAGATCTAGTCTCAGGGTGATTAGGGTGCATAAGGAGATGGAAGGTGAAGGTGTGGGGTCTATCGGAGCGGATGAGTGAAGGTGACTAAGCTCCGACCGACTCGTCGGAGCTGGCGGAGCTACGGCGGCGATAAATGGAATGATTGGATAAATGACGGAGCTAGGAACTATCAGAGAGCTACCTGAGGGTTCGAGTGTGATCCTGAGATCCAGGAGAAGTGATTGGCGGGGTTGTGGCCTCGACCAAGCTGCGGCGGGCAAAGGAGGCTTCTCGCGGTGGTTCTCCGGCCACGAAGGTTGAGCTGCGGCTACACGACACCAATCCGACCATCAAAGGCATCCTCCGACGGCTGTCACTACGAGGAAGGAGTCTAGGATATGAAGAAGGGGTGCGGCGCTAGCTACCGATCTGGGGAGGAGGATAAGAGAATTTATAGAACTCCCAGGTAGCTGGAGAAACCTGACCAGTACACGTAATTCGAGAAGGATCCGTGCTTCCCTTGGGATCCGTGAGGATCTTGGATCCATGGGGAAGGCACGTGCAGAAATTCGGAGCAAGGGGACGCATGATCCATCTTAGAGAAATGGGAGAAGGAGGGTCGACGGATCAGTCGGGTCGGGTCAATCCCTGGAAGAGGGGATTGACCCGAGTCAACGATCTGCCGTGGACGAATAAGAAAATTGGATTTACAAAAATATTTACAAATTCAATAAAAAATAATAAATGATTTTAAATTAAAAAGTGTATAAAATGAAAAATGTTTGTTATTTTTCAAACTATTTTCATGTAATTTTTATATTTTTTATGAAAAATAAATTATTGTATATATATACAGTATAATATATATACAAGTATAAAATACCTATATATTTTATACAATTATTTTTCTTTAATTTAGATTTTAAAAAAATATCCTAATTTTATATTTTATTTTTTTACCATATAATATTTGGAGTATAAAATAATTTTGATTTTATTTTTATTGGTTATTTACAAGTATAAAATAAATAGGTAGTGATACATATATACATGTATTATATACAAGGTGAGAGAGAATTTTATTTTATTTTTATTTTTTTTTCAAATTTTTGTTTTATTTTTAGAAATATATACATGGCGATAAAAACACTTTTTTATATTTTATTTTTGTAAAAATAAATTATGTACACATATGCGGTAAATATGTACAAGGTAGAGTGGCCCTATCTCTCTCTCTCTCTACTTATTTTATTTGGCAATCAGACCCATGCTGGACCCTCTCTTTGGTTCAGATCACTCAATATTTATTCTAAATATTTCTTTCTTTTTCTTTTATTCTTTAATCTTTTATTTTTGTACAAATACATACTAATTATTAAATATTAAAAAATGCATGATTATTGTTAATTTTTTGTATTTACAAGTATATACATGATGTTTGCCAAGATATTTAGCTAAAATAAAAGTATAAAGAGTGATGAATGAGGATTCATCACCTCGCTATACTTTACTTTTCCTAATCCCTTAGCAAACACTTATTTGAAAAAGAAGTGAAAAGAGAAAGAAAAAGAAAAAGAAGGGTAATCAAGGTTGATTATTAAACTTGCCTTTATTAAATTAAAGTATGGAGCTCAGTCAGACCTTTGGATTATTCGTTTGTCGGAACCTTATTTGGACATAGGTTTAAAACTCAACGGCCTCTAAGTTCCAGCAATCTATGGTCAAGACTCCTCAACAATCCAGATCAGAACAAGTCCGCATACACAAACTCTAATGACCATGAATCTTACCTTGTAATGTGTAAGTGATATGTAGCTCCCCACCTCAGAAATGACAAAGTGATAACCCCCCTCAACAAGGTAACTCTAATGCCCTAGTCTGGCAGCTCTTTCCTCGAGCAGCGGGGCATTCTCTTCTAAGTTCAAAACTCAAGAAGAGGAGGAAGAAGAGAGTGGACCATGACTAGTGTAACCATGTATCCTTGGGGCCCAACCAGTGTAGTTAAGTCTCCCGTTGCAAGCTTCATGAGATGAGAATGGGTAACACAAGCTTTGCTTTATTTGACTATATACACTCCGGTGGATATTTTATTTTCAATCAGACCCTCTACTTTTTTGGAGTTTTTCTTTCTTTGCACATTTTTTTTCCGATGTGCATATGTACAACTTATCTACATTGTGCATCATATATACATAAGGAGTTTTTCCTCTTGAGAGAGTAGACTATCCCTCTTTTGAAGCTTTATTGCAACCCACAACTCCTGTCTTTAGACCTCAACACCACCGGACCAAGTTGAGACAAACTTGCTTCACTAAAAGAAGAAGAGAGGTTCTGCCTAGAAGTACTACCCTCATATGCTACCCCAAGCCAAAGGAAATTGCCTCCTCAACACCTCATCCGTGGAGAGCTATGTGTAAGGTGATGGTGCAAGTAAAGCCATTGTCTATGAGGAGAGAGTCATGTGTGCATTGTTAAGGGTTCTACTTAGGCTCATCAAGATGACATATGATCATAGCCAAGTAGACTCAAAGAATTAAGTCCCCAAACGGACCTGAAAAATCTTAATCCTAAGCCCTATAAGGTTCCTCTTAGAATTAGGCGGATTAAGGTCTTAACCAAGCTCCATTTTCCAATTTAATTCCAGTCTAGTTTAAATGTCAACTATAATTCAGAAAAACTGTACAAATATATACAAAAATCTTTTTATGCATGTTTTTTGGAAGATGTGCAAAATTTTTGAAGAACGTTTGAATGAATGAATGCATGAATGCAGAAGTTTTGCAAAATATTTACACACATTTACACAAGTGATTTTGCAATCTTTTGTTTTTCAAACATTTTACAAAAATTTTGTATTATATACATAATTTTGATATGAAAATATTTACAACTCTTTACACAAAACATTTTTATAAACATTTGTACGAAAATAATTTGTATAAATAGCTATGTATGTGCAAGAAAGAATTTTTATGTATAAGGAAAATTTTAATTTTTTATGGTTTTTAGATAAACGAATTTTAACCATTTTATTTATTAACACACGAGTTATGGCTAAAGTATGTATGAAATATATACAACACCCCCTATACTTAGCTCGAACAATGTCCTCAGAGTGAATCGAGAGCGATGAAGAAGGCATAACTCGTGCTTAGTATCGGGAAGTGAAAAGGAATAATATACTACAACGACGAATCAAAGAATTGAATGAAGAGACCTCGGTGTTTCCCCCTATACTTAGGATCAAGTAATCCTAAGTATAGCAGACTGTTCATAGAGGGAAATCTGAGTGATAGGATGTACATGGTTTACCTCACCTATACTTAGGCGAAAGGTCCTTACGTATCGGCAGCAAAGCAGAGGTAAAAAGAATTAAAAGTATACTCAAGAGTCCAACCCCCCTATACTTAGGGAAAAGTACACCCTAAGTATAACATAATCGTAGGATGCAGATGGGGTGTGGGACTAAAGAATGGAATGATATGGACATCTGGATCTATACATGGCGGAGGACAGTGATAATCAGGCATGAGATGCACTAGATGTGAATCAAAGACCACATCTCACGCAAAATGAATAGGGGTGATGTCAACGACAAACGACTCATGATCTAGATATGGTTTGAGCTGTTGCCCGTTACCACGAAAGGTAGACTCAGATGACATCTCAGATATATCAATACTCCCATTGTCATGTACCTTTCGGACCAGGTATGGTCCCTTCCACTTGCTGTGCAACTTCCCTGGAAATAATCTAAGCCTGGCATCAAAACCATACTCTCTGATCTGGCTCAAACTTCTTGTGGCTGATATGAGAATCATGCCACTCCTTTACCCTCTCATTGTATTGTAGGCTGCTCGAAAAGGCTGCATCTCTAAGCTCCTCCAGGACTGCCAATTCTGCCCTCCTCTAATCTCCTATACTCTTTGGATCCAAAAGTATGTCTATAACAACCCAAAGTGACTTGTGCCTAATCTCAACAGGTAAATGGCAAGGCTTGCCATAAATGAGGCGAAAGGGAGATGTACCGAAGGAGTCTTAAAGGACATCTAATATACCCACAAGATCGAGTCTAAAAGCTGTGACCAATTCTTTTGGTCTGGGCAGACGACCTTCTGCAATATTGTCTTGATCTCCCTATTCGACACTTCAGCAAGACCATTGGTCTGAGGGTGATATGGAGTGGCTACTCGATGGTCTATGCTGAAATCGCTAGCAATGGCCTTTACCTTGTATTTGATGAAATAAGACCCCCCGTCAGATATCAACGCTTGAGGTACCCCGAACCATGAAATGATATTCTTCCTCAAAAAGCTGCATACAGTCCTAGTATCTGCGGCTCAGCAGGGGATGGCCTCAACTCAACGACTCACATAATCAACGGCTAACAGAATGTACTCGAATCCCTGGCTCTTAGGGAATGGACTCATGAAATCAATGCCCCATGAATCAAAAACCTCGCAGAAGTGAATGGGCTGCATCAGCATCATGTCACGCTGTCTACAAGTGCCCATCCTCTGACAGTCAGTACATCTCTTCTCAAATTCATCAGAATCCTTGAAGAGAGTAGGGTACCATAGGCCCGATTGGAGCACTTTCTGTGTCGTTCTCCTCCCAGAGTGATGTCCTCCTAGCTCCAGCTTGTGGCAGTAGGTGAGGACACTATGGTGCTCCTCCTGAGGAATGCATTGTCACCAGACGCTATCCCCTCCTTCATGTAAAGGATGGGATCCTCCCAATGGTTAGACTTGGACTTCTCTAGGAAGGTCTCAAGTCTCTACCTAGGCTAACCTTATGGAACTTTCTTGGCAACAAGATAGTTCACAATATCAGCGTACCACGGGAGTGAGGCGATAGCAACGATCGCCTCATCTGGGAAGGTCTCAGAAATAGGATCAATCTGAGGCTCATTATATACATAATTTTGATATGAAAATATTTACAACTCTTTACACAAAACATTTTTATAAACATTTGTACGAAAATAATTTGTATAAATAGCTATGTATGTGCAAGAAAGAATTTTTATGTATAAGGAAAATTTTAATTTTTTATGGTTTTTAGATAAAATAATTTTAACCATTTTATTTATTAACACACGAGTTATGGCTAAAGTATGTATGAAATATATACAACACCCCCTATACTTAGCTCGAACAATGTCCTCAGAGTGAATCGAGAGCGATGAAGAAGGCATAACTCGTGCTTAGTATCGGGAAGTGAAAAGGAATAATATACTACAACGACGAATCAAAGAATTGAATGAAGAGACCTCGGTGTTTCCCCCTATACTTAGGATCAAGTAATCCTAAGTATAGCAGACTGTTCATAGAGGGAAATCTGAGTGATAGGATGTACATGGTTTACCTCACCTATACTTAGGCGAAAGGTCCTTAAGTATCGGCAGCAAAGCAGAGGTAAAAAGAATTAAAAGTATACTCAAGAGTCCAACCCCCCTATACTTAGGGAAAAGTACACCCTAAGTATAACATAATCGTAGGATGCAGATGGGGTGTGGGACTAAAGAATGGAATGATATGGACATCTGGATCTATACATGGCGGAGGACAGTGATAATCAGGCATGAGATGCACTAGATGTGAATCAAAGACCACATCTCACGTAAAATGAATAGGGGTGATGTCAATGACAAACGACTCATGATCTAGATATGGTTTGAGCTGCTGCCCGTTACCACGAAAGGTAGACTCAGATGACATCTCAGATATGTCAATACTCCCATTGTCATGTACCTTTCGTACCAGGTATGGTCCCTTCCACTTGCTGTGCAACTTCCCTGGAAATAATCTAAGCCTGGCATCAAAACCATACTCTCTGATCTGGCTCAAACTTCTTGTGGCTGATATGAGAATCATGCCACTCTTTTACCCTCTCATTGTAATGTAGGCTGCTCGAAAAGGCTGCATCTCTAAGCTCCTCCAGAACTGCCAATTCTGCCCTCCTCTAATCTCCTATACTCTTTGGATCCAAAAGTATGTCTATAACAACCAAAAGTGACTTGTGCCTAATCTCAACAGGTAAATGGCAAGGCTTGCCATAAATGAGGCGAAAGGGAGATGTACCGAAGGAGTCTTAAAGGACATCTAATATACCCACAAGATCGAGTCTAAAAGCTGTGACCAATTCTTTCGGTCTGGGCGGACGACCTTCTGCAATATAGTCTTGATCTCCCTATTCGACACTTCAGCAAGACCATTGGTCTGAGGGTGATATGGAGTGGCTACTCGATGGTCTATGCTGAAATCGCTAGCAATGGCCTTTACCTTGTATTTGATGAAATAAGACCCCCCGTCAGATATCAACACTTGAGGTACCCCGAACCATGAAATGATATTCTTCCTCAAAAAGCTGCATATAGTCCTAGTATCTGCGGCTCAGGAGGGGATGGCCTCAACTCAACGACTCACATAATCAACGGCTAACAGAATGTACTCGAATCCCTGGCTCTTAGGGAATGGACTCATGAAATCAATGCCCCATGAATCAAAAACCTCGCAGAAGTGAATGGGCTGCATCAGCATCATGTCACGCTGTCTACAAGTGCCCATCCTTTGACAGTTAGTACATCTCTTCTCAAATTCATCAGAATCCTTGAAGAGAGTAGGGTACCATAGGCCCGATTGGAGCACTTTCTGTGTCGTTCTCCTCCCAGAGTGATGTCCTCCTAGCTCCAGCTTGTGGCAGTAGGTGAGGACACTATGGTGCTCCTCCTGAGGAATGCATTGTCACCAGACGCTATCCCCTCCTTCATGTAAAGGATGGGATCCTCCCAATGGTTAGACTTGGACTTCTCTAGGAAGGTCTCAAGTCTCTACCTAGGCTAACCTTATGGAACTTTCTTGGCAACAAGATAGTTCACAATATCAGCGTACCACGGGAGTGAGGCGATAGCAACGATCGCCTCATCTGGGAAGGTCTCAGAAATAGGATCAATCTGCTGGGACATGATCCTCTCAGACCAAAGGCTCAGGCGGTTGGAGGGCATCCATCAAATGAGAGAGACCAATCAGGCGGTTGGAGGGCATGAGCCTCAACAACTAGATTCTTGAGAGTCTCAAATGACGCAAGACACATATCATCTACAATGAACTTGGTGTCTTTGGTCAACAAATCACTCAACGGTCGGGAAATCTTGCTGAAATCATGCATGAAGCATCGGTAGAAACCTACATACCCTAGAAAAGACCATAACTGTCGCAAATTGGATGGTGGACTGAGTTTCCTGATGATATCCACCTTGTCCGGATCAACCTCCATGCCCCTGTTGGAGATGATATAACCATGCACCGTCCCTTATGTCACCATGAAGTGACTCTTCTCCCATGATAATTCAAGATGGACCTCGATGCATCGTTGAAGGACACAGTCTAGGCAATCAAGACAAGCATCAAACCCATCACCATAGATCGAAAAGTCATCCATGAAGACCTCTAAGCAATCACCCACCATGTCCGAAAAGATGGACAACATGATGTTGGTACGAAAATTTGGAGGGTTGGAAAATTAATGATAAATAAGTCGTTACCCCCAAAAAACCCGTGACAAACAAACAATTTTTTTATTTTGCTACTTATTAACCTGTATAGCGGATAGGGTCGAACTCAGGAGGCTACAATTCCCGAGGGTTATTCAATTAATCGAAAATCAATTAAGAGAAAACAAGAATCTCAAAGGATAACTATCCTTGGTTTTTGTGATTTTTTTTAATATTTTTATTTTTTTAATTTTTTATTTCTAATTTTTTTATTTTCTGATTTTCAAATTTTTAGTGAATTTGATTTTTGTAATTATTTTAATTTACAAATAACGAACAATATTCACAAGGTCAAAAATATACACACCAACTCTTTTTGTAATTTTTCAATTTGTCAAAAATGCTAAAAAATGCAGAAAAAAATACTTTTGTATTTGAAATATTTTGAAATGTTTTTGGGAATTTTGTGAAATTTTCAGATTTTTTGTATTTTTCTAAAAATAAAATAGTGAGAAAATGCGAAAATGTGCACATCCTGTAATTTGCAACTTAAAAAGATTTTAAGTGCCTAAAACTCCTAACAATTATTTTTAAGATAAACTACTTGCAAATATCTACAAACAGGAACTAAAATCAAAATTTTTGGATTTTTGTAGAATTTTCTATGATTTTTATAATTTTTTGATGTTTTTCAATTTTTTTGGGTTTTATAAATAATAATGCATGAAAATTGGTCAAAAATTAAAAAACAATGAAATAAAATTATCCTTATTTTTTTTGGAATTTTTAGGAATTATTTTCGAATTTTTGTGAATTTTGGAATTTCAAATAGGGAAAAATAACATGTTTTATATTTTTTTATAATATCAAATGAAATCAAAATGCAATGAAAATTTTATGCTAGATGGATATGCACATCAGGAGCATAACATAATTTTTCAAAAATTTTGGACTAATAAAAATATTTATTTCAATAGAAGAATCATGCAATATCTGAGAACAGGGACTAAAATGTAAATAAGTTTTATTTTTTCATCAAATGAATAATAAAAATAAAACACAGGATAGAATGCGTAATTTTACCACTATATCACGTGCATGGCACGTGCTTGAGGCTTTGGCGGGGACCTTTTGGCAATTTATGAAAACTTTAAGAAGGCAAACTGCAATTTTCCCAAATTAAATCCCCCTTTTAGGGTTATACGTTTCTTCAAGATGGAGGAGGGCAAGTGGCCGCTGCCGGTCCTTTCTTCTCTAAGCGACGACGGAGATCGGTGGTGTTGGCATGCGGCGGCGGGAGGTGGTGGAATGGGCGCCGCAGGAGGTGGTGGAATGGGCGCCGCAGGAGGTGGTGGAATGGGCGCCGCGGGAGGTGGCGTGGGAGGTTGGCCTGGGGTGATGAGGGGGACGCCTGGACGGTGGTTCGCACGACCTCGCACGTCGGTAAAGGGGGCGCTGGAGGCGTGCCTTGGGTCGGATGGCAGAGGTGCGGATGATGGCAGCGACAGAGGGTGGTCAGGCCGCGGGTGACGATTGGAAGCAAGGAAGACAGTCAACGGGTGGTCAGTGGCGGCGGTGTCCGCGCGGGGTGGATAATGGCGGGCTGTCACCCTTGGCAGAGGAGCGCGTGCAAGAGGCACAGTGATGACCCCGCGGAGGAGCACGCAGGAGGCGTGGTGGCGAGGTGGCTAGAGGGGCGGTGTGTCGACCTTGATGATGTTGGCGGGGGGAGGGGGGACGACCCCGCGGCTTGTTGTTTTTTTTGTTATTTTATTATTTTTTACTATAATGCAAACAATAAAAAAATATTTTTTTATTTTTTTTAATTCGAAAAATAGTAAAAAAATATATGGAAAATTTTTTATTTTTTATTTTTATTTTTTGTTGTTTTTTAATGATCCCGCAAAACAAATGTGAGAAAAAACAAATAGTTTTTTTATTTTTTTAATTATCCCACAAAACAAATGTGAGATATAAAAAGAAAACACATGGTTTTTTTATTTATTTATAAATCAGAAAATGAACGGGGATTCGACGGAAATGAGAGAATCGAATCCGATCTTCGGTCATCGTCTGTGGCCGAAGTTGAGAGATTGTGGACGATAGAATAGAACACGTGGAGATCAAGAAAAGGAGATGAAAAATCGAGCCTGTGGCGGATCAAAAATTGTGGGTGATGATTTTAAGATCTAGATGAATAAAATGACGATAGAATAAAAAAATGCGACAAATTAAACTACGATTAAACTAAGATAAATAAGAAGATAAATGTGGACCTCACCTTAGGAGCGGAAATAGACGGTGATCGCCTCTATAAGGCCGACTCGCTGTCACCGGACGGCTTGGAGACTAGGTAGCTTTCTCAATGAAAATTTTCTCGGAGATCGAGCTCCTCTCTCTAAAGATTGATCAAGTTGGAATGAGGGAGAAGGGGCTATATAAATAGATTAGACAGAATAAAATTTGATTTTTGAATTTTTTTGGATAAAGAGATAAGAGATGAAAATTGAAATGAATTTTTGAATTTTTTTGTGGAAGAGATAAGAGAGATGACATGAGATAAAGTAAAAGAGATAGAATTATTTACAAAATTATATATTTTTTTGAATTTTCGTCACTTTATTTATTTGAATTAAAAAATGTTATTTTTTTTATTTTTTTGTGACGGTTAATTAAAAATAGCAACTATATACATATACTATATACATATATGACATAATATACAAGGGTAAATGAGGAAATTAGCTCTTTTTTCAAAATAATTAGTAAGAGTAATTTACAAATATATACAAATACAATATTTACAAAATACATGGGAAAATTGCACAAACCACCCCGGAAAACCAACTTTTTACTCGTAACTCCAAACATTATGAACTCATAACCATTTTAAAGATAATTTAAGTTAGAATCCAATGGAAATGAGATTAGTTCAATCTGAGTTCATATGGATCCCTAATTGATTTTTTAATTAGTGCTTAATGGCATTTTCCAAGTGTGGTTACTTTTATTATGTATATGCTTTAATTATGCAATTATTTTTATTATTTAGGACACATTTTTATTTACAACTTTGGTCTCGAAAGTTATTTGATTTGAGGTCAATTAAGGCACAAATAAATTAGTGTTAGTTTTATACAAATATACACAAAACACATTTTTTTTGGATTTTTTTTGCTTGAGGATCCTATCTCCCTCTACTTTATTCCTGGTCGATCAGGTCAAGTCTTGACCTTCTCTCGGGGTTTGGGTCAGCCTGTATACAGTCTTCATTTTTTTATTTTCTTTTCATTATTTTTCCTTCCTTTCTTTATTTATTTATTTTAGGTTGAAATTAGTAAGAAGTGTACAATATTTACACACATATGCAAGTTAGTAAGAATATGGAGTTAGTGTTATATGCAGGTGTTTTATAAGGGATTTTAAGCTAAAATAAATGAATAAAGATGACGAATCACAGATTCATCATCCCCCTATGCTTTACCTTTGCTAGTCCCTTAGCAAACACTTATTTGAAAGAATAAGTGAAGAAAAAGAAAAGGAAAGGGAAAATAAAGAAAGTAAGATAATATTCAGTATTAAAATTATCTTCATAAAATTGTAGTTTGGAGCTCTGTCGGACCTTTGGATTATTAGTGTGTCGGAACTCCTGTGAGACTTAGAATTTTAAAATCGACAGCCTTCAAGTTCTACACATCATTGTTACAGTTTTGGCTCAGAAGTTATCTTAGATCAATCCTCTTCCCAAAGTATACCCGATGAACATTGAACAATCGACTCATGTGTGTGAAAGGTTTTAGCTCTTCCCATCCAAAATGCCGGACTACCATGCAAATCTCCTCTTTAGTAACTCGTCCTCGGGGAGTCTGGTATTTACTTCTAAGGTCTGTCACGTTGTGTTCACAATCGAATTGGGGGAGAAGTTAGAAGAAGGAGAAAAGAACTGGAGGGTGGTCAGTGTAGTCACCTCTCCTTGTGAAGCTGGCCAGTGTAACCGAGTCTCCACCAAGATCTGCAGGTTTTCTTGAAGCTTGGACCTTTTTGGTCAATTATTTATTTGGTAGTGGCTTCTTTGTATTTGGATTTTTGGTGGTTCTGCTTGGATCTTGCTGTGCCCCTACGGGTATAGAATCTTTTGTTTCCGTACATGTTTTGGGGTCATAGAAAAAATTGTGCCTAGCCGTCCATCCCTTTTTCGAAGCTTTATTTCAACCTGTACTCCGATCTTTAGATTTCCACGCTACCAGAAAAGAGACTCACACAGTCTTCCAACATCCCGTCTGAGTTGAGCTAAGTGCATAGTGCGAGAGTACAAATTAATTCCCTATTCCAGAGTTGTACCCAGAATGAAGAGACCAAGTTAGACACTAAGAGTCAAACGCTGCACATTGTCATGTGGAACTCAAAGAATTAAGTCAAAGACCTGAAGCTTCTAAAATCCTATTTCTCGGTGAAGTTCCTCTGAGAATTAAGTGGATTAAGGTCTAACTAAGCTCCATTCTTCAATGTTATTCCAAACATAGTTTAAATATCAATACTATCCTGAAAAAAGCACATGCAAATGCAAAATATGAACAATGCAGAGAGTTTTTTTTGCAAAGAAATGATGCACACGTGAAAAGAACATTTTTTTAAATTATGCCATTTTTTATAGATTTTTGGTTTTGTAGTTTTTTAAAGGAAAAAGGGTTAGTAAAGTATATAAAGTATAAACAAGAGAAATTTTTTGGTTTTGTTTGTTTTTTTGTGTTTTTTAGGTGTGTTTTTGTTGTTATATTTTTTTGTTTTTATTTTTTTTACGCACATGGATTTTACAAAATTGTACACATAACCCCCAAATAAATGTATTTAAAAGTACGAGTTATGTTTAAATATATATATACAATATATACAACACCCCCTATACTTAGCTCGAACTATGTACTCATAGTGATCAGAGAGCGACAAAGGAAGACATAACTCATGCTAAGTATAGAAAGGTCATAGGACCACATCCTAAGTATAGCATATATACACATGGAAAAGGGGTGAACGATAAAACGGGGGAAGAAAGAGTGAAATGAAAGGATAAACAAGAGGTTGTGAGCTTATGTATCGAACGCAGAAGGTGGAATCAAAAGATTATCATCTGATACCAAAGATATGGAATCCACAACGGACAAGAATGTATCATGATCTAGATATGGCTTCAGCAACTGTCCGTTCACAACAAATGGCTGTGTGTTAGATGGCAACCTAGATATGACAATACTCCCATTATCACGCACAACTCTCACGATGAACGGTCCTAACCACTTGCTTTTCAATTTTCCTGAAAATAACTTCAACTTAGCATCAAATAACCAAAATTTCTGATCATGGAAGAAAGTCTTCCTTCGAATCTGTTTATCATGCCAGCGCTTGACTTTCTCCTTATACATAAGTGAGTTATCATATGCAAAATCTCGGAATTCCAGTAATTTGTTCAAATCCAACTTCCTTTCTTTCCTACCTTCTCATAATCTAAATTACATACACGGAGTGCCCATAAAGATTTGTGAATTAATTCCACTAGCAGGTGGCAAGGCTTTCCATACACCAATCTGTATGGAGATATACCCAAAGGAGATTTGTACACCGTCCGATAAGCCCATAGAACTAAATCAAGCATCTGGGACCAGTTCTTCCTATCTAGACGTACAAGTTTTTGTAATATCATCTTGATATCCCTATTTGAAATTTCTGCCAAGCCATTAGTCTGACGGTGGTAAGGAGACACAACTCTGTACTCAATGACGTACTCCTTTACAAGCTTCTTTACTTCTCTATTAATGAAATGGCTTCCCCCATCTGAAATCAGTATTTTGGGAATACCGAACTGCGCAATAATATGGTCTTTGAGAAAGAAACACACCGTATGACTATCTGTGGCTCGGGTGATGATAGCCTCCACCCATCGAATAACATAATCCACAGCGAGCAAGAAGTACTGAAATCCCCGACTGATAGGAAATGGGCCCATGAAGTCTATTATCCAGGCATCAAAAACATCAGAAATCTGTATGTATCTTTGGGGCATGGTATCTTTGGAAGCAACTGTTCCTCCCATATTCTGACAATCAATACAACCTCAAAGATACTCTGTAGCATCCTTAAACAATGTGGGCCACCATAGGCCACTTTGTAAAACCTTTGCTGCTGTGCGTTTCCCTGAATGATGCCCACCATATTCTAGCTTGTGACAATGCTCAAGTACACTGGTGTGTTCCTCCTGAGGAATGCACCTTCTGCAGATACAATCCACACCCTCACGGAATAGGTACAGATCCTCCCACTGGTAATAATGAATCTTTGACAGAAACCTATCTAGCTTGTACTTCGGCCAATCTTGTGGAACTTTCTTGGAGACAAGATAATTCACAATATCAACATACCATGGGAGTGAGTCCACAGACAAAATGGACTTATCTGGAAAGGTTTCAGAAACAGGAATCATGTTCTGCTCAGAAGTCTCTGTGTCTGTGATATGGGAAAGGTGATCTGCCACAACGTTTTTTACTCCAGATTTATCTCATATCTCTAAATCAAATTCATGGAGAAGAAGGATCCATCTGATAAGGCGTGGTTTGGCATCCTTCGTTGCCTGCAAATATCGTATGGCAGTGGCATCCGTGTACACAATAACATGCGAGCCGATGAGGTAAGATTTGAACTTTTCTAGCCCAAACACAACTGCTAACATCTCCTTCTCCGTAACTGTATAATTCCGCTGTGCTTCATCCAGAGCCTTGCTAGCGTAGTGTATAGCAAATGGTATCCCATCCTTTCTCTGTCCTAAAACTGCTCCAACTGCGAAATCTGATGCATCCGTCATGATATCAAAAGGAAGAGACCAATCAGGTGGCTATAAGACCAGAGCACTAGTAACCATTTCTTTCACCTGATTGAATGCAAGGAGGACTTTCTCGTCGATAAAAAATTAGTCTCCTTACACAGAAGCTCAGTCAAAGGTCTGGTGATTTTGCTGAGGTCTTTTATGAATTGCCTATAGAATCCTACGTGTCCCAAAAATGACCTCAACAGCTTCAAATTCTGCGGTGGCTCTAACTTGGAAATCACATCAATCTTAGCAGGATCAACCTCCATACCATGTTTGGAGATGACATGGCCCAATACAATCCCATTAGTCATCATAAAGTGTCTCTTCTCCCATGAGAGCACTAGGTTTACCTCACAACAATGTTGAAGGACTCGGTCTAAATGAGCAAGACATGTGTCAAAACTATCCCCGTAGACCGAGAAATCATCCATGAAGACTTCAATAAAATTACCCACCATGTCGGCAAAAACGGGCAACATACACCTTTGAAATGTAGCGGGGGCATTACACAATCCAAAGGGCATCAGTCTAAAGGCGTAAGTGCCAAACGGACAAGTGAAAGTAGTTTTCTCCTGATCCTCAGGAGTAATCAGGACTTGGTTGTATCCTGAGTACCCATCCAAGAAGAAAAGAACTCTTTCCCTGCCAACCTCTCAATAATCTGATCAATAAAGGGCAGTGGAAAGTGATCCTTCTTGGTAGCTGAGTTCAGGCATCGGTAATCTACACAGACACACCATGAAGTAGGTACCCGGGTTGGAAATTCCTCACCACAGTCATTCTTTACGATCGTGATCTCGGATTTCTTTGGGACCACATGTAAAGGGTTGAGCCACTTGAAATCCGAAATGGGATATATAAAGTCAGCATCACACCATTTCTTGATCTCCTTCATGACAACCTCGCTTAAATTTGGATTTAGACGACGCTGACATTCACGGGAGGGTTTACAGTCATCCTTTAGGTAGATATGATGCGAGCACAACGCTGGATTGATCCTGCAGAGATCCGAGATATTCCATCCTATAACCTTGCGGTTTCTCTGAAGAACCTCTAGTACGCGACATTCTTGTTCAGCGGTCAACTGCGAGCTGAGGATGACCAAAAACATTTGGGAGGGGGGACCCGTAAGGAAGGCATATTTCAACGTTGATGGTAAAACCTTGAGCTTAGGTGGGGTCTGAATCGGCTCTGCGATAACCTCTACTACTATACTAGTAGACGGTATGTGATCTGCGCTCTGTAGACTATCCACCTTGGCTATTGACGGCTCAGCAAATAGAATATTTGATAGATCTGCGATGAATGATCTTTGCTTAGAGAGGAATTACTTATCAGGATGTTCAATATTCTTATCAATGAATGGCTCAGATATCTCAACAATAATCCTAGAAAGATGTCTCTCATCTGTGCACAAATAAGGAAATTCAATGAATGGCTCAGATATCTGGACCTCAGAACTCTGCTCAAACTGCTCATCGACAACTATCTCAATTGGACCACCAAGGGAACTCAAGTCGACTGTGCTTTCCAGAGAGTCCTTTTGGGGAAGGAACTCCTAGATATCTATAAAATCCGTGAAAAGATCTGTCTCTTTGAATTCAACAAGAAAATCACAGTCATCTGGCTCTGATATAGCTCTCTCTGTATCATCTGCTGCTGGTGGCGGTGATGGTCTAAGATCAGAGATCGTATCAATTTTCACCTTGTCACTACGAGAGTGAAAGATGATCTCTCCAGTACCATAATCAACTGCTGCTTCGGCCGTTCAGAGGAACGGTCGACCTAGTATGATCGGGGTATGGAGTAACATTGCAGATGTGTCCATGTCCATGACAACAAAATCAACAGGGAATTTCATTCCCTGCACCGTTACAATAACATCCTCTAAAATGCATCTTGGCCTCTTAATCGATCTATCGGCAAACTGAAGGTTCATTCTGGTTGTTTTAAGAGGCCCTAACTGGAATTCAGTTAATAAAGAGGAAGGCATGAGATTAATGGAGGAACCACTATAGAGAAGAGTATGATCAAATTCCTGATCAAAGATATGGCAACAGATGTGAGGTGCTCCCTTGTCTTTCTTTTTAGGTGGAAGGTTACTGATGGCATGAACTATAGCCATGGTCAAGATGTGTTTCTCTGTTTCCTTTCATCCGTTCTTCCTTGGTTGACGCTTTTGGGTACATGCCTCTTTCATTCCCTTTTTTACTGTAGGCGTGTATTCCATGGCCTTAAGGAGTGGCATCTTTAAAAAGATGTTTTGTAAGATCTCAACCACTCCAGAATCAGATAGTGCTATTTTTATTTTTTGAATTTTTTTACTTTGAGAGCAGAAGGAAATGGCACAGAATTATAAGAAACATGCAAACGTTCATTTCCTTTATTCAAAGTAGAATTATTATGTACAAGAGGATAACCAGAATCAGTCTGTACAATGTTGTCCAATCTAGGTGAAAGAAAAATAGAATCTAAAACAGAACGGGATGTTGCTGCTGGTGAAGAGTAAGAATGTGTGACTGGTATATTCTCCCTTGCTGATGGTGATCTGCATCTGCCTGGTGAAGGTGGTGGTGAAGGCGATAAAACTCCATATGTGGGTGCTTCTATACTGGGCCTCTCGATTGCTTGTGAAGGAGATGATGTAGAAGATGATGCTCTCTCAGTGCATTGATTTTCCAACCCCAACTGGTGTGTATGCGGCTACAAACTCCTGTTGCTCCTGAGATGAATATCATCAGATAAACATGTAAAATCAAGGGACATACCTGTCTCGGGGGTGGGTGGGCTTTTAGCTACCTACTCCTTGCATCTTAAATTATTGGGGTTGGCTTCAACCTGCGCTGTAATTAGTGTCATGGTGGTGGTCAGGTCATTGATCCCCTGAGTCAGTTCATTCATGTTCTTCATAAGCAATGCAAGTTGGTACAGTACTGGATTGACTGAAGGGGCCTCAGGTTGCTCATTGACTGGCTGTCGCTGAGACTGATAGTGCGGAGGCTGTTGGTAACCATACAGATTCTGATAATGAGGAGTAGGGGGGAAAGGATATTGTCCATAATATGCAGTCTGCTATTGGTTAGGCTGAGGGAAATACATGGACTGCTGCTGTGGCTGGCCTTGTCTCCAGTTTTGGAACTGAAGTGGAGACTGGTACTGAGGCTGGAACTGCCAGTGCTGGTACTGGTACTGCTGCTGCTGTCTGCCTCCTTGAAGCTGGTGGGTGGGTCTCTGACCCTGTTCTGAACCCAACTCGCCTTGCCCTGAAGGACGGGGCTGGTTTCGCTCACGGTCGAACCAGATACCATTCACCTCCTGAATGACAGGTGGAGGTGGAGACTGCTGCTCAGGGATGTAGGCTACTTCTTGTTGGTATGAACTATCTGATGTCCATGCTGCTGAGCTTGTTCAGTTGTCAGCACGTAGGAGACATGCTGAACTGTAGATGGTCCTATACTACTGTGCTGGGTGGAAGGAGTCTGCTCCCTAGTAGCATTCATACTGTGGACTGCACTGATTGTACTCACAAGAAGTTCCAAGTGCTTTGTTATCTCATCCATCTTATCCAGGTTTTTTGTCCTCTTCTCGATCACATGAAGCTTATCGAGTTCCTTGGATCGCTTCTCAATTATGTCTACCTTGGATAGGTGGTCTCCAATGATGCTCAGGTCCGTGCTATCCACCTTATCCACTTCTTGTGTTGTCGTCATCTTGACATCCTTGCGGGGTACTGCAGGGGTGGTGACGTGGTACTTCTGAAAAGCATGTGAAGAAGAAAAAGCTCCTGAACTTTCTGCCATATCCTCAAAAATTTGATAAAGGACATCCTCGTCCTTGTTGAAATTCCCCCCCACAAGCGGCATCTACCAGCTTCTCATTCTCAATGATTAAACCCCCAAAGAAATTTTGTACAAGGCTTGTCTTTGAAATTTCATGATGGGGGCATTTCTCCATCAGATCTTTGAAATGTTCCCACGCCTCGTGAATAGGCTCATGGGGCATCTGGGTGAAATTAGCAATCAAGGATCGCATTTGGTTGACTCGTCCAAGTGGATAATACTTGTTTAGAAATGCGGATCTCAACTCTTCCCAAGTAGTGACAACCTTCCCCAAGTGATTTAACCAGTACAAAGCTTTTCTTCTCAGACTGAATGGAAAGGTTGTCATCTGCACTACCTCTAATGGGACATTTGGGTAGTGTACTGTTCCACAAATGTGATCGAACTTCCGGAGGTGTATATAAGGTTCTTCATTAATATTTCCATGGAATATTGGGAGAAGAGGTAAAATAGTAGGCTTAAGCTCAAAATGCCCATGAACCGCAGGGATTTGTATCCAAGAATTTGTATGTCCTGCCCTTGGATTATAAGCATCTTTTAGTGTAGGCTTAGCCCTAGGTTCTATGTGAGGTTCTTCTCCCCCATTCCCACCTCCAGGGTTTCTGTTATTCCCCTCTCTCCTGTCTTCTCTTTCTTGTCTCATCTCGAGAATCATATCTCTCAATGTGGCATGAAAATTAGCCTGTTCTGTTAACTGTGCTTGAATTGATTGAATGGAGGCTAACATGTAATGTTGATCTCACTCTGTTCTGACATGGTTCCCTTTCCCTTTGGTGGCATTAAGTGTCCGGCTTCTGACTCTGAAAATGTATATGCCACTCGATTAGTGCTCAGAATCGATGGAGTCTTAGATATTCATTCGAGATTAAAGCCGATCTCAAATAGTAGATTCATGGACGTTGTGAATTGTGAAGTGGGGAAAGAGGAATATTCGTGAAGTGAGTGTCCCCGAATAGATGGTGAACGGCTCGGAGCGTAGAATGAGTTTGCGGAGTCTGAACGAGAAATACTCCGATTCGACATCTTTGAAATCAATAGGTAGGATGCGAGAGCACGAATGTCAAAGCATGAGTGAAAGTAAATGAAGGCGCAAACTGCGCAGATGGATCTTTAGCACTAACAAGCAAACACAATACAAACCCCCAGTTCACCAATTCAACTCAATGTGAAGACCGTGAAGGTTCGGTCAATTATCTTGTCAATTTTAGAGTTCGGTGATAATACAATATATCAGAGCGGTTAAAGCCATCTGTTAGGAACCCAATGCTCTCATGATACTGGCCTAATCCTAAAGTTAGATCTTTCCCAGCCAGTGGAATTGCGGACCGTTTACTGGCTACCTGATCAATTCAATCTGTTAAGGACGTCGCGGGATGCTTTACCGGCTACTGAAGAGATCCTCACTGGAGAACGACTAACCCAAGATAGTAGTCTGAAAAGAGTTCGGCCATGGCTCTATCCTAGTGTGCGGGTCGCTCTCTCGCTACATACAAACCAAACAATGAAGGGGTTACTCTGCCCAAAATAATGATTTTTCCTTGTCTTTATTTTAGGGTCGAGTTTTCTTTAGCAGTCCTGTATTTTAGGCAGTTGTCACTTGGTTAAAAATATTTTCAAAGAATCGCCTACCGAGTGTCCAATTTTTTTTTTAACTTATGTGAGTGAAAACAAGGAAGGAGATCGGAAATGCCAATGCGCGATTAAAAACGATGATGCATGCGGGGTTAGAGATGCGTACCTTGTCGCCAGCACTCTACATGCAAATGATCTGCTCAGAATTTAAATACAAAAAAAATAAACTAGTCTATATGATGCAAGTGAACCGTCCTAGATGATAGCTTCTATTAACGGACAAGAACAAGTTAATTTGACAAAGTCCAAATTACGCTCTACTCTATAGGCACAGAAATTCTTGTTTAGGGTGTTAGGACCTAATTAATTATCTGGCTCAAGTAAATTAATTAAAGCAATCAATAGGTGGCTCACAAAATCCGTGGAAAACAAAGAAAAATAAAGGCAATGAAAACAAAACCGGTGAGGTCCCCCAAGTGCACCAACACTTGGCGAAACATACCCCGCAACAAATGAATGTCCGTTTACAAGAGTTCAAATGGTAGAAAAAATAAACACTCTCTCCATCTCTCTCTCTCTCTCTCTCTTTTCGTCTCTTTCAATTCGTCTTCTCCTCTTCTCATGCTATCATGCGGCTTGGTGAAGAATCAAGCTGCCTCCACGTAGCTTGGGTGCTTCGACTCTCCTAGGATTGCCTCCTTCGCTCTACGGGCCCTCGCAAGAAAAACAAAAGAGAATGTGTAAGAAACACAATTATCAAATATGAGAAAAAATGAATACAGTGGATATAAATAATGAAGTGAATGGCAAAAATATAAACATATATTTACATCCAAGAATAGCAGGTCAAAAGAGAAACCTAATGCCGTGCCTCCCCATCAACGGCGCCATTTTGTTGGTCCGAAAATTTGGAGGGTTGGAAAATTAAAGATAAATAAGTCGTTGTTACCCCCAAAAACCAATGACAAACAAACGATTTTTTTATTTTGCAACTTATTAACCTGTATAGCGGACGGGGTCGAACTTAGGGAGGCTACGATTCCTGAGGGTTATTCAATTAATCGAAAATCAATTAAGAGAAAACAAGAACCTCAAAGGACAACTACCCTTGGTTTTTGTGATTTTTTTAATCTTTTTATTTTTTTAAATTTGTTATTCTATTTTTTTATTTTCTAATTTTCAAATTTAGTGATTTTGATTTTTGCAATTTTTTTAATTTTCAAATAACAAGCAATATTCACAAGGTCAAAAATACACACACCAACTCTTTTTGTAATTTTTCATTTTGTCAAAAATGCTCAGAAAAATACAGAAAAGTATTTTTATATTTGAAATATTTTGAAATGGTTTTGGGAATTTTTGTGAAATTTTCAGATGTTTTTGTATTTTTCTAAGAATCAGATAGTGAGAAAATGTGAAAATGTGCACATCCTGAAGTAATTTGCAACTTAAAAATATTTTAATACCCAAAACTCCTCGCAATTATTTTTAACACAAACTACATGTAAATATCTACAAATAGGAACTGAAATCCAAATTTGTGGATATTTGTAGAATGTTCTGTGATTTTTATCAAGATTTTTGATGTTTTCAATTTTTTTGGATTTTATAAATAATTAATGTGTGAAAATTGGAAAAAAATTAAAAGACAATGAAAGAAAACTATCTTATTATTTTTGGAATTTTCGGAGTTATTTTCAAATTTTTATGAATTTTGGAATTTCAAATAGGGAAAAAGGACATGTTTTTGATTTTTTAATAATATCAAATGAAATGAAAAATACAATGAAAATTTTATGCTAGATGGATATGCACATCAGGAGCATAACATTATTTTTCAAAAATTTTTGGACTAATAAAAATATTCATTTCAATAGAAGAATCATGTAGTGTTTGAGAAAAGGGAAAAAAGGGAAATAAATTTTGTTTTTGCATCAAATAAATAAAAAATAAAACACTAGGAAGAATGCACAATTTTACCTCTATATCACATGCATGGAATGTTCTAGAGGCTCTGGCGGGGACCTTTTAGCAATTTCTGAAAACTTTAAGAGGGCAAACTGCAATTTTCCCATATTAAATTCCCCCTTTAGGGTTATATGTTTCTTCAAGATGGAGGAGGGAAAGTGGCCGCCGCTGGCCCTTTCTTCTCTAAGCGACGACGGAGCTTGGTGGTGTTGGCATGCAACGGCGGAAAGCGGTGGAATGGGCACCGCGGGAGGTGGTGGAATGGGCGCCGCGGGAGGTGGTGCGAGAGGTCATCCTGGGGCGATGAGGGGGACGCCTGGATGGTGGTTCGCGCGTCGGTAAAGAGGGCACTAGAGGCGCGCCTTGGGGCGGATGGTGGAGGCGCGGATGATGGCAGCGACAGAGGGTGGTCGGGCCGCGCTGGAGGCAGGGTACAAAAAACCGGACCGGACTGGCCGGTCAGACCGATCCGACAGAGAACCGGTCCTGGGCCGGTCGGTTCCACTGGTTCTTTGAATTTTTTTTGAAAAAAACAAGAACCAGGTTCGACCGCCGGTCCGAACCGGCTCAACCGGACCGGTTCGACCCGGGTCAAACCGGTTTGATGGCTGGCTTTCAAAGGTTTCAAATTTCAAGTTGAAAATCCCAAATAATCCCAAATTAACCCCAAACCCCCCTGCCCCTCTCGACCTGCCCCTCTCGACCCCGAAATCCCAAATCCGTAGCCCCCATTTCGTCCCTCGCCGCCACCTCATCCCTTGCTTCATCCCTCACAGCCGACTCATCCGTAGCCGCCGCTCCTCCATCAACACCACCCGCCAGTCCGTAGCCGCCATCGCCTCATCCAGTTGCGTCCCTTTCCGCCGAGTCAGCCCTTATGACCTCTCCTCCGCCAACCACTTCGTCCCTCGCCGCCACCTTTGCTGCATCCCTCGCTGCCGACCCATCTGTTGCCGCCTCCCCTCCATCACCACCACCGGCCACTTCCAAGGTAGATCTTGCCGCCGTTGCCTCGTCCCTTGTTTATCAATGCATGCTAAAAAGAAATCCGTCATTAATTAGAGCTATAGAGAATCTGAGATATATATCACCATTAGGAAATTAAATCCGTCATTAGGAAATGTTATCAAGACACGAAGAATATGAAATTAGTTTATTATTCAGTTGCTGTTAATTCTCCTAAAAGGCTCCTTTTGTGACTTTTAGATTTTGATGAAATGAAGGGGTGACCAGGTCCCTAAAGACCCCATTTGTGATTTTCTTTAATTTGGATCCATGTAGGCACCAATCTCTGGGTGTGTTAGCAATAAGCCAAGATTATTACATAGGTATCAATACAATAACCTCCTCTTATTACACTGTCATGCTGTAATCTTTTATGGTTGAGATAAGAGGAGCTAAATCTAGATGGGTTGCTAATCTCACCCGTTTGCATCATTATATATTTTTTTGGTTGTGTTATATAGAAGTTTCTATGTTCGTATGCATATTTTATTGATTGTAACTTAAAGAATATTTTTTAGATGGAAGATGATCAAAATGTGCATTCAGATTTACCAAATATTGTTGTTGTAGAATCATAACAGGTGTCAGGTAAAAAAGTGACATAGCATGACAATATGTCACTTTGACGGGAGATGGATCGAAAAAATGTGTTTTTTGTTTGAAAGTTTTCCATGGAGGAGGAATACGTAGAGTTAAAGAGCACCTGGCAAGAAAAAGGGACAAGTAGCGGGATGTAAAAAAGTTCCCAATCATATTCAAGTTTTGATGCATGAGAACTTGACTGAATTTAAAACTGAAAAGAGAAAAAATATTTCAGTTGGATCATCCAACAAATCCTACAGTGAGGAAATGGATGATGGCGATCCTATAGGAATGGGAACTTTGCAAAGAAATCCTACAAGTGAGGATTCCACATCTAAGAAGTTGAAATCTTTTTTCCCTTCTGGAACCACATTTGGTAGTCAACCAGGAATCAAGTCTGTCATGTAGAGGAAGAATAAAATTGAAGAGGTGGATTTACTCATCTCAAATTGGATGTATGATGCTGACATTCCTTTCCATGCCATTAGCGTTCCTAGTTTTCAGAAGATGATTGATGGTATCGCCTCCGTTGGTCATGGTTATAAAGCACCAACTGAATATGCAGTTCGTGAGCCTCTTATGAAGAAAACGGTAGCGATAGTGAAGGAATATGTTGATACACATAGGAAGATCTGGAAAATGAATGGTTGTACAATCATGGCTGATGGATGGACGGATCGAAGACAACAAACATTAATAATTTTTCTTGTTTACTCATCCGCTGGCACTGTTTTTTTGAAATCAGTTGATGCCTCAATGCATTCAAAGACGACTGACTTGTTGTTTGAACTTTTTAAAGATTGCGTAGAGTATGTTGGACCTGAAAATGTAATTCATTTTGTCACGGATAATGCTGTAAACTATCAGGCTGCAGGAAAGATGATCACAAGGTATTATGGTAATATTTTTTGGAGTCCATGTACAACACATTGTCTTGATTTGATTTTAGAAAAGTTCGATCAAGTTTCAAGAGTGAAGCATGTCATTGAAGAAGCACGAAAGATTACAAAGTTTATTTACAATCACAACTTTGTTCTTCAATTTATGCGAAAATTTTGCAATTCTGAGATTATTCGTCCCGCTGCTACCAGATTTGCAACAAATTTTTGACTGTGCAGAGTTTGCTTTAGAAAAAAGATGGCTTGGTTTCTATGGTTGCATCTAGAGAATGGCTTGACCGTAAAATCTCGCGAACCACTATGGGAAAAAATCTATATGAGATAATTTTGAACACATCATTCTGGAGTTCATGTGCAGTGGTTGTTGGTATAGCTGAACCGATGGTGAGAGTTTTGCGCCTTGTTCATAGTGATGAGAGGCCATCAATGGGATATATCTATGAGGCAATGAAAAGAGCAAGGGAAGCTACTAAACTTGTGTTTAATAACAATGTCACTGAGTACAAACCATATATTGATATCTATAATGATAAGTGGGATAGACAACTTGGTCATCCCCTACACAAAGCCGGACTACTTTTGAACCCCAAATTCTTCTACAATGATGAAAACTTGTCCTTGAATCATCATATCATGGTTGGCTTTCATGACACTGTCGAAACTTTATTTCATAATGACGAAGAGAAAATGGATTCTATCACCATGGAATTCTCATTGTATAGGGATGCTATGGGTGATTTTGGACGTCCATCAACGATTCGAAATCGTACCAAGATGGCTCCAGGTATTTAAATAGATAATTGTAGTAGATAATTAATATTCTAATTTGATTAGTTCAAGTATAACTTACAATTTATTTGCTATAGCTGAATGGTGGAAAATGTATGGTGGAGCAACTCCGGTATTGCAGGCTATGGCTATCCGTGTTCTCAGTCAAACTTGTTCTGCATCAGGATGTGAGCGGAATTGGAGTATTTTTGAGCAAATACATTCTCCACGGAGGAACAAACTTCGTCATTTAAGATTAAATCAATTGGTTTTTGTCCATGCTAATCAACGTCTCAGGTTTGACTTGAATTTAATAGTTATAATATTTGTATTTTATATAATTTATTACCATCATGAATTGTAATATTTTTACATGAGAAAAAATGAATGCAAGAATGATATAGTTGATCCAATATCTTTAGAAGACATGCAATTATATGGTGATTGGGTAGAAGAACCAGAAGTAATATTTTTAGAGTAACATTTCTTGCAATTTAGAGTAACATTTTTCTATTTTAAATGGACCTTGTGTATGTTTGTCTTTCTCGAGGAATGTTGATCTTGAGATATTTATGTTTCGACCTTTGATGCTCCTAGTATATTTGTCTACTTGAAATGGAATTTGTGTATGGTTCTCTTTTTATGAATTATATTATGAAATTATGTACTTGTTGGATTGCAAGTTGATATCTAAATTAAAAGTATTAGGTGATATGGTACTTTTTTCTTTTGTATGTTGAATGCAAAGTAAAGTCTTCCAATGATAGATTATTTAATAGATATAATATCCAGTTTTTACGATTCACACAGTCGGTCCGACCGGTCGGACCAGTAAATTAAGCCGGTCCGGTTTTTTCCGGGTCGATAAGAAAGATGATGTCATGCTGACGTCATCGTCGGTCCGACCGGTTCGAACCAACGGTCCGACCCGGTCCGACCGAACTGGGAAGAAACCGGTTCAACGTCTGGTCCGGTTTTTAAAACCTTGGCTGGAGGTCGGGTCGCGGGCGACGACAGGGAACGCGGAAGACAACTTCTCGGCGGGTGGTCAGTGGCGGCGGTGTCCGCGTGGGCTGGAGAATGGTGGGTTGCCGCCCTTAGCAGTGGAGCACACACAGGAAGCGCGGTGACGTCCCCGTGGAGGACCGCGCAGGAGGCGAGGTGGCCGGAGGGGCGGTGTGTTGGCCTTGATGATGTCGCCGGGGGGGGAGGGGTGACGACCCCGCGACTTGTTGTTTTTTTTCATTTTTTATTGTAATGGAAATAGTAAAAAAAGATTTTTATTTTTTTTAAATATAAAAAATAGTAAAGAAAAGATACAGAAAATTTTTTTTTTATTTTTTGTTGTTTTTTAATGATCCTGCAAAACAAATGTGAGGAAAAAAACAAATTTTTTTTTTAATTTTTTAATTATCCTGCAAAATGAATGTGAGATATGAAAAGAAAACACATGGTTTTATTATTATTTTATTTATTTACAAATCAGGAAATGAACGGGGATCCGACGGCTCTCGAAGATCGGGCTCCTCTCTCCAAAGATTGATCAAGTTCGAATGAGGGAGAAGGAGCCATATAAATAGAACAGATAGAATGAAATTTGATTTTTGATATTTTTTGGATAAAGAGATAAGAGATGAAAATTGAAATGAATTTTAGAATTTTTTTGGTGGAAGAGATAAGAGAGATGACATGAGATAAAGTAAAAGAGATAAATTATTTACAAAATTATATATATATATATTTGAATTTTCCACTTTATTTATTTGAATTAAAAATATTATTTTTTTATGATGGTTAATTAAAAATAGCAACTATATACATATAATATATACATATATGACATTATATACAAGGGTAAATGAGGAAATTAGCTATTTTTTTCAAAATAATTAGTAAGAATAATTTACAAATATATACAAATACAATATTTAGAAAATATATAGGAAAATTGCACAAAATACCCCGGAAAACCAACGTTTTACTCATAACTCCAAAAATTATGAAATCGTAGCCATTTTAAAGATAATTTAATTTAGAACCCAATGGAAATGAGATTGGTTCAATTTGAGTTCATATGGAGCCAGAATTGATTTTTCAATTAGTGCTTAGTGGCTTTTTCCAAGTGCGGTTGCTTTTATTCTGTACATGATTTAATTGTGCAATTATTTTTATTAATTTGGACACATTTTTATTTACAACTTTGGTTTTGAAAGTTATTTGATTTGAGGTCAATTACGATACAAATAAATTAGTGTTAGTTTTATACAGATATACACAAAACACAATTTTTTTGGATTTTTTTGCTTAAGGACCCTATCTCCACCTACTTTATTCTCGGTCGATCAGGTTAAGTCTTGACCTTCTCTCGGGGTTTGGGTCAGCTTGTATACAGTCTTCTTTTTTTATTTTCTTTTCTTTATTTTCCCTTTCTTTCTTTGTTTATTTATTTTAGGTTAAAATTAGTAAGAAGTGTACAATATTTACACACAGATGCAAGTTAGTAAGAATATGGAGTTACTGTTATATGCAGCTGTTTTATAAGGGATTTTAAGCTAAAATAAATGAATAAAGATGACGAATCGCAGATTCATCACATGCACCTTTGGAATGTAGCCAGGGTGTTACATAGACCAAAGGGCATACGTCTGAAAGCATATGTCCCAAAGGAATAAGTGAATGTGGTCTAGTCCTGATCTTCTGGCAAAATGTCCACCTGATTTTAATCGGAGTACCCGACAAGGAAGCAGTAGTGACTCTTCCCAGCTAGCCTCTCTATAATTTGATCAATAAAAGGCAGCGGGAAATGATCCTTCTTGGTGGCCTGATTCAATCATCTGTAGTCCACACAGACCCTCCAACAAGTGGGTACCCGGGTAGCGTTCTCCTCTCCATAATCACTCGCAACTGTAGTGATGCATGTCTTCTTAGGCACCACATGTAATGGACTAACCCACTTGGAGTCGAAGATGGGGTAGATAAAATCAACGCTCCACCATTTCGAGATTTCCTTCATGACAACCTCTCGAAGGTTATTGTTCAGCCACCGCTAGACCTCACGCGACGGCTTGGCGTCCTCTTAGAGAAAGATATGGTGGGAGCACAGGGCTAGACTTATCCCCTGGAGATCAGCTACGCTCCATCCTATCGCCTTGTGGTTCTTTTCAAGAACCTCCATCATACGAGATTCTTTCTTTCTAGTCAAATCTACTGAGATAATGATTGGGTGCATCTCATGCTCACCCGCAAGGAACCTATACTTCAGCGATTGCGGCAAGGGCTTCAGCTCTGGACAACTGGGAGCTAGCGAATCTGGCATCTGAAAGGTCTGAGTAAATGTGACCAAATCTGCATGGGAGAACTCTCGCTGAACATGGAAATCTGATGAAGACTGCTTTGGTGGTGTCTATGTACTCTGAATAGGATCAGTCTCCACCCTAGTTGTTGGCTCTGTAAGAATCAGACATGGAATCAACTCATCAAACTCTGTCCAATCAATATCTAACTCTGAGGGATCCGAATCTGAATCAAAGAAAGTATCTGCTTCCTCGCTCTCCTGAATGTGATCTGCTTCCTGAAATGTGTCCTCTGCCAAGATGTGCTCTCCAATCTCTCCTCTACTAGAATTTGTGCATCAGCGAGATCTGAAGGTAGGAGGATGGCTCGTGAAACTAGGTCAGACCAAGTGGCTTCATCATCAACGATCACAAAATTCACTCCTGGTGGATGTCTCGCTCTACCTCTGTCATCTGCTCTGATTCTTTAAGCGGCTCTGAGCATGTTGAATCTCGCGATCTAGTCTCATCGATCATCTCTATTTGTATAATCTCACCCTCGACGCGAAAGTATACCTTCCTGCTGTCATGATCGGACACTGCCTTGGCAGTGGCTAAGAACGAGCATCCTAAAATGATGGGGGTATCGTCACAGACTCAGGGATCTCCATGTCCAACGAAACAAAATCCACGGGGAATTACAAGCCCTAAATTGTGACGACCACATCCTTCAGCAACCCCTTCGGCCTCTTGATAGATCGATCATCAAACTGAAGGACCGTCCTACTCTGTCGAAGAGGGACAAACTCGAATCGATCGAGTAAGGCTGCCAGAAGTAGGTTGATAGAAGAGCCGTTGTCTAATAGAGTCCGATCGAACCTCTGCTCATGTATGTGACACCTGACATAGGGAGCACCTGCATTTGGCCTATTCACTGGCAGACGGTTCTGGATAGCGAAGCAGGTGGCATGAGGGAGCACATGAATCTATGAGTGGTGGTTCCTCCTCTTCCTGTGAATAGTGGTCCTATCTCTAAGGTTCCTCTAGAAGAGGGGGATGTGCTCCAAGGCCTCCTGTAGAGTCATCTATATCTGGAATATGTCTATCATTTGCTGGCTGAACTCTAGCTGCTGAGATTTTTTTGGGTTTTCTTTTTTGGTCCCATTAGCCAAGTGGAGTACTTGGGTGATGGGGATGGCTGGTCCCCCCTCATAAGGAGGGCTAGGATTTGGTCACTGCTGTTGTGGCGAAGTAGAATCCATACAAACATCTCCATGCATCACAGATGGACTCACAAATGAAAATCCCTTTCCTTTATTACCAGAATAGTCCTGAGATACAATGACAGAAGGAAATGCAACAGAAATAGAAATGGTGGCCTCATTACCACCCTCGGCATCTGGACTTGCGACATTAGTACCGCGCTATGGCTCGGCATCATCATCTCTAGTGGCATCAGCACCACCTCCTGCATATGGTGAAAAGATGGCCTCGGTATCATCGGCTGGGTCTACGCCCTTGGTGGCATCAGTACTACCATCATCAACATCATCATGAGCTACATCAGCACTGCTCTCTGATGACGCGAAAACCACACGATTAAGAGAGGATAAATAATATGCCAAAGTGTCGTCGTTCTCAACCGCGTGATTCGGTCAATGGAAAAATAATGTTTTAAACCACTTAAGAAAAGAGATAAATCAAAGTAAGAGATGTAAGCGGTCTTCGCTATTCTTTTTACCTGGTATAGCGACCAGGGTCGAACACAAGGAGCACGATTTAAAAACTAAGTAGTCAAATTTCAGAAAAGCTAATTTTTTAGTGGTTTTTGAATTTTTTTATTTTTTTTATTTTTAAAACAAGCACAATATTCACAAGGGATAAAAGCACAAAAATTGGGCAGAAGTTAAAACAAATCAAAACTCAGCTACAGGAATTTTTGTGGAATTTTTAGGCAATTTTTATATTTTTTTATGAATTTTCAAAGTGTAGGCAGAGAAAAAGACATTTTTTTAATTTTTTAAATATATCAAAAGACAACAAAAAGCAATGAAAATTTGATATAATGTTAATGCACATAGCAGGAGCATACATGAATTTTTGCAATATTTTCCGACTCATAAAAGCATTTATTCCAATCAAAAGAGCATGCAAACTATTATTCTGGAAAACAGGACTGAAATGTAATTGTTCAAAATTTTTGCATGAGATAAACAACAAAAATAAAAGGAGAGAAGGATCTCGCAATTTACCCATTAAACATGTGCATGGCACATGACTTTCTGCAGCAGGGGCTTTTTTTTTTTGCAATTTGTAGAACTTCCAGAAGTCTTGAAACAATTTACCCAACTATCTATTCAAATGCCAAATCCCTAGGGTTCCTTCGTTTCCTTCTTTCTCAAGAGAAAGGGGAGAAGGCAAGGGGTCGCCGCCGCACAGAGGTTGAGGAGAGGCAGCCGGCGGTTGGAAGGCGGGAGGGCGGCTGAAGATGGCGGTGCGACGGGCGCACAGGAGGAGATCGGCCGTGGCTGGAGGTCTCGCGCGCGGGCGCACGGTGCGCGGAGCGGAGGCGCGGCCGACGCACGGGAGGAGCAGAGGCGGCGCTAGGCTCGCGGGCTGGCCCGCGCGCGCCTGGAGGGGAGTCGGCGGGGCGTCGGGTAGTGCGGGCCTGACGTCGGCGGGGCTGCGAGGGCGGAGCTCCGCGTTGGCGGAGGAGGTTGCGGAGCCTGGAGGGGACGCGGTGGACGCGGGGAGGAGCTCCTCCCAGGAGGCCGGCGTCGATGATGGGTGGACCGCAGGCCGCGCGCGGGGCTCCAGGGGCGGGCGGAGGAGCTCGTGTCGGAGCGAGGCTCTGGGGCGGCGCCGGCGCCTGGATGGTACAGCGGCGGGGAGGACGGCCTGTGGTTGGTGACGCCGCCGTTCACTCCTGCCGTTTATTTTTTTTTGTTTTTTTTATTATTATTTTATTCTGTAACTGCAGGAAAATGTTAGAGTAAAAAAATGTATTTTTTTTATTTTTTTTTTGTTATCAGAAATGTGAGCAAGAGCAAGAAGGAATTTTTTGTTTGTTTGTTTTTTTTTATGGTGAACCTGCAAAACAATAGTTAGAGATAAACAACAAAAATTAATAATTTTTTTTATTATTCCTGCAAAACAATGGTTAGAGAGAAGAGACAACTAAAAAAATTATTTTTTTTCTATTTCCCTTGCAAAAACGGACGTGAGATAAACAAGGAAAAATATTTTTACTTTTTTATTTATATACAAAAAAATGAAAACGGTGAATGGGAGGATCTTGCGCGAAATGGAAGATAGATCCTATACTCCGACCACCGTACGTGGTCGGAGGTGACAGGTCGTGTAAGGTAGAACGTGAATATGTAGGGATCGGAAAATGAGATGGGAATCGGTTTCGAGGCGGAAAAGTGTGATGGAATTTTTTTTTAATCTAAAAATTACTTCCTACTCCTACGCTAAGATCTAAATCTATGATTACCTAGAGAAAAAGACAAGTAAAAGTGGATCTCACCTTGGGGGTCGGACCATCCATGATGACCTCGACGAAGCCCAAGTCGCTGTCAACGACTGGATCGGAGGTTAGGACTCGCCATCAGGGCCTCGACGAAGCACAAATCTCTGTCACCGATTGGATCGGAGGCTAGGACCCTCTTCAACAAGAAACCTCTCGAAAAACGGGTTCCTCTCCGCCAAAGATCGATCAATTGTGAATGAGGGAGGAGGAGCCCATTAAAAAGAGGAGAAAATCAAAAATGGAAGATATTCACAAATGAGGAAAGTGTTTATTGGTTAATTAAATAAAATAATTGAATAAAAAAATAATTAATTAAAAACGAATTTCGTAATTAAATAAAATGAATAAATTAAATAATTTCCAAAAATCAATTAGCCACCTTAATGGTGGCTATTTAAGGCACAAAATCAAATCTTTACATAAAAGGTAAGTTATCAAATCAAATGAATTCAAATAAATCAATAAATTAAATAATTACATATGATTTTCGTAATTAAATAAATTAAATTAATTAATGTGAGACAATTAATTTTTTTGGTAATTTTTATTTAGGGAAATTAATTGTATACATATATTATATACATATAATATAATGTACATAGGTGCAAATAAGGAAATAATTTTTATAAAGGATTTTTTTATTTTTATTTTTTTTAATTTTGTTTTTTTAATGAAAACAATATTTACAATAAACATTATGTATAAAAATAAATATAAATAAATATGTTCATCAAATATATAGGAAAACTGCACAAAACACCCCAGAAAACCGACTTTTTAACCGTAACTCCAAAAATAATGAAACCACAGCCATTTGAAAGATAATTTAATTTATAGTATGATGGAAGTGAGTTTGGTTCAATTTGAGCTTGTGTGGAGCCGGAATTGATGTTTCAATTATCACTTTGTGGCTTTTTCTGGGTGTAATTATTTGCAATATATACAATATTTTATTTTACAAATATTTTTATTATTTACAACACAATTTTATTTACAACTTTTATTTACGAAAATAATTAGTTTGAGGTCACATTATGTACAGATAAAATAATGTAAGTTTTGTACAAATGTACATGAAAAATATTTACAAGATATTTTTGATTTTTCTGACAAACGACCCTATCTCCCCCTACTTTATTCCTGGTCGATCAGGTCAAGTCTTGACCTTCTCTCAGGGTTTGGGTCAGTCTGTATTTATTGCATAACTACATCCTTTATTTTTCTTTTCTTTTTCTTTTCTTCTTCTTTTATTTATGTACAAAAAGTGTTAAAAATGCAATTTTAACAAATGCATGCAAAATGGTAAAATTATGAAATTAATGGGTATTTACATGTGTTTGACTAAGAAATTGAAGCTAAAATAAAAGAATAAAGGCGATGAATCGTGGATTCATCATTCCCCTATACTTTACCTTTGCTAGTCCCTTAGCAAACACTTATTTGAAAAATAAGTGAAAACAAAAATAAAGAAAAGAAAAGGGAAAGAAGTTAGAATAATGTTGACTTTTAAGCTTATCTTCATAAAAATGTAGTCTGGAGCTCTGTCGGACCTTTGGATTATTAGTGTGTCGGAACCTTAATGGGATGTGGATTTAAAACCTAACAGCCCTTAAGTTCCACCGATCTATGGACAAGACTCCTCAATAAACCAGATCAGAACAAGTCTACATACACAAACTCTAATGACCATGAATCTTTCCATGCAGTGTAAGTGATATGTAGCTCCCCACCTCAGAAGTAACAAAGAAGCAACCTCCCCCAATCTGGTAACTCTAATGCCTCGGTCTAGCAACTCTTTCCTCGAGAAGCGGGGTATTCCCTTCTAAGTTCAAGTGCAACCGGCTCAAGAAGAGGGGGAAGAAGTATAGACTTTTGGAAGCTCAGCCAGTGTAGCTAAGTCTCCCGCTGCAAGCTTCATGAGATGTAACATGGATGCCATAAGCTTTTGCTTTATTTCACTATATACACTCCGGTGGGGTTATTAAATTTTCAATCCGACCCACCACTTTTTTGGAGTTCTTTTTGCATTTTTGCATTTTTTTTCTTTCTTTTTTTTTTCAAATGCCTCTGTACAACATATCTACATGGTGCAGCATATATACAAGAAATTTTCCTCTTGAGCCAGTAGACTATCCCTCTTTTGAAGCTTTATTGCAACCCACGGCTTCTGTCTTTAGCCTTCATCACCACTAGACCAAGTTGAGACGCACTTCCTTCACTAGAAGAAGAAGAGAGGTTCCGCCTAGAAGTACTACCCTCATATGCTTCCCCAAGCCAAAGGAAACTGCCTCCTCACCACCTCATCCGTGGAGAGCCATGTGTAAAGTGCTGGTGCAAGTCAAGCCATTGTCTCTAAGAGTCATGCGTGTGTTGTTAAGTGTTCTACTTAGGCTCATCAAGATGACATATGCTCATAGTCGTGTGGACCCAAAGAATTAAGTCACTAGGACCTGAAAAGTCTTAACTCCACATCTTATAAGGTTCCTCTGAAATTAAGTGGATTAAGGTCCAACTAAGCTCCATTCTTCAAATTTATTCCAGACTTAGTTTAATCGTCAAGACTATCCTGAAAAATGCACATGCCAATGCAAGAAAATATGTACAATGCATAGAGAAAACAAAAATCTTTTTGTGAAACAATTTTCAAATTTTTGAAATTTTTATGGATTTTTGAAAAAAGATGCACATGCAAAAGTTTTTTTTTCAATGTAAATAGTTAGAAAAATATACAAATATATACAAAGTTTTTTTTAAAGAAAAAGATACATATTTACACAAGAGTGAGTTGATTATTTTACAAGCATGAAATGCAAGAATTTACAACTTGAGTAATTTATACAAGTATATACAGAGTTGATTTTTTTTAATTTTTATTTTATTCGTTTTTTTATTATTTTTTATTATTTTTTTTGTGATGCATATATTCCTCAAATTTATTTGAAAATAATTTTACAAATAATTTTCAAAACTATAGTCCAAAATAATTTTTCATACAATTTTACAATCATTTACAATCATTTGAAAATATTTTGCAAACATTTTTCAAACAGTATATATAAATTTTTCCAAATAAATTTTCAACCATTTTTCCAAACATTTGCAAATAGTTTTACAAAATCTTTTTTTTTCACTCAAAGAGAAAAATTTTTACAAGGCGCAAACTTTTTACAAAGGTTGAAAATATTTTTCAAACATTTTTCAAATGGTTTTCAAAAGATTTTTCAAATAGATTTTCAAACTACTTTCAAAATATTTTTCAAAATATTTTAACCTGACTTATTAGTCAGTATGTACAAGGAAATTTTTGAGGAAATTTATGCATCTCTTTTTTTTTTAATATTTACACAGTATTTTAGCCATATTAAAAATATGAAAGTGCGAGTTATGGCTAAAGTATATATACAATATATACGACACCCCCTATACTTAGCTCGAACTATGTCCTCATAGTGATCAAAGAGCTGGAAATAAAGACATAACTCGTGCTTCGTATAGAAAAGTGAGAAGAATAGTATACTACAACGACGAATAAAAGAATAAAATCAATAGAAGTCGGTGATCCCCCTATACTTAGGATCAAGTAATCCTAAGTATAGCAGACTGTACACAAAGGAGAAAACCGAGGAGATGAATATACAGAGTCTACCTCCCCTATACTTAGGGTAAAATATCCCTAAGTATTGGCAGCAAAACAGAGGTAAAAAGAATCAAAAGAATAATCAAACGTCTGAAACCCCCCTATACTTAGGGTAAAGTACACCCTAAGTATAACATAATCATAAGATAGAAATGGGGTGTGAGATAGAAAGAATGTATGATATGGACAGATGGTCTATACAGATGTGAGTCGATCAATGTCGAGGTGCCTCTCAACAAGCGCTAGAGTTTACGCCCCTAGCTGGGCGCAAATGTTAGGATAACGCCGTGTCAAGGTTCAGGACGGCATCTGTCAGACGAATACCGTACTGTCGTCGCAGTCTCGGCGGGAGAATAACGACGAGTTCAACAGAGTAAATGATAACACCCAGATAATCAGTCAGGCGGGTGTTTGCAATCGAATCAAGATATGGGCAGATGAAGTCGGGCTCCGGTAGCACAAAAGAAATCGTCGGCTCAAGGTCTATATGGAGTGACAGGGCAGAACCGAAGAAGTCGAACGTGGAGAAGGAAGGATCTGTCAGGGAATCCTCCACGTCAATCACAGTCTCGAATAGATATGGAAGATCAAGATCAAGAGACTCACTAGAAAGGCTGATATCCGATGCATATAATGTAGACAAATCAGTGAAATCATCAAATACCTCAAAGATCGGGTCATCCTCGCGAGGGTCGTCGAGGAGAGAATCATCAAATTCATTATCAGAAATATCAAAATACTCGGTCTCGTGATCCGACAGATCGGATGCACTCCCAGAAAGTGAAACCGAGTTTATATGGTCCATGGCATCCTCCCGCAGATAACCCTCAGGGAGTAATGCCGAATCATCAGGGAAGTTGGGATCAATGCTGTCAAATGTCATGTCCTCTAAAAATGTATCGACCTCATCAAATGGGAGGACACATGGCTCAAGTACGGGACTATCAAGTTCTGTAAAATCCAAATTCGGTCCCTCATCAAACTCTCTATGCTGAGATGAATCCAAATGTATCTCCGAATCTGAGAAGATCTCCTGAAGACAAGACACTGTATCAACTATGTATGGATACTGGAAAGAATCAGAGGATGGCTGAGATGTGGGTTCCTCCTCTATCTCTTGGGATCCTAGCAGATCTAGAATCGACGAATCTTCTACGTGATAGAGCGGGAGTGGCTCAAAATCTGATTGTAAATCCAATTGGTCATCAACCAATGTCTGGCTCTGGGAACTCACAACAGTAGGCAACACATCCATCAAATGAGAAGTAGTAGCATCCATATCCTCTGATTTGTGTGTGCTATCAAGATCAGCATGGTGTGTCACACACTCAACAGTTGTCATCTCTCCGTCATGTGTTGTCCCAAATAAATCATCTGGTGTATATGCAAGATCAGAAAGTGTATCCAAGATGGTCTCAACAAAATCCAAGTCGGGACAATGGTGTGAACCACTACACGAGGTAATGACATATGATATTTGCTCTGCGGTCCTCCCCCTCATGGCGATATGGATAAGGTCAGTCATCGAAAATCCATGATCTGGAAATCGCCTCACAAGTTCTCGTAACCTCAACCATGAATATCTCAACGGCTTTTGGGGGTTAACAGAAAAATCACGAATACATGACCGCATCATCTCTGCTCTACATTGGGGGTAAAATTTCTTCAAAAATAATGATCGTAAATCTCCCCATGTAGTAATCTTCCTTCCCAATCGTCTATGCCAACTCTTGGCTCTACTCTGAAGTGTAAATGGGAAGGTAATCAGCATCATGTCCTCAGAAGTGATATCCAAATATGATCGTGATACACAAAATTCCTCAAATTCATCGATATGCAAATAAGGTTCCTCGTGCATTTCCCCAAAAAACTGAGGCAGTAGATCAATTAACTCTAAATCCAGAACAAAGGGTCTCAAGGTAGAAGCGGACTGGACTTCATGATCTGTGTACTCATCCAATGTCCTAGGATACAAGTCATCTAAAGCTCGCAACTGCCCCATTCGATTGCCTATGGGATGCACTCTCATCTCAGTAATGTGAACACCCATGTCTCGTGTTTGGTCAATCTGGTCTCTGTGGGTGTCACTCACAACACGTCCCAAATGGGAGGGTGGGTAGGGAGAAGATGAGAAGTCGGATGGGGTTCCGACCTCTCGAGAGAATGAACGTGAGTGATGGGCGTGAAATGAAGAAGCCGCAAAATTCGGCTGGAATGGAAAGTGGCCCATCGTGATGAGAGGAAACTGAAGGGGGGGATGGAGGGATAGAAGGGAGTGAAAGAAAGAAAAGGCAGGAACGAAGAGAGAGATAGAAGGGAGGGAGGGTGGGTTAGAGACAGAAGGTGACTGCTAATGATAAAGGAAGATGATTGTAACCGACTCACAACAAAGACATACAAAACACAAAGCAAACCCCCAGTTCACCAACTCAACACAAAGTGAAGACCGTGAGATTCGGTCCTTTATCTTTTCATTTTTAGAGTTAAGGTGATCAACGAAAGTTGTACAAACACTTAGGAGGCTTGAATAGGATTTGGGCACTACTCCTTAGTGTGTACGCGAGCGAGTAAAAGCGCAAACAATGAGGGAATTGCTCTCCCAATACAATGAAGTGAATCAATTACGTTTGATTTTAGAGTCAAGTTCAATTAGCAGTCCCAATTTTTTTAATTTTTGATTTTGTGATTTTTTTGGATATTTTCAAGAATAAACGCCTAACGAGCTTTCCGATTTCCTCTTTGATTAATTTGAGTCCAAAAACAGGGGGAGGGATCGAGAAAGCCAATGCACGATCAAACACAATGATGCATGCAGAGATAAAAAATGCGTACCTTACTCCAGCACTCTACATGCAATATGATCCGCGCATAAAATTAAAGACAGAATATAAACTAACTATATGATGCACGAAGAAATCGGCCTTAGACAAGCAACTTCTATTGATCGTGAAGAACAATAGTTAGCTAACCGAATCGAGTCCGGAGTCCGATCTTGGGAGTCACTCGGTGCCCGCCACAACGGGTCCTGCCAGCGCTGTATGTGACTCCTCACGGCACGTGGTCTCAAATCCAATTAGACTAACTTTTTCAATTAATTTTAGTAAGGTCCAATTACGTTCTATAGGAACGGATATTCTATTAGGTGTTGGGCCTTAGAAATTTTACGTCACAATCAATCAAAATTCCTACGTCTAGGGGCTAAAACTGCGAGAATCAAGTAGTAAGTTATGACGTGAAATCAAAAACACGGAAAACAGCGGTGAGGTCCCCCAAGTGCACCGGCACTTGGCGAAACAGACCCCGAGGAAAGTCCAAGTCCAAAGTCCTAAATTATTACAAAAATATTGTTCTCTATCTCTCTCAGAAATAAAAATTCCTTCTTCTTCTCCCTGCTTCTTCTTCCCGTGCGGGTCCTCAAAAAGTAAACTCCAAGTTGTCCACGCAGTACCTCGCACAAAAAATTAAAGAGAGAAGGTCAGAAAACGATTATAATATAGAGAGACGAAAATGAAAAATGACTACAAAGCCGTGCTCCCCGGCAACGGCGCCATTCTGATGACGCGAAAACCACACGATTAAGAGAGGATAAATAATATGCCAAAGTGTCGTCGTTCTCAACCGCGTGATTCGGTCAACGGAAAAATAATGTTTTAAACCACTTAAGAAAAGAGATAAATCAAAGTAAGAGATGTAAGCGGTCTTCGCTATTCTTTTTACCTGGTATAGCGACCAGGGTCGAACACAAGGAGCACGATTTAAAAACTAAGTAGTCAAATTTCAGAAAAGCTAATTTTTTAGTGGTTTTTGAATTTTTTATTTTTTTTATTTTTAAAACAAGCACAATATTCACAAGGGATAAAAGCACAAAAATTGGGCAGAAGTTAAAACAAATCAAAACTCAGCTATAGGAATTTTTGTGGAATTTTTAGGCAATTTTTATATTTTTTTATGAATTTTCAAAGTGTAGGCAGAGAAAAAGACATTTTTTTAATTTTTTAAATATATCAAAAGACAACAAAAAGCAATGAAAATTTGATATAATGTTAATGCACATAGCAGGAGCATACATGAATTTTTGCAATATTTTCCGACTCATAAAAGCATTTATTCCAATCAAAAGAGCATGCAAACTATTGTTCTGGAAAACAGGAATGAAATGTAATTGTTCAAAATTTTTGCATGAGATAAACAACAGAAATAAAAGGAGAGAAGGATCTCGCAATTTACCCATTAAACATGTGCATGGCACATGACTTTCTGCAGCAGGGGCTTTTTTTTTGCAATTTGTAGAACTTCCAGAAGTCTTGAAACAATTTACCCAACTATCTATTCAAATGCCAAATCCCTAGGGTTCCTTCGTTTCCTTCTTTCTCAAGAGAAAGGGGAGAAGGCAAGGGGTCGCCGCCGCACAGAGGTTGAGGAGAGGCAGCCGGCGGTTGGAAGGCGGGAGGGCGGCTGAAGATGGCGGTGCGGCGGGCGCACAGGAGGAGAACGGTCGTGGCTGGAGGTCTCGCGCGCGGGCGCACGGTGCGCGGAGCGGAGGCGCGGCCGACGCACGGGAGGAGCAGAGGCGGCGCTAGGCTCGCGGGCTGGCCCGCGCGCGCCTGGAGGGGAGTCGGCGGGGCGTCGGGTAGTGCGGGCCTGACGTCGGCGGGGCTGCGAGGGCGGAGCTCCGCGTTGGCGGAGGAGGTTGCGGAGCCTGGAGGGGACGCGGTGGACGCGGGGAGGAGCTCCTCCCAGGAGGCCGGCGTCGATGATGGGTGGACCGCAGGCCGCGCGCGGGGCTCCAGGGGCGGGCGGAGGAGCTCGTGTCGGTGCGAGGCTCTGGGGCGGCGCCGGCGCCTGGATGGTACAGCGGCGGGGAGGACGGCCTGTGGTTGGTGACGCCGCCGTTCTCTCCTGCCGTTTATTTTTTTTTGTTTTTTTTTATTATTATTTTATTCTGTAACTGCAGGAAAATGTTAGAGTAAAAAAATGTATTTTTTTTATTTTTTTTTGTTATCAGAAATGTGAGCAAGAGCAAGAAGGAATTTTTTGTTTGTTTGTTTTTTTTATGGTGAACCTGCAAAACAATAGTTAGAGATAAACAACAAAAATTAATAATTTTTTTATTATTCCTGCAAAACAATGGTTAGAGAGAAGAGACAACTAAAAAAATTATTTTTTTTCTATTTCCCTTGCAAAAACGGACGTGAGATAAACAAGGAAAAATATTTTTACTTTTTTATTTATATACAAAAAAATGAAAACGGTGAATGGGAGGATCTTGCGCGAAATGGATGATAGATCCTATACTCCGACCACCGTGCGTGGTCGGAGGTGACAGGTCGTGTAAGGTAGAACGTGAATATGTAGGGATCGGAAAATGAGATGGGAATCGGTTTTGAGGCGGAAAAGTGTGATGGAATTTTTTTTTAATCTAAAAATTACTTCCTACTCCTACGCTAAGATCTAAATCTATGATTACCTAGAGAAAAAGACAAGTAAAAGTGGATCTCACCTTGGGGGTCGGACCATCCATGATGACCTCGACGAAGCCCAAGTCGCTGTCAACGACTGGATCGGAGGTTAGGACTCGCCATCAGGGCCTCGACGAAGCACAAATCTCTGTCACCGATTGGATCGGAGGCTAGGACCCTCTTCAACAAGAAACCTCTCGGAAAACGGGTTCCTCTCCGCCAAAGATCGATCAATTGTGAATGAGGGAGGAGGAGCCCATTAAAAAGAGGAGAAAATCAAAAATGGAAGATATTCACAAATGAGGAAAGTGTTTATTGGTTAATTAAATAAAATAATTGAATAAATAAAATAAATAATTAATTAAAAACGAATTTCGTAATTAAATAAAATGAATAAATTAAATAATTTCCAAAAATCAATTAGCCACCTTAATGGTGGCTATTTACGGCACAAAATCAAATCTTTACATAAAAGGTAAGTTATCAAATCAAATGAATTCAAATAAATCAATAAATTAAATAATTACATATGATTTTCGTAATTAAATAAATTAAATTAATTAATGTGAGACAATTAATTTTTTTGGTAATTTTTATTTAGGGAAATTAATTGTATACATATATTATATACATATAATATAATGTACATAGGTGCAAATAAGGAAATAATTTTTATAAAGGATTTTTTTTAATTTTTATTTTTTTTAATTTTGTTTTTTTAATGAAAACAATATTTACAATAAACATTATGTATAAAAATAAATATAAATAAATATGTTCATCAAATATATAGGAAAACTGCACAAAACACCCCAGAAAACCGACTTTTTAACCGTAACTCCAAAAATAATGAAACCACAGCCATTTGAAAGATAATTTAATTTATAGTATGATGGAAGTGAGTTTGGTTCAATTTGAGCTTGTGTGGAGCCGGAATTGATGTTTCAATTATCACTTTGTGGCTTTTTCTGGGTGTAATTATTTGCAATATATACAATATTTTATTTTACAAATATTTTTATTATTTACAACACAATTTTATTTACAACTTTTATTTACGAAAATAATTAGTTTGAGGTCACATTATGTACAGATAAAATAATGTAAGTTTTGTACAAATGTACATGAAAAATATTTACAAGATATTTTTGATTTTTCTGACAAACGACCCTATCTCCCCCTACTTTATTCCTGGTCGATCAGGTCAAGTCTTGACCTTCTCTCGGGGTTTGGGTCAGTCTGTATTTATTACATAACTACATCCTTTATTTTTCTTTTCTTTTTCTTTTCTTCTTTATTCTTTTATTTATGTACAAAAAGTGTTAAAAATGCAATTTTAACAAATGCATGCAAAATGGTAAAATTATGAAATTAATGGGTATTTACATGTGTTTGACTAAGAAATTGAAGCTAAAATAAAAGAATAAAGGCGATGAATCGTGGATTCATCACTCTCCTCCTCATCTGGTGCTCTTGAGTCCTCATGTGGTCCTCGCTCAGATGAGGCGCCGCATGCTGGCGTCCTACCGTTCCTAAGTGCAGCAAAGTCAGCATCAAAAGTGTATGCAGAACTATCACCAAGTAAATCCCTTGGATATCCTCTGTAAATTCTACATGTTCAGACTTTCTCTTCAAGTTGTTCGGATTCTCCTCAATCTGAGCAGGTATGGCGACATTGCCCTTCACTATCTCCCTCATCTCTTGTCGGAACTCATCCATCTCCGGTTTGAAGGTGGCCTGCTGTTCGGAAACAAGGCAGGCTAGATCCTCAAGAGCTGGGTTCTCATAGGCTGGCCCATGAGAACCGGACGAGTGGCCTCTATGGGAATGAGGCTGCTGCTGCTGGGTAGGATGAGAGGGATACTGGGGATGAAACTGCTAACGGTGCTACTGCTGCCTCCACGACTGTCCCTACTGATAGGGACGAGGACCATGCCGCTGGTAAGGCTATGGCTGTGGCAACTAGGGCTGCTGCTGCTGGCTGAACTGGCCACCCTGAACTGGAGGCTACTGCTGGAAAATGGTACCTCCAGGCGACCAACAAAATCTGGGATGGTCGCGTCAGATACGAGGCTGAGGTCGGTCATACCAAATCTCGTTGACGTCCATCAACGGCTCCTGCTCGTAAGTGTGTGTGTGTGGGGGGGGGACTGGTAGGGGCTGATCCGACTGGTAGACCACCATCTGAGTGTCCTGAGATGGTGGTGGCTGGTAGTATTGCTGTTGTGACTGCTGGAATGACTCCGCCTGAACATGGTGAACCTGTCAGTACTGGGCAGAGCGATGGGTCGAGCTGCTGCTGCTGCTGGGATCTGCACGTGACCTGATACGGGGCTAAGAAGCTATATGTGCCTCCTGGAGACACATGATCTGGGTCTTCAGGTCACTCAGCGTCTGTTCCATCTGATCTATCTGAGACATGCTTTGGCACTACTTCTTCTCGATCAGCTCGATGCGGTCCAACTTCTCCCTGATAATCCCCATATCAACGATCGTCGACTCTGCCTGTGATGTGACTGCTGATGATATAGATGGACCGGCATCGACCCGTGCTATCCTTTGATAGGATACAACCTGTGGATGGGGCTTCCCCTGTGTATATAATCGGGTCTGGGACATCACCGTATAGTTCTCTGCCATCTCCTCGTAGATGGCGTAGACCTGATTCTCATCCTTGGCAAAATAAGAGCCTCCACAGGATGCATTCACTAGCCCCTGTAATTCCGGTGTCAGCCCATAGAAGAATCTCTGAACAAGGTTGGGCTTGGATATATCATGATGAGGGCACCGATCTGTGAGCTCCCTGAATCTATCCCATGCCTCATGAAATTTCTCATTGGGGAGCATGGAAAAGTTGCTGATCAGGGCTCTGGCAGCATTCGTCCAGCCGAGTGGATAGTACTTATTAAAGTACTCGTTCCAGAGCTGTTCCCATGTGACGAATCTCCCTATGTGCTTCAGGCAGTTGGCTGCTCTGTCTACTGGGGAGAATTAAAAATCCATCATCTTGATGGTATCCTCGTCCACGAGGCAATCGTAGACAATACTACAGATCATCTCAAACTCCTGGAGATGGAGGTGTGGCTCCTCTGTGGCAAGTCTGTGGAATCGGGGTAGAAGCTGGATGGTCTAAGGTGGAAGCTTGAAATCTCCCAAAATGGCTGGCAACTGTATCCATCTACGGGTCAAAGTTGCACTAGGGTTATGCAAGTCTCTCATCGATCGTACATGTGCTGCTAGATGTGCGGGCTCCTTAGGTTCTCCTTCCTCAGGAATCACTGGTCCTCCTCCTCCACCAGCTCTGTGCTGCTCTCTATCGTCTCTCATCTGCTCCATCTCTCGGCGCATGTCCACCATGAAAGCCCCTTGGGATCTGATATGACGATGCATGGTCTCCAGAGAGGCTAACAAGGTGTTGTTGATGGCACCCTGGTAAAGTACGTAAGTCTGTGTCCCACTTGATACATCATTGCACTCCTCACTACAGGCCATGGTCTCTGCAAAGGCAAAAGACCCAAACTCTAGTGCCAATAAATCATCAACTATCTGCTGCAGTCTCCGCTCGGGCACCTTAGGACCGGTACAGGGGTGGTCGAGGGGGAACATAGTGGAGTCAAACTCAGGTTCTTAGAGTGGGTCTCGACTCTCGCGAACCAACCAAGATGAGCGGACCACAGTGCTCGAAAGCATTGTAGCCAGAGGCAACCTAAGGGATCTCCGGCCCATTATCTTGATGTAGCGAGTAAGGCGGATGAAATCTAGAAAACACATAATATCAGCAAGCAAACCCCCAATTCACCTACTCATGCAGAGCTGATGACTGTAAAGGCAAGGTCTTTTATATTGTCAATTTTTATTTGGTGATAAGACAATCTTTCAGAGAGATTAATAAAGCTGGTAGGAACCCAATGCTCCTAATAGACTGTCTCGTATAAAAGGCCGATAGTCTGTCAAGAGTTCGGGTATGGCTCTATCCTAGTGTGCGGGTCACTCTCTCTCGCTCATCCAAACCATACAATGAGGGGATTACTCTTCCAAGACAATTTTTTCGAGGAGGTGTCTTTTAGGGTCAAGTGTGTTTAGCAGTCCCAATTTTATAGTTTTTTTAGGTATTTTTCTAAGCAAACAATGCCTAATAAAATTTTCAATTCTCTTAATTATTTTAAGTCCAAAACAGAGGGAGAAGTCGAAAAATCCGATGCGCGATCAAACACGATGATGCATGCAGAGTAAGAAATGCATACCTGACTCCAGCTCTCTTCATGCAGGGTGATCCGCACATAAATTTATCGACAAAATTAAAACTACCTATACGATACAAGAAGAAATCGACCTTAGACGAAGCACTTTCTAAACGAGAAGAACGATAGCTAGCCAATCAGACTAAGTCCGGAGTTCGATCTTGGGAACCACTCGGTGCCCGCCACAACAGGTCCTGCCAGCGCTGTATGTGGTTCCTCACGGCACGTGGACTCAGGGCTAATTAAACTAACTTTTTATTGTGATTTAATTAATAAGGTCCAATTAATCAATCTATAGGTGCAGACAGATAATTAGCGTTGGCCCTTAATTAATTACGTCACAATCAAGGAAAATCCTAAGTCCAGGGGCCAAAACCTTAAAAAATCAGATAGACAGTAATTGCGGTGGAAAACAAAACCGACGAAAAAATCGTGCTGAGGTCCCCCTAGCACACCGGTGCTCGGCGAAAAAGACCCCGATCAGCCAAGTGTCCACAGTTCACAGTCCAGGTCCCTGTATTACAACAACAACAACAACAACAACAACAATAACAGTCCTAAAATATCGGATCTACTCAATCCTCTGCTCCGCTCTCATACGATCTCCTGCGGCTGGATGGAGAAATGAGATGCCTCCGCTTTGCTTGGGCGCATCGGTACTCCTAGGAATGCTGCCCTCGCTCGTCGGGCCCTCGCAAGAAAGACATAAACAAAAGATGGGTCAGATCACTGTTATTAGAAATATTTCACAAAAACAAGCAAGGAAAGCTGACTACTAAGTCGTGCTCCCAAGCAACGGAGCCATTCTGATGACCCCAAAATCTCGATACTCGGATTAAGTAATAATCAAGGTTGTTGCGACCCAAATAACAAGGATAAGTCAATCAAGAAAACCAGACCACCAAACTAGAAATCAAACAATTAATGCGGCAAGCAGTTTTGCTATTTATTTTTACCTGGTATAGCTATCCAGGTCGAACACAAGGAGCACGTGATGCTAATGCTACGAAGTACTCGAGAATCCCAAAAAAGCAAAAAAATGATGGTTTTTTAAATTTTTCAGTTTTTTATGATTTTTAATTATAAGAAAAAGACTAAAGGGGAAGCACAAATCAACACTCAACCAATTATTTAATAGCCCAAAAACATTTAAAAATTCAGAATAAAAATGTTTTTGTGTTTTTAAAATATTTAGATGTTTTTGTGAATTTTCTTAGATTTTTCTGATATTTAACCAATTCTCTATTAATCAAACAAGGCCAAAAATATCAAGCAGTGTATAGCTGGAATCTAGAGGCAAATTAAAATTACTTAAAATGTCTATAAAATTCGAACAGCAATTTTATGTAAAATTACAAGCAAAAACCTAGCTACAGAAGAAGAAAACACATTTTTTTGAATTTTAATGATTTTTCTAAGGTTTTTGGTCTTTTTCAATTTTTTTTGAATTTTATAAATGAAATGAGGCAAATCTTGGACATAAGTTAAAAACAACAAAACACACAAGCACGAAACTTTTTTAGAATATTTTAAGACTTTTTAGTATTTTTAGTTTATTTTCTAAGACAGACATGTGACATTTTTTTTGGTTTTTGATTTTTTTAAAAAATAAACGAAGACAAAACACAACAAGAAGTTCACCAAAATTCCACTAAATATTCAATTCATAACAAATAATAAGTCCAGGATAAGTAATGCAAATAACCCCAAATAACACGTAACGACACGCGTGGGTCCACATAGACAGGACTGAAATGCAAATATAGAAAACTGCAGTTGCTAACATGTAAAAAGGTCCATTGTATAACTTTTATTTACAGACTGAAATGAAAGCTAAAATAAACGCATGGTAGGTGGAGCAAATTACCCGTGCAACACGTGAGCGTCGCGTGGGGTGGACAGGTGGTAGGCGTTGAGTGGAGGCTAACGTGCGGCTCTGGCTCTCTCAACTGTCAGATCCAACGGTCGTCAGGTGTCGAAGACGTAGGCGGTACAGGGATGGTTAGATCTGACATCTAACGGCCTGACAGCTTCTGCAGATGGACGGTGAAGATGGCATCTGGGCGAAGGGTGCAATCCGACGACGAAGAGAGGATCTAGAAGAACATCGCCGAGGCGAAGTTCACCAGAGCACCGAGGGAGATTGGTGACTTCGCTGAATGATCGGACGGTGGCAAACGAATTGTCGAGCCCCTCCGCTTTGGTTGCGTCGATAGCATGGGCTCGTTGATGGTCGGATATTTGGGACAATGGCTGGGACCTGGGCGAGCTCCGACGAGGGTGGTCAAAGGGTGATTCAGGTCGATCCACACGCGCTAAGACCTGCAGTAGAAAGCTTAGACTCGGAGCAAGGCTCCGATTAGGGTTATTTGGCCTAAGATAAAGTGAAGCGACGGTGAATGGGGTTGGTCTCCGGCGGTTGCGATAGATGAAAACCTTGATCCTAATCTCGATGTGAAGATCAAATCTCAGGGTGCGTAAGGACATGGAGGGTGAGAGTGTGGGTCTATCGGCACGGATGAGTGAAGGTGACTGCTCCGACCAGCTGGTCGGAACAGACGGAGCTACGACGGCGATAAATGGAATGATTGGATAAATGGAGCCAGGAACGATCAGAGAGCTACCTATGGGTTCGAGTATGATCCTGAGCTCCAGGAGAAGTGAATGGCAGGGTTGTGGGCTTGACCAAGCTGCGGCAGGAAAAAGAGGATTCTCGCGGTGGTTCTCCGACCACGAAGGTTGAGCTGCGGCTACACGACACCAATCCGACCGCCGAAGGTGTCCTCCGATGGCAGTCACTATGAGGAAGGAGTCTAGGGTATCAAGAAGGGGTGCGGCGTGAGCTACCAACCTGGGGAGGAGGATAAGAGAATTTATAGAACTCCTAGGTAGCTAGAGAAACCAGGCCAAGGCACGCAATCCGAGAAGGATCTGCGCTTCCCTAGGGATCTGCGAGGATCTTGGATCCATGCGGAAGGCACGGGCGGAAATTTGGAGCAAGGAGACGCATGATCCGACCTAGAGAAATGGGAGAAGGAGGTCTGACGGATTAGTCAGGTCGGGTCAAGCCCTGGAAGAGGGGGTTGACCTGAGTCAATGATCCGCCGTGGACCGATCAGAAAATTGGATTTACAAAAATATTTACAAATTCAATACAAAGTAATAAAATGATTTTAAATTAAAGAGTGTATAAAATGAAAAATGTTTGTTATTTTTCAATCTATTTTTCTGTGATTTTTATTTATTTTTATGAAAAATAAATTATTGTATAAGAACTATAATTTATTTTAAACATGTATAAAATACCTATGTATTTATACAATTATTTTTATTTAATTTTTTTACGAAAATATCCAATTTTATATTTTATTTATTTACCACATAATATTTGGAGTATAAAGTAATTTTTATTTCTTATTGGTTATCTACAAGTATAAAATAAATAGGTAATGATACATACATACATGTACTATATACAAGGTGAGAGAGAATTTTTTGTTTTTATTTTATTTTTCTATTTTTGTTTTATTTTTAGAAATATATACATGGGGATAAAAACACCTTTTTATATTTTATTTTTGTAAAAATAAATTATGTACACATAGGTGGTAAATATGTACAAGGTAGAGTGGCCCTATCTCTCTCTACTTATTTTATTTGGCGATCAAGCCCTTGCTGAACCCTCTCTTGGGTCCAGGTCACTCATTATTTATTCTAAATATTTCCTTTTTTCTTTTTTCTTTTTTCTTTTATTTTTATACAAATAAATGGTAATTATTAAATATTAACAAATGCATACTTATTAATAATTTATTATATTTACAACTATATACATGATGCTTTGCCAAGATATTTAGCTAAAATAAAAGAATAAAGAGTGATGAATGGGGATTCATCAGCTAGGGTCATTTAGTATCCTTGACACCTCCTTCCTTTTCTTTTCTTTTCTTTATTCTTTTATTTTGGAATTAATTACTGTCTTTTATACAATATTTATACAATAAATAATATGTATTAATTTATGCAAAATGATGATATTTACATGCATTCAGCTAGGGTTTAAAGGCCAACACGAAAGAATAAAGGTGATGAAATGGAGATTCATCTTCTCCCTATACTTGCCTTTGCTAGTCCCTTGCAAACACTTATGGCTATAAGTGTAGAAAAGAAAATAAATAAAATAAAAATAAAGAATTTAGATTGATTTTAACTTTTAAACTTGTCTTCATAAGAATTACTATATAGTTGCATTGTGATTTTGTGTATGAACTTGAATGTGACATATGTAGGTTCACTTTGTTTATGCTTGAATGCATGTCTATATGCATCATACATTCTTTCTCAATTATAAGTGAAGGCACTTGTAATGATTTCTTATTGTTGGCAGGGAGTTTGGATAATGATGTATTAGATCATGGACTAAGATTAACGATATCCATGTTAAGGAGGATCTGACTTATTCCTTATCAATAAATCATCAAAATCAATCTTCTCCTCTCATTAAGGAGGATACGACTTATGCATTCATTACCTCTAATAAGATTTTTTTTTGTGATATATTTGCAAATTGAATAGCATGTTATAGGCTTCACATTATTTCTTTATAAACCATACATGATCATGTGTATAGTTTTAGATCATGGATATACTATGCAATGGAGGTAATATCTAAACCGTAATGATTTCATATGGATGTATTGGGAATGAAGGTATTATATGTAATGAAATTGTTTGCATGTCAGAGGTTGCTTTCATGGTGTATTTATCTATCATATCTAGGAGGAATGACTAAAAGATGAAAGTAGTATCAAAGACAATAATTACTAGTTTATTTAGGGAAATGAAATAACATTTTTCACAGAGGGTCGTACGGTTTCACAGGACGAGACCGCAGTCAATGTGTTGACCGCTCCAAAAAATCGCTAAATTCAAAAATTAACCCATAATAAATGATCAACCAATGAAAATAAATGAGGAGTTAAAATTTATTTTATTTAACTCTACAAAAGATGTATATAGTGCAAGTAGTGTAGAACGTCGAACACAGAGGGCAAGCAAGATAGATTAGGACAAAGAATGCTCAACAATGAATGTGATTTGTTTCTCTATAAGTGCTCTTTTGTAGATTTTTATTTTTTTAATTTTTATTTGATTTTTAAATATTCAAATGTTTTTTGTGCTTTTATATTTATAAATAAAATTATAGTTATAATAATATAAATAATAATGACAGATATATATATATATCTAAATATACTAGGAGAGAGATATAAATGAAAGAAATAGAGAAAATACTGTTGGATTTTTAAAATAAGTCATCTAAATTCAAAATAAAGATTCTAAATATTTTTGGTGTTTTTTAAATTAATTTTTCAAATGTTTTTTTGAAAACTTTAGAAAAATTCCAGTAATAAGATCAAACGAGTCATTTAATTCATGAAAAAATAAGGCAAAAAGATACTAAAAAAACTACCAATAGATCAATATAAAGTCCTAAAATCATACCGATATTTTTCCTAGATATACAAGATTATATAAAAGGAAAAATTACTTTGTTTTTGTGTTTTTGACACTATTTCAATTTTTAGTGATTTTTGCAAGTTTTGAAGTTTTTTTTGAATTTTTGGACGCTAGACCTAATTTTACTGAATTGTCCTCCGAATATGATATAGATATAGATAAATACAAGCTATAATATTTTTTGGTATTTTTTTTGAGATGTAATGAATATAATCAAAATAAAAGATAGCAGGAAGGATGAAATGATATTTTTGATTTTTTTTACCTATTCAACCAAAAGGATATAATTATAACAAAAATCCTTGATTGTAGAACAAATTCAGGAGCACAATGACATATTTTTAGATTTTCAAATAGATGAAATATGATCCAGAAATAAATAAATCACTCAAAATATTGTAGAAATTTTACAGACACAAATTGTAATATCTTTTGATGAAATTTGATTACAAATTCAGACCCACTAATTTCTACAACATATTAAAAAGTGAGCAAGTGATATCAAGTATTTAAAGAGTTATTAACAAAAAATTCTAAATCAGTACCATGAATTCAAAAATTCACATTATTAGTTCCTAAATTAGAATATTTTGAAATTTTGATACGATGCAGATTTTGAAAGCAGCTTTAAAAAAATCACTAAAAACAGAATTCAAATGAATGATTTATGAGCATTTAAGTGCAGGAGTACAAATGATAATGCAAATACACAACTGCTTTTCAAAATATAGCTCGAAAACTCATGGAATATACAAAAAAATGAGGGGGATTGAATGCAAAATACCCCACTAATCGAGGTGGCGTCAAGCTGCTCTTGGACAGTAAGGGTATGAGCGTAAAACTCCAAAATGGTGAGGGCTTGTACGTAAAATTTCTACCCCTTGGTTGGATGGCCAATATTAGAAGGAGGGGGATGGATCCAACGGTGGCTGCTATCCACCCCCTTCCTTCTTCTTCTTCTTCTTCTTCCTTTGGACAACTGCAATAAGAAGGGGAGTTCGCGAGACGGTTGCCACAGAGATCTTATGAATCTATGATTCATCTTCTTTATTCTTTCATTTTGGCTAAAATCCTTGGTGAAATACATGTAAATAATCACCAATTCCCATTAATTAATATTTTAATCACAATTGCTAATATTTTATAATTAACACTTATTTCACCCAAAATAAAAGAATAAAGATAAAAAAGAAAAATAAAAGAAGGATATATATAGAAGATATACAGACCGATCCTAACCTTGAGACCATGTCAGTTTTGAATTGGTCCACAAAAGAAATAAGTAGGAGGAGATAAGGATCATAATTTATAAAAAATATCAAGAAAGTCATATAAAAAATTTAAAACATTTTCTAGAATAATAAAAAATTACAAAATACTTAAAAATTACAAAAAAACAATATAAAAATCATTAAATTAAAATAAAACCATAAAAATTCCAAAAAAATAAAATAAAAATTAGGAAACCTTTTACCTTAGGTTGTCTATAGTTTAACCCTAGTTTCAAACAGTTTGCTTCGATGAGTTCAACATTCCCGTACTTAACTGCTATACACTTAAGTTTAGGAGTATAAATAAAAATAAAGAAGATTAATCCAAAATTAATCTTTTTTGAGAAAACCCACCTGGTCGATACAACGACCGCAACATTTTACCTGGTTGCTTCTTTGCTGGATTCTGAAGAATTAAGACCAGAGAATTTTGAGTTTTTCAGATGGTACCGTTGCTAGTGAGGCAACACTAGGGCAGATCTTAGACTTTGGGTTAGGATTTTTCTTTGCGCCATTTTGTTATCTAACTTCACAGCTTTTTGTTTCTGATTTGTGCAGCACATATTGAGCCTCACAACTGAGAACCACAAAATCGATTTTAGTCTAATTTCTTGTAAAAAACTGTTGGTAGGAAGGGGCCCCTTCAGAATATCCTGACTTGTACCTCTCTCTCTTATTCTCGGGGTCTGTTTCACCAGGGCTGTACTCCTGGGGGAGCAGGGTACCTACCGTGTCTTTTCACTCGTAATTTTTCTCGATGATTTTCTGTAGCTTTTTCCGAGATAGGTGCTTGTTAGGATTTCATGCGAATTTCCCCATCTCTGCGTATCGTAGATTAGATGTTTGCTTAGGCTACGACATCTAGGTCCATGTATCTTGGACCAAACCAAAAATACAAAAATACTTTAGTCATTTTCTCTGAAAATATCCAAAAAATGTGAAAACCGAAAATTAAAATAGGGACTGCTAATTCTATCCGACTCTAAAATAAATATAACGACTCCACTTATTGTGGGAGAGCAATCCCCGAAACTGCATCGCATGTACACTCTCCAGATTCGGTGAGCGAGAGACGACCCATAAGGTAGAGCCACAGTCTGGGCTTCTTTTAAAATACTACTTAGTTCATGCTTTTAATCACCTTATCTTCAGTGTATATGCTCAGGTAGCTGGAAACGGTCCGAGTTTACTTAGAAAAGTGGGAGGTTTAGAGGACACTACGTAAGGTTCCGTCCTCAAGTAACACAGGTAGCCCGACACGGTCTGTACTTACTTCCATACTATGTGAGACTAGGTGATTTTTGGTGAGAACACGAGACAATACGACGTAGAAGTTCGGCACCTATCTGATCTCTCTAATCTATTGAGAAGATTGTTTGCCAAACAACTGCAAAATTGAAAAGATAAATGACCGAACTCTTACGATCATCACCAGGGTTGCGTTGGTGAACTCAGGGTCTGTTTTGCGTTTGATTGCAGTGTGAGTTCAATATTTATAGATCTGATCAATAAATATTTAAAGATGATGGGAAGGTGATCGCTCCGGTTAACTCTCATTGATCCTCTCTCTCGCGAGCCAACTCATTCATCCAGATCGGTTAAGGATGTCTTTTGTCCCAAACCGAAATCTACTCGAGTTGCTATTTCCAGACATGACTCTCACCGTAGAAGCTCGTCGTCTATTTCTTCTCCTACTCATTCTCATTCTTCATCACCTCCAATCATCGAATCCTCATCAGCTGATATGAGGATCATCTGTCAGAAGCTGGATCGGATGGAGATAATCAAGAAGTACCAGAACTTAGACAAGCTCGATAGGATTGACGAGCTTAAGAGATGCCTAAGTGATGTGAAGGCACGGATTATGTGTCTTCAAGAGATGCAAGCTGATTCGAACCGGTCTTCGAGATCACAAGCTGACTCTGGTAGCCGAGATCGAGGCCTACTTTCGAGGCCTTCAGGTCAGCAAATATACCATGTGCATTCAGAACCTGCTCATCATCCCTCACCAAACCTGCAATTCCAACAGATGCCAACATCTGACACCCAGATGGTGGTGTATTAGAGTGATCAGCCCTCGACATCTATACCCCTAGCATACTCTGAGATGCGTGGGCCATTGACTGAGATCAATGGTATTTGGTATGATCGATCACAGCAACCAAGAATCCGTCGTGATCACCCTGGTTTCCGATGGTCTACAGGAGATGCCTATTCTCAGCAACAACTCCAAGCACCAATGGGGCAGAATAGAGAGCAGCAACAACATTCTGATCCTCGTCATTTCAAGCAAACTAAGTGGAGACAAAGAACTTATCAGACTCAGTATCGGCAGCAGTATCCTTCATAGAAGCAGCCAACTCTGCAACAGCCTCAGTATCACTGAGGCGACTCATCCAGGTCTCATGGACCTTTCCATGATAATACAACACTAGAATACCTTGCTAACTCGATTACTGATCAACAGACATCTTTTAGGCGAGAAATAGATGAGTTCAAAACCCATGTCACCGAGCTGGTCAAAGGGAAGTCCGCTTTGACTGCCCAGATAGAGCCCAACCCGAATAACTTGAAGAAAAAATCAAAGCAGGTAGATTTGACTGAGGCTACCCTCCAATCACATGTATTCTCTGATGACTACCTTTATTGTGATGACACTGATTTCATTTGTCTTAGGAGTGGTAGGATGCCAATAGGAAGAGTCTCTACTAGGCTTGGGGAAGACAATTTGGATAACACAAGCGAGCCTATTGAGGATGTTGACGGCGTTGCTGAAGCCACAACCTTTGACAATGGAGATAGTGGTGCCGAAGCCACCAATTCTGAAGAGCAGCTAGAGCCAAACACAGATGTAGCTGCTTTACCATTCTTTGTCTCTAGTGATGATGAGAGAAAATCATAAAAATTGTAAAAAAGATAAGATCTCGAAAAAGAAATAAAAAGATAATTGATCAATACATCTCTCTTTCTGATGATTCGCAGAAAGCAAGTCCCAATTATTCAAAAACATTTCCTTTTACACTTCTTTTGACCTCTGATTGTACAGACTAACCCGGAGGATGTATAGATTCATTTCCCCAAAGCACTCTACTTAGGAAAAGGCGCTAGAAAAGAAAACAACAAAAAGATCCAAATAAATTATCTGACGAAAGGGATGCTCGATAAGTTTACGATCCAACTAAAAAATAAAAAGACGGGAGTCGCTAAGTAATGGCCTAACAACTCAGGCTCAATGTCGCTGAGGCAACTACTCCAATCCTCACGTTGATCAACAATTAACCCTCACAAGTAATTGAGAAATTAAAAGCTAGAGTTAAAATGTATTATACCCTATTAAGAAAGTGGCAAGCAAGTAGGGTTCTAATACAGGATGCAAAGGTGTAAAGAAGGCAAGTCAAAAATCAAGCACCCAATGTCCGCTTTGATACTTAGCCAAGTTGGGACCTTTTTTAGTGGGTTTTTACTTTTATATTTTTTATTTAATTTTGGATTTTATATTTTTATATTTTGATTTTTAATTTTTCTGATTTTATATTTTATGTTTATATCTTATATTTTTACATTTTCCTTTTCTTTTAAATAATGATATAAAACGATATAGAGAATATATCTACACGAGAGGTAAGAGAGAGATAAAAATAGGTAAAAGTGTTCAAAATAAAGGAAATAAGATGTTTTTGTGCTTTTTATCTTTTTTTAATGTTTTTTTATTTTTCTATATTTTTGCTAAAATTTTTAGGTATTTTTAAAGTTAATAATACTCAAAACAGGGAATAAAATAAATAGCCGAGATTAAAATGGAGATGAAAAATATCTAACAGTAAAATAATCTCCAAATTAATTTTAAAATAAAGATAATAATACAAAGAAAGTTCAGGAATGGGAATTAGATTTTTAGAATTTTTATGGATTTTATATATTTTTATAAAGGTTTTACGAGTCTTGCAATTTTTATAAGTTTTCTTTTATATTTTTTTGTGATTTTTAGTCTAAAGGTTAACGATGCAAAAAAAACAAAAAATAATATTTTTTGGAAATTTTTCGAAAATGTTTTATAATTTATATATATATATATATATTCTAATGCAAACGGTGAAGAAGATGCATGTTTTTGAATTTTTATAAATAATAAAATGCAACAAAAATGTGAAATAAAATATGGCATTAAAGAACATTACAACAGGAACTTAAGATATTTTTTGGGATTTTTTAGACTTTTATAGATGCATGAAATGAATACAAACAACAAAGAGAAACTACACTACTGACAACGGCATTTGTGTAATTACCAGAAAGTTGAAGGGTCGCAGATCAATTTTCTCAAGAAATTATAACTGATTTGAACTTTTTGAAGACCAATCACCAATCATCAAAAACCCAAGCGTATTTCTGCAAAAACGCCAAGTCACATGTGTTGACACGCGCGCCTGGCAGGGACTAAATCGCATTACCAAAATCCTGAGAGTCTTTTTTGCAATAAAACCAAAAAACTTATAACTGCATATAAAAGTTTGTGGGTTAAATGGGAATAAGCTAAACCCAAAGGGTGACCCTACAAAATGGCATGCTTCACGTGCACAGGTCACGTGAGGTGACGTGGCAAGGAACCCCAACAAGGAAAGTTGAGGGGGCGTTCTGTAAATATTATAAAAAATTGTTTAACTACAGATGAAAGATTTAGGTTCTAATATCAAATACAAAATCGGTGAGGGCTTGAGTGCAAATTACCCATGGCTAGGCGCGATCCAACGACGGATCTTCTCTACTTATGCTTCGTGTCGCGCAACTAACAACCGATGCTGCTTCAACTAGGACGAATAAGATTAGAAGATCTCCAGATGGTGAATGGCCCTGGCGCGCCCGATCCAACGACGACTAGATATGCTGGAAGAACAACGAGGATCCAACGGCTCGGAGCGGATCAACAAGAACAGACAAAGAACATGGCCCTAGCGAGATGAAATTGATGCGAGCTCCGTTCTCCAGCGTGGTCTGCAGCTGTGAGGAGGTCCACGAGCCCGCTGGAGGTTCCCTCAATCAGCCTGGGTGATCAGAAGGTTTTGAAGATGGCCAGAGTGCACCCGTCGAGGAGGAGAAGTAAAGAAGCTCCAGGTGGCGCAGGCGGATGCGCAAAAACACTCCCGGCACGCGAGGAGGGCTTGAACCTACAAAAACAAGTTAAAGGGGTTGCGGGAAAACTGCCGCAACCATCCATGGGTGAAAGGAGGTAGAGAACGATTGTTTTCGATTGATGATGGCTGACAAAACTCGAAGCTCGGCCGGGCTTAGATCGAGAATGGATCTTGACGTTTTTGGATGGAATCGAGGATGTAGACGTGCTAGGACCTAATATGGATAATCTAGAAATGAAAACGGGCTTAAAAAGGAAGAGAAACTCACCAAAGGGGTGTTCTCGACCAGCATGGGCAGCCCTACTCCGGCGAGCTAGAGCCGCTCGATTCGATGCCCACGATCCTTCATGGAAGGTGCTCTCCACTTCTGTTGTCAAGATCACAAGATAGGGATACACGGATTGAGAGTTAAAAGTCCAATGGAAGTGAGTGGGGTTTTTAAATGGGTGGACAAATGAGCGAGAAGAACGATGGATCTGGGACATGTCAGTAATCCTAAGATCGAGGTAATCCTAAGATCGAGGTAACGCTTGGGAGTTTATCCTAGATAATAGGGGACCAAAAGTCAAGAAGACTCTAACATGAAAGGTGCAAGGTTGATCCTTGAAAAAATCACGAAAAGGGGTAAAAAACCATGGTTTGAAAGGGGCCAGACCTCTGTCAAAGAGTTGACCGAGGTCAACCAACGTAGGCTTTTGGTTGGTTTACGTGGACCAACCAGAAAATTCCTTGGCAAAAAGATTTGTTATTTCAATTAGAAATAATAAGTGATTTTATTAATCTTAAGTTATAAATTTAAAAATGTTTATTATTTTATAAAGTATTTTATTATGATTTTTATTTATTTTTTAGAGGTATAAAATTCCAAGTTACCTTTTATGGGTTATATACAGGTATATTCATCTATATATTTTAATATTTTATTTTTATTTTGTATATTTAATTTTAGTATTTTATTTATAATTTTATGTATTTAAAACTTAATTTTATATACTTAAATATATTTTTATTTCATTTTTATGAAGTATGTTGTACAATTAAATAAATAGAAGTGTTAATTGTATATGTATAGTTATAGGTATTTCATATATGTAATGTATACAATCATTTTATTTTTGTGTTTTCTTTAGTGTTTTATTCCAGTTTTAATTTACATATATATTCAAAATAATATTTACAAAATTATAAAAATATAAAGTGCAAAAATAATGAATAATAAATAAAATGAATATTTTAATCAGTACAAGTATACAATATGGGTCCAAAACTCAATTTTCAAACCATAACTCCGAAAAATATGAAACTACCTTCATTAAATAGCTTATTGAGAGTTATATACTTAAAGGTGATTTTGATACATTTCTAGTTCTAATTTGAGAGATACAAGTCTGGGAATTTGGGATTCTGGAAACTTATGAAGATCATAACTTTTTATCTATACATTATTTTTATATGAAAGAAATTTTGTATTCTTTATAATTAATTATCTATAACTTTTATGTACAAAGTTTTTTATTTGAAATATAAAAAGTGGAACTAAAAATAGGTCCCAAAAATGAATAAAGAAGTAATTAAATAAAAGATATTTTTATTGTATTTAGGCCCTCATGTGCCCCTACTTTATTCCTTGTCAACGTAGTGATCGAGATGCTAGGTCTTGGGGTTTCGGGTCATAATATATTTGCAATATTTTATTCTTTTTCTTTTCTTTTCTTTTCTTTATTCTATAATTTTGGCTTTAAAAATCGTATTTTAAACGGTATTTACACAATAATGCATGAATGATAAAATGCCCAAAATAACGTTATTTACACGCATTTACTAGAGTTTTTAAGGCCAAAATGATAGAATAAAGATGATGAAATGGAGATTCATCACCAACTCACTCTTTCGGAAGCCTTGGCTCACATCCCTCTTTTGCAGAAAGGCCTTAAAGAACGGACCATCGTTCACAGAAAGAAGAGGTAGCATAATCACTGTTCTGAGATCCATGTGCTGACCAAGGAAACCTGCCATGCTATTCAAAATCGACTCCCAGCCAAGAGATTAGATACAGGAGTACCATATGTTAGATGCGAGATCCTCGATCAGACTTTTGATCGGACTCTATTAGATAACGGGTCTTCGATTAATCTCCTTTCATCTTCCTTACTCGACAAGTTCGAGTTCGGGCCTCTTTGACCAAGCCAAACGTTCTTGCAGTTTGTTGATAGATCGATCAAGAGGCATAAGAGTTTAATCAAATGCGTTATCGTCACCATTCAAGGTTTGAAATTGCCCATGGACTTCGTCGTGTTGGATATGATGGTCCCTAAATGAGTGATCAATACCACGATCATCCTACAAAGACATTTTCTGGTGACAGCGAAGGCCATTTGCAACTTTGGAACCGGGAAGGTGTACTTTCACGTCCAGGATGAAAATATACATATAGAGACGATCCAAGATCAGATTTCTAGAGCAGATGAATCATATAAAGCATCTGATGACAAACCCTATAGTCATCTGGATTGTGATTTCATACAAACCGATGATGAGACTGCCAAACTTTCATCACTCCTTCAGTCGAAGCCGAGATTCAGATATCCGAGGCTAGGAGATTGGAGAGCACAATCCTAGAACCACGTAACGAGAATCTTGATGGAGACGACTTTGATACCTTAATAGCTCATTCAGATATTCTTTCTCCCTTCGAGTCAGAAGTGAACACTCAAAACAATCAGTCAACCATAGATCATTCAGATTCTGAAGATGCTGAGTGGCAGTGCTTTGCCGAATTCTTATCACTTCAGACTCCATTGTCAAAGCCTACAACCAGTCTGGAGACCAAATCAAATCAGAACATCAAACAATTTCCAGTTCTTTCTATGTCATAGTAGGTAGATCTCACGCAAATCGATCTAGTACCCTATTATCAGGCTCTAATCAAACCCGCTCTATCTGGTCCTTATCCCCTGAGCTTAAACCTTTACCTCAAAGCATGAAATACCGATTCCTTGCAGGTGAATCCAAAATGTTTCCGGTCATCATCTCTTCCAATTTGACAAAAGAACAGGAATCTCGTCTGATGGCGATTCTTGAGAAGAACCGTAAAACGATCGGGTGGTCAGTAGCTGATCTCCATGGGATTAGTTCAAATCTCTACTCCCACCACATATTTCTCGAGGATGACACCAAGCCATCTCTTGTCTTTCAGTGCGGGCTGAACCTGAATCTTCGAGAGGTGGTTATGAAGGAAACATCCAAGTGGTGGAGCGCCGATTTTATCTATCCCATCTCCGACTTGAAATGGGTTAGTCCTTTGCATGTGGTACTCAAGAAGATGGGTATCACTACAGTGATCAATAAGGTCAGAGAGGAGATCGCTACCCGAGTACCAAATTCTTGGCATGTCTGTGTGGACTACAAAAGTTTGAATCAGGTGACCAAGAAGGATCACTTCCCGCTAGCATTCATTGATCAGATAATCAAACGGTTAGCAGGGAAGAGCCATTATTTCGAGGGGTACTTGGGATATAACCAAGTGGCCATTGTTCCAAAAGACGAAGAAAAGACAACATTCACCTGCCCCTTCGGAATGTATGCTTTCAAACAAATGCCCTTTGGACAATGTAATGCTCTGGCTACATTCCAGAGGTGCATGCTTTTGATATTCACGGACATGGTGGGAGATATTTTGGAGGTCTTCATAGATAATTTCTTGGTCTACGATGATAATTTTGATTCCTGCCTTTCTAGCCTAGACCGTGTGCTTTAGAGGTGCACGGAGGTTAACCTCGTACTATCTTGAGAGAAGAGTCATTTGATGATGACTTAGGGGACAATCCTTGATGACATCATATCCAATGAAGCATGGAGTTGGACCCAACCAAGGTATATATCATTAAGAAACTCAATCCACTGTCCAATCTGAAGTAGCTATGGTCTTTCCTCGAGCATGTTGATTTTTACCGACGTTTCATACGAGACTTCAACAAAATTACCCAACCATTGTCTGATATCCTCGTGAAATACACCAAATTTATTGTTGATGATGAGTGTCTTTCGACATTCGATACTCTCAAGAATATGGTTGTAGAGGATCCTGTCGTTCAGCCACCTGATTGGTCTCACATTTGAGATCATGATAGACTCATCCGATTTTGCCATTGGGGCTGTGTTGGGACAGAGGAGGGATGGCCTTCCATACGTCATACACTACGCTAGCAAGACTTTGGATTCTGCATTGCAGAATTATTTAATTACAGAGAAAGAGATGCTAGTTGTAGTATTTATCTTAGATAAATTTAGGTCCCATATCTTAGGATCTAAAGTCACTATCTTCACTGATCACACTGCCATCAAGTATCTAATGGATAAGAAGGATTCAAACCGTGTCTGACCAAATAGATCCTTATACTCCAGGAGTTCGATATTGTTATCAAGGATAAGCTTGGAGTCAAGAATGTGGTGGCAGATCACCTCTCCTGACTAGAAACACTCGAGACTTCCGAGTTTGATGCACTAATAATCGAGACATTCCCAGACGACGTGATTCTTGCTGTCGCCTTGCTGCCATGGTATTCCAACAATGTGAACTTTTCTTGTGGATAAGAAAGTCCCACAAGGTTGGTCCAGACAGAGACTTGAGACTTTCCTCACGAAAGACAAGTCTTACCATTGGGAGGATCCGGTACTTTATTAGGAAGGAGCGGATTCCGTCTGACATAGGTGTATTCCTTATGAGGAATACCAGAGTGTCCTCATGTATTGTCATCGATTAGAAGCTAGAGAACACCATTCAAGGAAGAGGACAACACAAAAGCTTCTCCAATCCGACCTTTGGTCACTACTCTCGTTGCGGATGGTCACACATTCATAAAGAGATGTACAAACTGCCAGAAAATGGGCACTAGTGGACATAGAGACATGATGCTGATGCAACTGATGCACTTCACTTCTCTGAAGTGTTCGATTCATGGGGTATCGACTTTATGGGCTTCTTTCCTAAAGTCAGGAGTTTGGGTATATCCTTCTCGTTGTGGATTATGTGAGTCATTGGGTAGAGGTTATTCCTGCTAGAGCCACTGATGCGAACACAGTTTGCAAGTTCCTGAGAAAGCATATCATTACGTGGTTCGGGGTCCCTCGTGTTCTCATATCAGACGGGGGTAGCCACTTCATCAACGATAAGGTAAGAGCGCTTGCTAACGAGTTCGATATAGACCATTGGGTTGCTACTCCGTATCATCCTCAGATGAATGGTCTAGCCGAGGTCTCGAATTGGGAAATTAAGACGATCTTACAAAAGGTTGTTCATCCAGACCGAAAGGATTGGTTGCAGCTTTTGGACTCAGTTCTTTGGGCCTATAGAACATCCTTCAAGACTCCATTGGGTACATCTCCCTTTCAACTCATTTATGGCAAGCCATGCCACTTACCTCTGAAAATCAAGCACAAATCTTTGTGGGAAGTGAAAGAAGTGATTTTTAGTTTAGACGATTCGGGAGGCTATAGGCAGACTAAACTGGAAGCCTTGGAAGAGTTACGTGACGAGGCCTTCACGAGTAGCCTATATCATAAAGAGAGGATGAAAGAGTGGCATGATTCTCACATCAGCCACAAGCAGTTTGAGCCGAATCAGAAAGTATGGCTATTCGATGCGAGACTCAAGTTGTTTCCAGGGAAATTACAGAGCAAATAGAAAGACTTGTATCTTGTGCGTAAGGTGTACGACAACGGTAACATCGACAAATCTAAGTTGTCTTCTAGGTCCACCTTGCGAGTCAATGGTCAGGGACTGAAACCCTTTCTCGATCACGATCCGCCGACCATTGAAGTTCCCCGATACATTTTGTATGAGATGTGCTCTTCACTCTTCACAATATGCATCTGATGAACTTGAAATCTACCTCTTTAATAGTCGATAATTGTAGTATAGGAGGCGGATTTCGGTCGTCAAAATACCACAATCTTTGAATGTTGTGGAATATTTTACTTGGCAAGTCTACCAAGGTCGAACACAGGGAACGGAGATTTTTAGTTGCGCGGTCTTGAATCAATTTAAATAATCAATAAATGTTCGATTAATTTATGCGTTGATAAAATATACAATGCAATAAGATGCAAATGCAAGGAAATATATAGAGATGATTAGGCTCAGGACCAGTGAAGTATAAAATTCAAACCTCAATAAAATTTATCAAGTAATCCTCGAAAGATAATCACAGATCAAAATAGATTATTTATAATGAGATATTTCCAATTAATTCCAAAATGCAAGCCAGAAGATCATGAGATCAGATCATATTCCTACACAAATTGATTCTCTTTCCTCAATTGAGCTCCCTGCTCTGATTAAATCTTTCAAATAATAGAAGCAATAATCCTTGGGGAAATATTCAATTTAAATCACTAGTTGAATCCCTGCAAAAGATAATGTTAATTTTCCAAACATGAATATGTGGCCTGCAAAAAGTTGATAGATGATCCTCAATGAATAATTATCAATAAACAGCCTCAAATCTGCTCATAAGCTATGTTAAAAGGTAGAGCACGGAATTAGCTTCGAAACGACAAATTATATGCTAAAATCGGAGTTTAGATGGAGAAGATATGCTAAAATGAAATTACAGGGACTAAATTGTAAATAAAATAAAGTCTTTCTTTCAAAATAGTCCCTGGAGGGGCTTATATGTCATTTCTAGAGGTCGGAGGGGCTCTTCTGCACTTTTCCCACTGGCGGGGGTATAGTTGCAATATCGGAAACCCGCAGGGGTTTTATGCAATTTCTCCAGCTGCGCACGTGCAACGCGTCTGGAGCTTCGGAGACGTAGCAGAGGTTCGGGGTGTCCGAGCCTGAGGTTCGGGCCGGGCCTTAGGTTCGGAGCCCGAACTAGTGGCTCGGGAGGAGAGGTGCGGGGCTCGGGTGGCGAGGCTCGGGGGCGGCACGTGCACCGTTGGATTAAGGGCCACCGCCCGATCCAACAGTGCCTGTAGATTGCGATGGAGGGCGGAAGCAACGGAGGAGCGGGGTGGCGCGGCCGAAGCGTGAGTCCACGGCGACGACGAGGCAGGGCGGTCGATACGCTTGGCGAGGGCGGAGGCACAGAGGTCGGGCGGCCGATGCGCGGCAGAGGCTCGGGATGAGGCCGACCAAGACGGTGGTCGAGGAGCTCGGCCGTGGTCGGCGGAGGCGCGGAGGTCGCGTGGCACCCCCCGCGCGGCGGAGGTGACTGGAGGCGGAGGTCGAGCGCTCGGCCGACACACGTCCGAGCGGTGGAGGGTGCGACTGAGAAGGAGGCGAGGCGGTGGGGGAGGCGCCGCGCGAGGCGGAGCCTGGCGGCGGAGGAGGCGAAGAGCGGAGGAGCTCGGGAACCTGCAAGGGGTTAGCAAAACACAGGAAGAGGGGGGAGGGGGATCTCCGAGTGACGATGAAGGAAGGGAACCGGCTACGGCCTGAGCAAGGCCGGAGGCAAGGGTTCTAGGAAGTAGGTGGGTCTTTGGCGGAACTGAGGTACCTGGAAGTGGAGGCGGAGCTCCAAAGCTTGGCGGCTACAGGGAGCCGCTGCAACAAGGTCAGAGGTGACCTTGGATCTCGCCGAGATGAAGCGGCGCCTCCGCTGTCACCGGTGGCTGTCGAATCTCAAGATCTCGCAATGGAAGATGACCGTGGAAGGCTGGAGAGGGCGTTGCTTTATAGGCGGCGAGATGGGCGTTATGAGCGAGGGAAGGGGAGGAGGTTATGGCCGTGCATGGCGGCTGTGTTAATGGTGGGAGAGGGGAACGACCGCATGGGGAAGAAGGTGGGGTAACGACCGAATGGGGAAGAAGGTGGGGTCACGTGCTGGGCACGTGACCTGGGGTGGGGGCGGCTGGAGAGAGAGTGGGGGTGCCATGTGGCACGCCCAGGAGCTGTCACGTGGCGCCCCCAAAAAATTTTCAAAATTTGTCAACAAAGAAAAATAGAAAAGAAATAGCAGAATACCTCGGATCGAAAAAATTTCTTCACAAAAGTTGTTCGTCTTGTTGAGATCTACAACTTTCATGAAGGACCTGGGAGCAAAGGAGGCCTCTTGTGCGAAGTGGTATTTTTGGTGGTTTTCCATGTGTATAGAATCCGAATTCAGGAGTTTTGTAAATTTTTTGGTGATTTTAAAGGGGATAAAAATTATAGAAAAAATACGATAAAATACAAGAAAATTAATTACACACTAATCTATTTTTTTGGATTTTTAGTAAATAAGAAAATAGAAAAATAAATTAGAAGTTAGAAACACACAACTTTTGAACAGACCGACAACGAACACTTGGATTTGGTCAGTTTCTTTGATCTCAGTTTTAATCTGAATTTGGATTTTTGCGTCGCTTAGTAAAACTTTCATCAAAGAACACAAATGAAGAAGAAATAAAATTTAAAGGATTAATTATGTACATAAAAACTCAGGTAAAAAATGGCAAAAAGTCAAAATGCGCAAAAGAGGCCCAAAACCTACCTTTCACAAATGAGCTCCGAATTTTATGAAATTGGTCTTGTTTTGAAGGTATTTGAAAATGGAGTACTTTAAAAGTGAGTAGACCAAAATCGGACACTGTATGTGGGAGATATGCTCATTTTAGTTTATCAGATGTGAAATTTGGCTTTGGGATTATTTGACACTTATTGGGGTTTAGTAATTTTTTTGTATTTTTTATTTAATAAGATTAGTAATATCTACATAATGGAGGTGGTTTGGGATTGATATGAGTTAGGATGAATTAATTAAAAATGTAAGAAGTTAGCGGATTTTTGGGCTAATTTACACTTAGGATTTTTAATGCAATTATGCATGATGAAATGCAGATATTATTTACACATGTATGAATGCTAATAATGCTCTATTAATGATTAATTACAAGTGAATGATGGGGAACAGAGCCTAAATGACCAATTTTAGCATGATGAATACGGGATTCATCATACCCCTAGACTTAGACTATGCTCGTCCCCGAGCATGAATGAATGACTTAGTTGATTACATCCATGACTGTGCATGTGAATTTTCAAGGCTCAATTCATAGAAGACCCTTAGTTTCAGCGATCCTAAAATTCTGGGCTCAACATGCTTTAATCAAAAGGAACCCAACTTCTCTGATTTTCAGACTCTCTGTTTGTACATATAATATAAGGATATGATTTTAGTGTACTGCATTCTTGAGAGTCAAGTCTAGACATCACCCAAAGTTCCAATCCAAGAGACTCTCCTGTAGACCTAATCCTCAATACTAGGGAATAAGTCTATTCTTGCTTCAGTCAACCGTCTCATTAGTTTGTCAGACTTGAAAGTGTAGATGGACGGCTAGATGATGGAGGGTAAGGATTGTGTCTAATTTTCTCTCCCTCACATTGGAACAAGGGGTCTCTCGAGTGCCTTTTTACTCAACACAAGTATAATTTTATTTTGTTGATCAATGTGTCCGTCAAGAGAATTTGGAGTCGTCTGCACTTGTTTTTATGGGAGTACACCGGAGCGTGTCTCTTTTGAGTATCTAAGATACCTTCGACACCCAGACTTGTAGCATTTACGATGTAGAGCCCTTTTTTGGTGTCAGCCCGACTCCTTGGTCCTAATTAGCGCTTGGTCCAAGTGGACACTTTGAAAATGTTTGGGAGCGCTTGGCTTCGGTGGAAGCTCATTTAGAATTTGACTTGGATAATAGAGCTTTTCTTTGACATTTCATTGCTTTTCTGTTGTTGGCTAGCTCCACTGCTTTTACCAAAAGTTGGCGTGCATTGATCAACAAATTTCATTAAGATTCATCACACGCTGGCACTTAGGTCAATATCAAAAAGATAGCATATGAAAAGAACATGCTGGCTAGGGTTTTGCTGACACTCAGGTTTTCTGCAGCCTTTATTAACTTTATCCCATCCTCGAATATCATCAGATCGGGTCTAAACTCAAATCTCCAGTCCTAGTTCCTCAAGTCATATCTCAACTCATCTCATCAATCATGTAGTTGTGGAAGTGATTTGTGCTGATCATATTCTTTTCGAAGATAGAGATGAAGAGTGCAATATAGCGCTCAAATCTTTCAAACTAGGGAAGTGTGGATTATTAAGTTCAAAAACCCTAATGACTAAGGCAGGCTAACTCAGAATATCAAGATCTCAGAAATCAAGTGTCCTTAAAAATCCTCAAGCCTTGAGTTATAGTGAATGTGTCAGGAATAAATCAACCAAGGAATGCATGAAATGCTTGATGAAATGCAAGACCATGAGTGATTTTTTTTAACGCAAAAAGTTTTTTTTGGCTTTTTTTCAACAGGTATTATACACACTACTTATACCCATCCCCGATGTTAGATAAAAGCGATTAAAGTACGAGATATGGATAAAGTAGATAAAATATATACAAACACATCCCCCTATACTTAGCTTGTGCTATGTCCTCATGGCACAAAGTGAAATGTTGACATGGCTCGTACTTAGTATAGATGGGATAAAAAGAAGAGAAGTGATGTGTAAACAATGGTAGCGGTCCCCCTATACTTAAGCTCAAGTCAGCTTGAGTATAATCGGATAACTACAGATGGGGAACCGGGTAGATTTGCGGATGTACAAGAGAGTGTAGGTTCCAGAGAGGTGTGCTATTTGGGCAGATCAATTTTTTCATCAAAATCTATGCCCTGAGTGAAGGAGATCTGTTCAACTTGTACTAATTGCTCGTTGGATTCTACAAAATGTTTAAGCAACTGACCGCTGACCATAGATGTTTGCGTGCTATCTACGGTCTCTGAGATCTCAACACTCCCATTATTGTGTACCTCTCTTTCAATGAAGGGTCCCGTCCATTTTGATTTCAATTTCCCTTGGAAAATTTTCAACTTTGCATTAAATAGCCAAACTTTCTGGCCCGGGACAAAGATCTTTGTTCGAATGTTCTTGTCATGCCATTTCTTTACTTTGTCCTTGTAGATGGTGCTGTTTTCATAAGCATGATTTCGGATTTCAGACAGTTCATTCAAATTCATCTCTCGGTTCTTCTTTCCTTGGTGACAATTCCAATTAATCTTTTTGATTGCCCATTCTGATTTATGCACGAGTTCCTTCGTGACATTTTGTATGAGATGTGCTCTTCACTCTTGACAATATGCATCTCATACCTGATTTTCACGATCTACTTTATACATATATGATTCATTCACTCATTCAATCATTTGTCTTACACCCTTAGATTCATCTAGAATTTTGCTATACTCAGGATGTGCTTTATCCTATGTATAATGAGGTATAGACACCGTGTTGGTCATCCGTTCTGTTTGGTTACCCCTATCGTTTCTTATACTTAAGGTGTGCATTACCCTAAGTACAGGGGGGTAATCTCGCTCATTTCCCCTTTTGGTTGTCGTCAATTTTTGTATCGGCTGCTCCCTCGCTTGTCCCTCACCTTTTGATTTTTGTCTCTATACTTAGGGATATTGTATCCTAAGTATAGGGGGACAAGCCGAGTCGTTGTGTTGTGTACATTCTCTTGACCTCGATCATCTTCGATTTTGAGTCTGCTATCTTTAGGATCACTTGATCCTAAGTATAGAGGAGATGATCAACTTCTATTCATTCATTCCTTATTCTTTGAGTCGTTCTAGTATAGATTCTTTTCACTGATCTATACTTAGCCCGAGTTCCTTTGCCCCTTCTTTGATCACTATGAGGACGTAGTTCATGCTAAGTATGGGGGTGTCGTATATATATGCTATATACTTTAGAAGTCATAACTCATACTTTATCGTATTTTTGAAAAGAAGGCTTCTTAAAAGTATGGGTGTATATTTTGGGTTTCTAAAAGCCACAAGAAAACCGTAAAAATGTTTAAAAAAATAGCTTAAAATTTGTATCTAAAAAAATATTGTAAAATACTCTGATAAAATCCTTAAAATTTTGTAAATAAAACCCTTGTAAAAAATGTATAGAAGCCGTATAATTCTGTATATAAAACTTGTATAAAATCCTTTGTAAAATATACAAAATCCATGTAAAAATTGTATAAATAGAATTAATCTACTAACTTTTCAAAAAGAACCCTAAAATTTTAAAAGTTTAAAATTTAATGAAAATTTGCAAAAATTCTTTAAAAAAAACCAATCAAAATATTTAAATCGAAAAATTTACCTCATAAAAAATGTTGCATTCATTCGCATTTTTTTAGAACAAGTCTGATTCTTAAACCGAATGGATCTAAGTCCGAGAGATGGAGCTTGGTTTAGGCCTTAATCCACTTAATTCTAAAGGGACTTTATTAGGAACTGGAATTTAGACTCTTCAGGTCTTTCAAACTTAAATCTTTGGGTTTCATGAGATCGTGTTTGGAATTCAACTTGAAAGTGCCTGAGTAGGACACCTGCTGTCCACCGTTGAACTATTCTTCATTTGAACCAATGTTGAACTCATGCACTCTGTACTTAGCTCGACTTGCATGGGGCTACGAAGGAAAATCCATTTGTCCGGCGGTGATGAGGTCTTAAAATGGGAGAGATTGGGGTTGAAATAAAGCTTCAGATAAGGGAAGGATCTGCTGGCACAATTTTTCTAAGACCCCAAAAAATGGGCGGAATAAAAATATACTATATCTGGGGGGGGCATAAAAGACCTATGCAATGCAACAATCATTACTACCAAAAAGAAGATGAATACATTGATGACACGCCTCAGCTACTCGGGTTAAGGTGTAAATAAGGTCGTTGCGACCCGAACCACGAGGCTAAGTCAATCAAGAAAATAAAGACCACCAAACAAGAAAATCAAGCATTCAAGCACAAATAGCGATCTTACTAATTTATTTTACCTGGTATAGCTACCAAGGTCGAACACACGGAGCGTGGTATGAATGGGCTACGAAGTAGTCGGGATTCCGAAAAACAAATAATTTTGGTGGATTTTAGGTATTTTTGTAATTTTTAATATTAAGAAAAAGTATAAAAACACTCAGAAACTCATAAACAAACAATTATTCAAAGCTTAAAAAATGCTCAGAAAATTCAAATAAAAATATTTTTGTGATTTTGAAATATACATATGTTTTTGTTAATTTTCTTGATTTTTTCTGATTCTTAGTTAATTTCTAAAAATGAAACAAAGGCAAAAATGTCAAACGCTGTACAACCCGAATCTAAAGGCAAGTTAAAAATTCTTAAAATGTTTGTAAAATTTGAGTAGCAGTTTTATGAGAAATACAAACTAAGTGCTAACTTCAGAAGAAGAAAAAATATATTTTTTGATTTTTTATGAATTTTTAATGATTTTTATAAGGTTTTTAATGTTTTTCAATTTTTATAGGTTTTATAAATGCAAATGCGACAAAAATTGGACTGAAGCAAAAACAACTCAAAACAAACAATCATGAATTTGGAATTTTTCAAAGATTTTTAATATTTTTAATGGATTTTTAAAGAAAAACAATAGCAATTTCTAAGGTTTTTTAATTTTTAAAAATACGAAGTGGAAACAAAATGCAACAAAAAATTCACGTAAATTTCTACACCATGGCAGAGCCTTGTGTCAAAATTTCATAATTTTTGGATGAAATTTGCTATTTATTCAAACTAAGATAAAGTAGACAGTATATAGGGACATGTTTGCAAAGAAAACATGTTCTAGGGGCCAAATAATAACACACATAAAAAGCTCAAGGGCTTATATGCAATTTTACACAAATTCATGCACATGTCTGAAAGCAACATGCACAGGGGTATGGATGCAAATACTGAAACTAAAAGTTCAATCAATAACATATACTAAAATCAGGGCAGCCCATGCAAATAACCCACAAAGCACGTGACGAAGCACGTGTAACCTCATAATAAGGACTAAAATCTAAATGTCTAAAACTAAAGGATCAAAAGTGTAATTTACCCTACTGTGTACTTTTTATTTTACAGACTAAATAATAAAGGGAAATAACTACAAGGGAAGAGAAGAAAATTACCCAGTCGCTCGTGCGTCGTGCGTGGAGGGGACGGGTGGCGTGCTCTGACTGACTGACGACATGCGGCTATGGCACGTACAGGTGGCGAATCCAACGGCTGTCCGGAGGGTGCGAACGTGGGCGTACGGAGGCTGTTAGATGTCAGATCTAACGGTCTGATAGGCTCAGGCTCAGGCTCTGGACGGCTCTGATGCGATCTGGGCGACGGCGATGATCTAACGACAGAGAAGGATGTTGGACGAACTCCACCATGGCAAAGTTCACCGGAGCATCTGCGGTGATCCGACACTCCGATGAATGATCATATGACGGTGGTCGACTCACAGGGCTCCTCCGCGTTGGGTGGACGAGTCCGATTGACTCACCGATGGTCAGATCTCCGAGAATGGGTACGCGACCTGGGTGAGCTCCGACGAAGTAGGGCTAATGTGACCTGGGGCGTATCTGCGCGCGCTATGACCTGCAGAGGAAATATTCAACCTGGAGGGACACTCCGGTTGGGGTTATTTGACCTAAATGACGTGAAGCGATGATGAATGGGAGTGGATGTTCCGGCGAAGTGGTAGAAGGAACCTCGGGCCTAATCTTGGCTATCCAAGCCATGCCTAGGATGATCAGGGTGCGGGGGAAGGATGGCGGTGAGTGGGGCTGTCGATCAAAGCGGATAAAGGTGGCTGGTGAGTCTCCAACCCGCAGGTTGGAGATGGCAGAGATGCGGATAGATGATTCAAAATAAATGGAACGAGGATCGAAATGAAAGCTACCTGAGGGTCCGATCTGAATACTTAGCTCCAGGGGGTGAAGTCGGACTGGGTCTTCACCTCGACCTCATTGAGGAAGGTGGGGGAGGCTCGTCGCGGTGGAACTCTGGCCACGAAACTCGAGCGTCGGCTGCAGCGGCCTTCTCTGACCACCAAAGGCTCCGTCCGAATGCTGTCACCAAGGGGAAGAAGTCAAGGGTAGAAGGAGAGTCTGCGACACGAGCTACGTCTGTGTGCAATAGAATGAAGAATTTATAGGTCTTACCAGGCGGCTGATGAATCCATGTTTCATCATCTTTATTATATCATTTTGGCCTTAAAAACCCTAGTAAATGCGTGTAAATAGCGTTAATTCATGCATTTTGTCATTCATGTATTATTATGTAAATAGTGTATAAAATGCCATTTTTAAAGCCAAAATTATAGAATAAAGAAAAGAAAAGAAAAAGAATAAAATATTGCAAATATTTTATGACCCGAAACCCCGAGACCTAGGCATCTCGATGACTAGGTCGACAAGGAATAAAGTAGGGGGAGATAAGGTCCAAAAACCAATAAAAATCCCTTTTATTTCATTCATTCTTTATTCATTTTTGTGGCCTATTTTTGGTTCCAGTTTTTATATTCAAATAAAGAAACTTTGTACATGATTTGTAGATAATTTCATATAGAAAAATATAAATTTGGTTTCACACAAAAATAATGTACAAATAAAAAGTTATGATCTGAATAAGATTCCAGAATCCCAACTTCCCAGACCTGTATCTCTCAAATAAAAACTCGAAACGCAACAAAATCACCTTTAATTGTATATAACATTAAATAAGCTATTTAATGAAGTGGTCTTGCATTTTGCGGAACTACGGTTTGAAAGTTGAGTTTTGGACCCTTATTGTATACTTGTACATATTAAAATATTCATTTTATTTATTTATTATTATTTTTATAATTTTATATTTTTATAAATTTGTAAATATTATTTATATTATATATGTGCATTAAAATAGGAATAAAAACCTAAATAAAATATAAAAGTAAAATACTTGTATATAATACATAGGTATAATACCTATACTTATACATGTATAATTAATACTTATATTTTATTAAAGGGATATTTACCCAGCAGACCCTGAAATCTTTCGAAATTACCTCTACGACCTTTGAAACATCATAATTCCTCCCACGACCCCGTAATCTTGCTCCGTCTTACCCTACAGACCCTCCCGTCAATTTTAACTACATTTGAGTCAGTTACTTGGGTTAGTTGTGAGTTAATCTAACCAATTAACCATCGAACGGTTACGAGGCGAGGGGGTGTTGCAGATCCGCGAGGGGGGCATCCAGGGAGCTCCGTCAGCGGCATCGGGCGGCGCGGGGGCTGCAGCGGCAGAGGGTGGGGGGCGGGAGCACCATCGGAGGTCGGGGGGGGGGGGGGAGGGGGCGGTGCCTGGGAGGTGGGGAGCACCATCGGGCGGTGCGGGGGCTGCAGCGGCAGAGGGTGGGGGGCGGGGCGGTGCCTGGGAGGCGGGGAGCATCATTGGGCGGCGCAGGGGCTGCAGCGGCAGAGGGTGGGGGGCAGGAGCACCATCGGAGGTCGGGGGGAGGGGGGGGGCGGGGCGGTGCCTGGGAGGCGGGGAGCACCATCGGGCGGCGCGGGGTGTTGCAGCGGCAGGGGGTGGGGGCGGGAGACACCATCGGAGGTCGGGGGGTGTGGGAGGTTGCAGGTAGCGTCGGCAGGCCATCGGCTGAAAAGGAGGCGCCCTCCTCGCTCGTAACGGATCTGGCGCGCAAGGTCCAGGAGATGCTCGCCATGGGCGGGAAGCAGCAGCACCGCTTCTGGGAGACCCAACCCGTCGGCCAATTCAAGGACCTCGGCGACGCGGCCCTCTCCGAGGGCACCATCGAGGCCCCCGTCCCGCTCCCCTCCGTCCGCTCCGAGCCCTACAACCTCCCCCCGCCTTCGAGTGGAGCACCTCCGCCTTCCCAGGGAGGATGTGGTTGATAGCTTCGTCGTGGAGTGCCCCATGACGCAAGAGATCACGGATTTCTGCAGCTTCTACACCCTCCCTTCCACCGTTCTTTCGAACCCGAATTACGCAGCTCTCAAGGCTGCCTATTCTTTCTACAATGTCGCCGTGAAGACGCCACTGGTACAGCTTATGATGGTGGTGGGGCGGAGCGAGGGGCGGCGCGCGGTGGTGGGGGGCAGGGGTTTGAACAGGGGACCTGGGCTGGGGGTGGGGGATGATGGAATGGCATTCAATGTAAATTTACTAAACAAAAAGGGTATAAGATAAAAAACTTAACGGAATGTGGTTACCTTTAACGGATAAATTAACGGGAGTAAACCACAAGGTCTATAGGGTAAGGGTTAGCAAGATTACGGGGTCGTGGGAGGAATTATGATGTTTCAAAGGTTGTAGAGGTAATTTCGAAAGATTTCAGGGTCTGCTGGGTAAATATCCCTTTATTAAATGTACAACACACTGCATAAAAATAAAATAAAAATATATTTAAGTGTATAAAAATATTCTATAAATGTATAAAATGATAAACCAAAATAAATAAATCAAATATACAAAATAAAAATAAAATATTAAGATATATAGATATGTATACCTATATAGCCTATGAATGGAAACTCATAATTTAATACCTTATAAAAATAAATAAAAATCTTAATAAAATAATTTAGAAAATAATAAACATTTTTATTTTATAACCAAAAATTAATAAATTCATTAACTATAATAAAATGATTTAGTAAAATCTTTTCCAGGATTTTTCCTGGTTGGTCCACGTGGACCAACCAAGAGGTCTGGAGAGTTGACCGGCGGGTGAACTCTCTGACCCACTCCTGTAGCCCTGTTAGAACCATGTGTTTGACCCCATTTTCACGGTTTTTTTGAGGCAATTCCTTACACCATTTCGTGTTCGCCCCTTCATCACTTTTCTTCCTCGTGCCTTGGTGATTCACGTCGAAGGCTTGCCTTGGGCTGTGGATCATTACGGTGCCCCTGACGCCTCGTTCTTGTAGCCCTGTGGACCACCTATTCAAAACACACCCCCATCTTCCCTTCCACCTTTGAACCATCTTTTGGGTAGCTTAGACCTCCGAGAGCGGGTAGGGATAGACTCCGGTGACGGGGAGACTCCCCACACCCCCGTTGAGGTACGACGAGGCCCTAGAGGTCGAGTTCCAGCCACCTCCGGCCACCTTGGCTGTGAGGTCTCATCTTGCCGTTTCTGGCTTGAGGTCCACATTTTTCCTTGCTTTTCTCACATTATTTTACTCCCCTTAGTTTTAGGATTAGAGTACCACCTTCCATTTCAATCCATGCTCGACCAATCACCGTTCGCCACCACCTCACCGGAGCTAGCTCTGGCGATCTTCATTTTCACCCGTCCATGCTATTCCACCTACAGAAGGGTCACGGCAATTTGCCCCCAACCCTCTTAATATTTTTGTTGCAGGCACCTGGCAGTAGGGGCGTCTGGACCAGTTTTGATCCTCGACGGAGGAACCTGGAGCTTCCCCGCTCCGCCACCTCCGTGCGAGGATGTCGGTGCACGCCAGCAACTTTTGATGTCACCAGATGATAGACAAGGCTTGCAGGAGCTTCCGCGACGATTTTGGAGCCTTACGTGTGTCGGAGGAGGGAGATTGAGGGTCGGGAAGCTCATCTCCGCCGGCCTTCGTCCCTGTTCTTCTCGATCGTCTCTCTGCCGTCGGATCTCAGCCACATCCCAGTTCCTCTTCCCGCCATTTGATCGAGTCCTCTGTCAGCCGTCTATCATCAAAGATTTATCTAATCCTAGCCGTGGAGTGCGAAGCGGCATCACACAAGGAGGTGACGACACATGTTGTTAGTGGAATTTCATCCGCCGTCCGATCCACCAAGGCTCTGTGTATTTTGCATATTCGCCGAGCAATTTTTGTATATTTATTAGTTAATCTCCAAACTTTCATCTACAATTATTATATTTTGCACATTTTGCACTGAAGCCCCCCCAAGTTTTGTAATATTCTATTTTGCCTCTGCCAGGTCACGTGCTTTCGTGCACGTGACTTGACAATTTTGCAGGGATCCTAGGGGATTTGCTTTTTTAATCTTAGTCCCAAAACTTTTATTTGCAGTTGCAAAATTCTGGCATTTTGCATTTGAGCCCCTTAAGTTTTTGTGAATTACAGAATCGCCCCTGTCAGGCGCACGTGCTCACGCACGTGACCTTGGGCTTTTTGCACAGATATCCCCGTGGGCCTTGAGATTTGTCTTTGGTCCAGAAACTTGTATATCCAGTTATAAATTTTGAGGGTAATTTATATTTTGGCCCTTGGACTTTTTGCATATTACAGAAACACCTCTTCCAGGTTGTATTTTCTCTATGTTTCTAGTAATTATTTCATGCATCTATAAAATTCCAAAAATTATCCAAAAATATCATAAGCTCCTGTTGCATTCTAGTTTCACATCATATTTTTATTTTGTATTTTTGTTGCATTCTATTATTTATAAAAATCCAAAAACATGCATTTTCAACACTGTTAGCATTAGAAAATACATAAAAATTTAAAAATCTTTTTTAAAATTCCAAAAAAATATGATTTGTGAATTTTAGTATCTTTTAACTTTAATCCAAAAATCACTAAAAATTACAAAAGAAAACTCATAAAAATTACAAAACCCCAAAAACCTTTATAAAAATATTAAAAATTATACACAAATCTAAAAATATCATTTTTGTATCTGAATTTTCTTTGTTTTATTGTATTTACTTTAAAATTAATTTTGGGAATTTTTGTTACTATTTTCTATTTTATTTATCCATTATAAATTCAGACTTTTATTTTATTCATTATTTACTAGTATTTTTGACTTTAAAAATACCAAAAAATTTGGAAAAATATAGAAAAATCACAACAACATTAGAAAAATATAAAAAGCACAAAAATATTTTATTTCCTTTATTTTGACTATTTTTTCCTATTTTTTCCTCTCTCTTATCTCTAGCTTATATATATATATATATATATATTCCTTATATATATTATATCTTTATTAAAAGAAAAAAAAGAAAATACAAAAATATAAAATATAAAAAGAAAATACAACATCGGTAAATCGAAAATCAAAATATAAAAATATCAAATCAAAAATTAAATAAAAATATAAAATTAAAAACCCACAAAAACATAGTACTTATAGACAAAATCATCACATTCATTTTGGAGCATTATTGCCTTGATCTATCATGTCTACTCCCTGTGTTCGACCTCTACACTGCTTGCACGCAATATACATCCTTTGTAGAGTTATAGAAAATTTTAACTCCGCATCGCTTTTCATTGCTCTATTTCTGTTGTGGGTTAATTGTTGTCTGAAGATTTGATTTCTAGCGGGTCGCCTCAGCGACATTGTGATCCCGCCTTGTGTGGATTACTTTAGACCTGTGAAAAATCGTCTTCAACAGTGGATGATAAGATCGGGCATGGGTGCGTGAACCGAGAAGGATCTGCCCTTCCTTAGGGATCCACGAGGGTCTTGGATCCAATGGGAAGGTGCGCGCGAAGGAATCGGGGCAAGGGAGAGTCAGATCCGTGTGGGAAAATTGGGAGAACACGGGCCTCAAACCAGATCTGGGCGAAGAATAGTCCGGGAGGGGGAGTTGGCCGGGGTCAACATCCCTCCTGGACCAATCAGAAATTATCTTGGTCAAAAATATTTGCAAAATAAATTAAAAATAGTAAATGATTTTAATTTAAAAAAAGGTTCAACATGAAAAACATTTCCTTTTTTCAAACTATTTTTTGTGATTTTTAATTATTTTTATGAAAAATACATTAAGGTATATACATTACATTATATGCATGCATAAAATACTTATGTATTTTTATTTTCCTATTTTGTATAAATATCTCAATTTTATATTTTATTTCTTTACAACAAAAAATTTGGAGTTTAAAATAATTTTTATTTTATTTTTATTATTTATGTACAAATGTAAAATAAATAGGTATAAGATGTTGTACATGCGAGCCCACGATGAGCCATTATGCAATAAATGTTATTGCAAATATCATTCCCTGATATGAAATGAAGAATATCTAATTTGCATAATAGGTCCCTTAGTATAATTAGGGTTATGTACCACGACCATCTTAATAATCATACAGTTGTTGATTCAATAATTGAATCATAGAGTGTAACGACCCCGTTTCCCGGGCCGTCGGATCCTCCCATATCCGGATCTGGTTACTCATCAATAATTTATTCAGCAATCACAACTAACATTCAGAAATAGACTGCAAATAAAAATACTCAGAAGAAAGTATTTCAATACTTTTCTATTCACAAAATAAAGTTCAGATGATACACTGTACCACTATAACCATTTACATGTACATCTGCTTAAAAGGGAAATATACAAAAGATTACTAACTACCTTAAAGAAAGTAAAGCTACTGTGGTTGGCTGGATGTCTAGTATGTAAGCTGGATGATTTTTTTTAGAGTCTTTGCGATGGCTCACCGATACCGGTTGGGTTTTCCATAAATCATAAGATAAAAATTAGCGAATGCTAAGTAACGAAGAAGAGAAAAGCAAACAAATTGTGTAATTTTTCAAAATTCATTGATATCACAAACATTTCATTTCTTTTCATTAATTTAAGTCCTATTCCTTTCTATTCCACATCAGGGATTAGTCCAGGGGAACCCCACCATTCTTGGACTCCGAAGCTGTGGATGCATCACCTTCATTAAATTTATTATTAAAAGTTATATACAACTAAAGTTATTTTGATACATTTTGGGTTCTATTTGAGAGATACAAGACTGGAAAGTTGGGATTTTGAAATCTTGTTTAGAGTATAACTTTTACACTATTTATTTTTTATCTCAAATAAATTTTGTATTATTCTATATATATTATTTATAACTTTCACGTACAAAGTTTCTTTATTTGAGGTATAAAAAAGGAAAATAAAATAGGTCCCAAAAATGATTTATGAATGAATAAATAAAGGGATTTTTACCCAACAAACATTATATACTTGTTAAATTTCCTCTATGACCATTTGCATAACGTAACTACCATATCGACCCTATAAATTACCCTAAAGCCCCTCATGAGCTTCAAACAAATTAAACTCAGGGGTCATGGGGTTAGAATTATCAAGTCTACGTGGTCGAGGGGGGAATTATGTTGTCTCATAGATCAAGAAGCAATTTACAAAGTCTAAAGGGTTCATGTGGTGAAAATCCCAAAAATAAATGGGAATTTTATTGTATTGTCGGACATTATCTCCCCCATACTTTATTCCTTGTCGACCTAGTCATCAAGATGCCTAGGTCTCGGGGTTTAGGATCATAAAATTACTTTGATATGTTATTCGTTTTCTTTTCTTTTCTTTATTATATAATTTTGGCAGTAAAAAAATATTACAACATTTATGCAACAATGCATGAATGTTAATTTACATGAATGAAGGATCATTACGTGCATTTACTAGGGTTTTTAAGGCCAAAATGATAGAATAAAGGTGATAAAATAGAGATTCATCGGATACATTTTTGCAATACACACTTAGAGTTTCTACTCAACAATTAAAAAGATTGTGAAAATCCAAGATACACTCACCATCACAGCCTAAGCTTCTTGTGTGGACCACTGATCACCTTGCATGTGGGTCTTCGTCCACCATTTCCTAAGTGTCGGTTCATGTTGGGAAGCTAGATGTTGTCACAATACAAAAATGAACACCACTATTAACAAATGTTTATTCACATTGTCACTCACCATTAACATCCAAAATGAAGTAGGTTGATACTATATTGTGATGAATACTTACCAATTCACCCCTCACTACCCCAAACCCTTGACACCACTATTAGATTTGATCTCTTGCCTTCCTTTGTTGATCCTTCCTGCAGGAGAACATCTTCCAAAATCTTTAGAACTTAAGAGATAACAATAACGATTTCATTTGTTTGGAAGCATATAAAGTATGGATGTAAAACCTTGAATTGCCCTTTCTAAGAATGTGGAATTAATGCATTGTACTAAGCGGTTGTAGTCGGGCTTCATGTAGTAGAGCACTTTAGGATTTATCAAAAAATGGTAAATTGTTTATGTTCAATTAATTCAATTCAAAGCTATTATACTTTTTACTTGGGAAAGCCCAAGGTCAAACTTAGGGAGGCCATTGTCTTCTTAGATTGAATTTTAGATCATTTAGCTGCTAGGTTTTTTAGGGAATTATTTTTAGATTTTTTATGCAAATGATGAGTGAAATGCAAGTGCAAAATGACAACTTTTAAGGTCAAATTAGCCTAATATAAAAAATCCAAATTAATATGAAAATGGTCTCAAAAAGCATAGAAGGCTAGTTTTCCATATTTATTTATGTAATGATAAATCCAAAACATTTTTTATAATTTTATGGTGTAAAACACATGCATGAAAAATCAACACCTTTATGGGTTTTTATGCAAATCTACAAGCAAATGAAATTTAAAAATTATGAATATTTGATAGAATATAAGAATGATGAAATTAACCTACTGCAATTTTTTTAAAAACTTTAGATGCAAAATTAATTTTTGATGAACTAAGTAATATATTAATTTTAAAATTATGTAATTATTTTCCAAAAATAAAATAACCCCGAATACATCTAATTAATATGCATACAAGAAAAATTTCAAATCTTGAAAATATTAAATTTATAAACAATTAAAAATCACAAAAGAATTTATTTTAAGAAAATAAGACATGCAAATGGGATTTTTGGAGGCATTCCAAGAACAACAAACTCTACCACTTGTGATATTTAGAGAATTTTTTGATAAATGATTAATTTAATAAGAATTAATTACTCAGATATGCGTAGGATATGCAAATTTTCACCTCCATTAAATCAGTAAATAATTCCAAGCTTGCAAAAATTTAACTAAATCACCACATAATGGATAATTAATTGGAAAATATAACGCAATTTTTGGAATAAAAAAGATAAGAAATGATGCTTAAACAAAGGGTCTTTATGCAAAAATGACAACTTTGAACAACTGAAAATAGAAGCTAAATAAACTAAGATGCTATTACCGAGACCCGGGAAGGTTTCGATGCAAAATGGATGCATATCGTGTGATGTGCACGTGATGGTTGGTTAGCGGGGCAGGAGTGCAAGATACCAAAAGTGTAGGGACACAGATGCAAAAGTCCTAGCTCACGCATGAAAAGAGCATGCCCGCACAAGGTTTAGGAGGAGGCTTGGATCGGTGCTGAGTTTCAAGTCTCGAACTTCCACATGGCAAGTCGACATGTCTTTATTTGATCTGAGGAAGTTAGCTCGGGTGGAAGCTCGGTAAGGATGTAGTGGCACATATGCTAGCTTCAAAGCCACCCAATCGAGATTGGGTGGTTCCTGTAGATCGGAATGCGACCGACCGCTCCACTTTGGTCATAACTCTAGTCCACCACTTCTTCCTGGATGAATCAGAGGATGTGGAGGACAAAGCAATAGACTCTGGTAAACACATGACCAGATCCCCTCTACATGAAGGAAGTGGTTACTACTATTGTACATGTTCTCGGATGAGGATCTTGAGGAAGATACCTGTTCTCAGTTTGATGGTGTTGCCAAAGACCTGCAAAGTTTTTTCAGCTCGAGCAAAAGGAGCTCAACTTTGATGCTATCTATAAAGAGGGATGTCGAAGCTCAGCTAATGGGTGTCGATTTGAAAACAAAGAATCCCAAGTTATTCATATGAAGATCGGCGGTAAGATCATAGGTGAGATGTGAATGGAGTTCCGGTATGTATGGATGAGAGGAGCTGATTCTCTGGTCATAGGATGATTGGAGGCAATGTAGGTATAAACGACAGAAGAAGAAAATGATAAGGAGGAGAGAATGCGCACGGTGATCTGTATGGGTTCCAAATAGAATGAGAACAAGGATGATTGGGGTGAAATCAGAAGAAGAAATCAATTTGGGGGAGAGATGGGAAAGCAGAGAATTAAAGCAAAATCAAAATAAGAAAAGAGGAAGAGATGGAGATTAAGAAGTCTACCTGGAATTGGTGGAGGTTGTTCGCTTGGGAAAGAAGGCAACCTCGAAGGAATTTGTTGTGAGTTTTTGTCTCGATCCAAGTCAGCAAAAAATTGAAGAAGCTTAGTAGCTCCTTGAGAAGAGATACAGCACGAGGAGTACCTCGTGGATCTCACTGAAGGCTGATCATGGTCATCATCACCTTCCACAACTGCTCTGGCATTGTCACTGACAGAGCTTTATGAGGTTGGACTTCACCCTCTCGATGGCGGATGTGTGCAACGAAGGTTCACAAGAGATTTTATTAGTGGTTTTTAGGGCTCAAATGGCGTTGCGGATATTTGGAGGTGTAGTAGAGGAGATGGGCGAGGAGGAGAGAGGGTTGCGGGGAAGTAGTTGGTGATTGGGTCAAGGAGATGGTCAGGGGTGGAGGAAGCGGAGGTGGTTGGACGCGGCATGGGGTAATGGGTGGCTGATGAATATCTGATCCATCACTCTAAAAGTTGAAAATAGAGTTATGTTACTAATTAATTAATTTCATTTATTCATCAATATTGTATTTTTATCAATCATGCATGTGTAAATAAGATTCATATTTTATCATGCATAATTGTATAAATAAGAAGCCTGAAATTCTTGTACATTATCATTTGTAGATTACCATAACTCTCCCTATTTTAATTATTTTCACTAACTCCAAATAAAATAAAATCAACTTTGTTGTGTACATATTACTACATTAACAAAGGAAAAATATTAAAAAAATATAAACTTGTATATATGCTCAATAAACCCAAACCCAAGCTTGGAGACAAGAGGATGTAAATGTGAATATCTCTCTTGTACAGTCTCCAATGGACCCCTACTTACTTTCGAATTATTATACATTCAACTATCTACAAAACAAGATCAAATTCAAAAGAATCGTAGTTCATATGTGAAACTTGGATTTTGGGACCTCATTGTATATTGTACATATTGTCTGATTTAGCACAATAAATTTATGTACAAAATAACTATAATTTTCATTTATTTATTTTCTTGATTTAACCTTTAATAAAGTGGGTAAAAATCTAGATCAAAATTGAAGTAAAAATCCAAGAAAATAAATCACGTTGAGTTTGTACAAAGAGTCTGTATATATGTCTCTCTTATTTTATTTCTTCATTTTTATTAATTATAAAAATAACAAAAACATATTTTTAAATAATTATTTTTTTATTGATTTATTTTGAATTTTAATTTATTTAAAAATCATTGAAAATTACAAAATGCATAGATATGGTATTTTATATTAATAAAGTACCACCAAAAAAAACTTTTTGTACAAATGATTTCGTTTGATTTGATTCCTTCATAAAAGTTATAGATCTCGTCGGGACAAAAAAATTCATGGAGACCACTTTTTTATTTGACCTCATTTTCTATTTTGTATTAATTTCCATTTTTTTAAATTTTCTAGGAGCGACATGTGGTTATTCTTGGAATGGAAACGTATCACCCCTATTTACCCCTTTATTTCCATTTTTTTGTTTTGTTTTATTTTATTATATTATTTTCTCATGACTGACGAACCGCAAATCCGGCCTCTTAATAAGCCGTTTTAATGCATTGTAGTTGGCTGAATCGGATTCGTCAAAGAACCATTTAAATAATATAATCGACTAACTCAAATGGTTCATTTATATTTTACTTGGGCAAGCCCAAGGTCAAACTCAGGGACACGAACTTCTTTTGTAACATTTAGACTCCTATTAATGTTATTAAGTGTTGGATCAAAGAATCATATGCCAAAAACACATATGAAGACAAGACAACAATATGCATTAAGTGAACAAGAATAATGAACTATTTTATTTGATTTTTTATGCACAGAGATGCAATTAAATGCAATGCAAAAAATATACCCTAACTATCAACAAACTTGAGTCATTTAATCATAGGTCAAATCAGGGCAAATAATGAAGCTATCTTTATTTAGGTAAAAATCAGGCATGTGAAGCATTACACACAAGACACTTAGCTAATAAAATAATACATAAAAACTCATGGTGTCAAATCTGAAATATAAGTATGTCATCAAGAAGACAATGAAACAAGCTTCAAAACGCCACTGAAATTGACTCAATCGGAGCAAGGATGCTCAAGATATGCACGAGTGAAGCCAGAGGCATAAATGCAAGAAAACATGAAAGATAAATAGCAAGCAGGTCCTTGGGAGGGATTAAAATGCAAATAAAATAAATTACAGGACCTTCCCTGTAAATGAACCACGTACACGGGGGTATTTTTGCCATTATTAAAACCCACGACGGTATAAATGCAAAATAACCCAGGCGTACGTGGTCTGCACGTGGTCTGTGGACCTGATTGCAAAAGTATAAACTTCTGAGGACCTCCCTACAATTTGCCTAGACCGCATGTGAGGATCGTGTGGTCCTAGGTTCGGATGTCTGTAAGCCTCGGGGGAGGCTCAGAACTGCTTCGGTGAGGCTCAACTTAGGCAGTGGCTCGGTGATGGCTCGGGTGGTCCGAGCCTACAGGCTTGGAGGCTGGCTTGGACTGACACGTAGCATTGTGTGCGTCGTTGATCAAGCTGATCGAACGACGGCTGTAGAGTGGGGCGATGTCTACGTGGCTTCCATTCGATTGTTGGATGACCACCGGGAAGGATGGCATCCAACGGTAGCTGTACCTCCTTCATCTCCTTCGTCGGACAGTGAAGTTAGACCTTCGGCGAAGGGCAGCGAGTTCTGCCACCTCCTTACCGGTTGTGCTCTGCTCTCATGAGGTCGTTGGTAAGTGACTAATGAAGCTCTGATCACGGGCGAGATGCGACGAAGACTAAAAGAGGCTTTCGATGTTGATTCACTGGAGATGAGGCTACTGAAGATAGCTCCAGTGTGACCTCCGTTCATTGAAGTCTCGAGCACCTGCATGGTTAGATCTATAGACGAAGCGTCGTGCGGGGGTGAATGTGACATGAAGTGGAGGCCATGCGAGCAGAGAAAGCGATCGGCCTTGATCTACTTCTCCGATGAATCGAAGAATAAGGAAGTCGGAATGGTATGTCATCATGAAGGAAGTAGAGGTGGGTCTAAGGGAGACACGTGAATGGTGGAGGCAAGGCAGAGTTGTAGGGGTGATCAATGAACTAATATGGTGAAAGGGGAGTCCTAATTAATAACGAGAAATTAAGATAAAACACAAAGAGAGATAGGGGAAGCTTACCTGAGGTTTGGGTGGAGTAGAGCTTGGGCTCGAGCGTCGGGGAAACGCTCTGGTCATCGTTGGACCACTGCAGCTAGTGGTGGCAGCTTGGTGATGGGCCGAATGATCGGATCAATCCGGATCAGATAAAAATAATCACTCTCGGGTCGTTGCGACCCGGATCGATAGATCAATCAGCTCAGCAAGAAAAATGAAGGAACAGACCACCAAAACAAGATAAAAATCAAAGAAACTCAATAGTGGCCCCGGCTATTAGATTAGCCTGGTATAGCGACCAGGGTCGGACTCAGGGAGCACGTGATGGCCTTGCGGCCTACGAAGTAGTCTAAAATGAAAACAAGCAAGAGATAATTATTTTTGATGGGTTTTAATGTTTTTAAATATTTTTTTTGGAATTTTTAAACTAATTAAGAAAATAATAAAATAATAAAACAATCAACCTCACACAATTATTTAACTACTCAAAACTCACCCAAAAATTCAAACAAAAATGTTTTTATGTTTTTTATATTTTTCTATGTTTTTGGTTAATTTTTGGTAATTTTCTAATTTTTAAATATTTTTCTAAAAATGTAAAAAGATAAGAAAACAGTGTTGCTGTCCAGCCGAGCTTAAAAGGCCAAAATAAAATATAAAATGACCTCTAAAGAGCCTGGAGGTAATTTTCCTATGAAATATAAACAAAAATGAAAATTTATCAGCTGAGTTTATTAATTTTTTATTTTTCTTTTAATTATTAGAATTTTGATGGGTTTTTAGGGTGTTTGTATTTTTTATAGTTTTTATAAGTCCAAAAATGACCAAAATTGGTCAGAAAATCAAACACAGCATGACAAACAATATCTAATTTTTTGTAATTTTTAAAGTTGTTTTAATATTTTTTGTGATTTTTAGAACTGGACAGTAAGAAAAATGCATGTTTTTGAATTTTTAAAAATACTAAAAGGAGTCAAAAATGTCTCCAAAATTTAGAGAAAATTTTACACCATGGCAGGAGTCATGTGTCCAATTTTCATCAAATTTGGAGTAGTTTTGCTATTTTATTAAAATCAAACAACAAGGCACAGTGCACAGGGACTCATCTGCAATTAAAATAAGTTTCAGGGCCCCTTGAATAACACGGCTTGAAAGTATAGGGCCCAAAGTGTAAAAAGCCCGAGAACCACGCGCGCTGCACGTGTGTTACACTCAGAGGGGCATAAGTTGAAGGATATTGTGAATCCTTAAGCGCATCACGGAAGCGTGTCGATCGCATCGTATGCAATCGGATTAACTAGTCGTACTAGATGCTAGATGCAGCGGAAATTAAAATTTTTAACTTTAAAGATGAAACCACATGATCACGAGAACACTTCTCGGATCGTTTCATCAATCCACAAAGTATAAGGAATACCTCTTGAAGCGTGGTTGTGAACGCGAGATCCTAAAGTAGAGATCCTCCTATCTCAAGTCCGACCCACGAAGAACGCACTTGCGGGCACGATGATGAGTCGCGTCCTTCCCGCAATCTTTTTGACGAGGATCCAAGCGTCGAATCGAAGCCAAAATGCTCTCCTTCCTAATACACAAAGTGGACGGCCACTTGAATATTAGGGAGAGCCCACACGAGAATGAGAGAGAGAGAGTAGAGTTCTTCAACTCTAGATGATGTTGTAACTTGGAAGGCTACCCTAGCCCTCCTTTTATACTAGTTTGGGATCCAATGGATCTCAATCCATGGGACACATAGATCCAACGGCCATGCTTGGTCCATGCTAAATCAATGGCTATGATTGTTGTTGGTTAAAACCAACAACATTAATTTAAATTAAAATATGTTGTAACATTATCAACATAATTTAATTTAACACTCAACTAATTAAGAGATAATGTGATAATAAAATTGGAGTCAACCAACCACCCTTAAAATAGGGGGCGTCACCCATGAACAATTCATGGGTGACGCCACATATGAATGGTGGTTATTTGGCTCCTTTTTATTTATCTTATTATTCCTTAATTAATTTTGTAATTACAAAAATATTCACCAAATTAATTCCCAATTAATTTGTGAATATTTCAATCATGCCATTGAATATTATGTGAATCATATTCACAACCCAAACTAATTGGTAAATTCCATTTCCAATTAATTAATAAATGTGAATCCAATCCTCATTATTAATTAACAAATGCTATTTACATAAATTCTCTCTCTTATACATGTATATTATAAATCATATTTATAACACACATATATCATGGATAGTGTTATCCACATTCTTTTAATCCTTGATAATTAATTATCTTAGATAATAATATGAATCATATTCATATAAAGCTTGATAATAAAATCTCATTTAATCATCAAGTCCTTGTTGCTTGGATATACATTTCATCAAATGAATTATTCTTGAACTCTTTCAAGAATAATGTGCTTTCTCCGCAGATACTTGGAGATAAGGACAGGGCGATTGTATTATTCCATGTATAGTGACTTGGATATTGAGATCTTATCTCAAATCCAGATCTTACGAACCTCCCACAGATGCTTGATTAAATCAAGACCGCAAATCCAATCTTCTCATTGAATCTGAACCTCATTCAAACCAATGTCCAACACTTGGACTAAGATCGGATTGCTTCTCTACTGAAAGGAGTCACTAAAATCCAGACCTGTTTCATCACTCCCTCGGAATGGAAGCGTCATGGATATACAATCGTTTATGATCACATCACCCTTCAGGTATTCCCAATACCTGTACATCCTGCATACTGGAAGACCCATGATCAACCCGAAGATCAAGATCATGTTTACATTGTCTTCTTCAAGGTTTAATCATTAAGTTTCTCAATCTTGGTCATTGGGATTTGGTATCGATCACATGCCTTCCCAAAGCATATATCATACCTTCAAATTGATGTCATGCTTCCAAAGCACGACGACCATGCATGGAATTTGATCGGTCCCAATACCTCATGAGTGAGCTCATGTCTTCCGGTTCACAAGTGAACATGTATGATCCCTTTGAGAGATCATATTGCTCATATACCCTTATATGCACACCAGCTCGCCAGTGTATAGACCTTGGTTAGGTCATCAACCTATTGGTCTGCCAAATGTACATACTCAGACATATAGCAATATATCTGTCTCCGGTCAGCGGATGCATGCCTATGCTGTGACAGAATTCAACATAGGACTTAAGTTATCTCGATCTCGTTAGGTCAACCCATTGACCTAACTAATCTGACACCTCCGAATCACTATTCCCATGCAGAGGACCTGCACCGAGAGGTCGGTCAGATATCAGCCTATGTGAGAAAGGATTGCCATCTCCTACTCAGGCCAGAGATCTTCACTTGACAATAATTTGACAGTGCTTGATGAGTCCTCTATCTAACTCCTTAGATATTCATCCAAACACCAGCCTCTATGATTCATTTAATGAATCAACAGCTATATGATCATCAAGCTGGCCATGGTACATAACCCTAACTGTACAGAGGGACCTTATAGTGCATTCATTCATATAATTTCAGAAAGGGAGTGAAACATCAATAATATTTATTGATAAACATAAATATTACAATAACATTTATTGTAAGAATGGTTCACCCAGGGCTCACATGTCTAACATAAGTGTCATTCCAATTAATAAAACTATAAAGAGCAACACGCAAGAAACACAGGATAAAGACTGCAATTACACCAAAACTCACGTGTCGATGCACGTGTCCATCATGTACAGGGGTATAAATGCGAACAAGATAAACCATAGGGTCCTATATGCAAAATGACCAGAATAAAAAAAACTAAAAAACGTATTTACAGGACTAAATATTAAATGCAAAAACTAAAGGGGCCTAAGAGCAATTAACCCTTATTATATGACGAAGGCCAGATGGCCGCCACGTGTGATATCCAACAGTCGGTGGGTGGCACCTCAACGAAGGGCTGCGGCTCGGATCTGACGGTCGAGGCTCAGCCACGTGGATGATCGAATGTCTCCTGTGCGTTGTGGCTAAGCCTCACTGATCTGACAGTCCTGGTCCACCCTCTGATGATCGAACGGTTGGCACTGCTCCTCAAATGGACGTCTGTGATCTGATCTGGAGCTGGAAGGCTAGATGGACGGCTATGGAGGATACCCAAGAACTCGATGCCGGCAAGTTCCGTCGGGCTCTGTGCGTGCAGGAGAGCTCCTCAGAGGCTACTGAAGATTGGAGAAGATGCGTCTGGGCCTCCCGCGTCTGAAGAGAGCCTCTGATGAAGCTGGAGGCATCGGAGGTGGTCCAACAACCACGGCGGAGTTGGAGCTGCTGCTCCTGACTGTCCGAGCCCTCAGATGGGCTTGGTTTGACCTGCAAAGCAATGCAACAGACTCCTGGGTCGAGGGCAAAGTGCCTCGACCCGATTAGGGGGAGCTCCGGCGAAGCGACGGTGGCGGAGCTCCAATCCCAGTTCCTGTGCGAACTGGGTTGGATGCTGGGTGCAGAAGGTGCACGGGGGAAAGGCGAAGGTGATGGATGACTCCGATGATCGAGATGTAGGCGAGGGTGGTCGGAATCAAAGATAATCGGTGACGGGGTGATTTGGGCGTGAATCAAAATTAGCGAAACAAAGGAAGAACTGGGTCTACCTGATGGATGAGGTCGACTGGGAATGAGCCGGTGAAGCTCTAGGTCCTAGCCTCAAGGGCCGTCGATGCCCGAGGCTCGAGCACCACGTCTGGGCGGCGCACGGCGGCGCAAAGTCGTCGGATCAATGGTCCGGTCGCTCCCTCCTCGCTGCAACACAGCCAATCGCAAGCTGTCACTCAGGCGGTGGATATGGAGGTCCTAGGGTGGAATGAGTTGAGCCAAAGATGTGTGAAAAGCGCAGCGGAGCTCGGACTATATAGTGGCTCAGGTCCGAGAAGAAGAGGTCGGGCAGGGTTCCGTGAAGCACGGATCCCTAGGCGGATGCTCTAGCGTGGATCTCGGATCAGTGGGGATCAATTAGGACCTAGGGTTTGGGGTTTTGAAGATCGGATCATGACGCAATAATTCAGAGAAGTCGGGTCGGGCGTGCAGATCCGCGAGGGTTTGGTCCAAAGGGGGGAGTTGACCAGGGGGTCAACATCCCCCGTGGACCAATAGGAGGCGGCCACGTGGAAATGGTTTGGAAATTCAAATTAAAATAACAAATGGCCGAATTTCAAAAAGTCAAAACATGAAAAATGTTCCTCTTATTTTAAACTATTTTTTGTGATTTTTAATTATTTTTTTGAAATATAAATTAGGTATTTATAATATAGTACTATGTATAGGTATATATACAATATTGATTTTTAATTTTTGGTTTTTAATTAATTATTTTTGTACATTTTTATTCCCATTTTATATTTTATTTATTTATAGCATAAAATTAGGAATAAAAAGGTATTTTTATTTTATTTTTATTATTTATTTACAAGGGCAAAACAAATAGCTATATATATTTATGTACATGGTATATATACAGTGTTTCTTTTGATTTTTATGTTTGTTCTTTTTATTTAATTTTTTTATGGTTTTTATTTTAATTATTTACACCATGAATTACAGAATATATACAAATTTTATGGGATTTTGATTTATTTATTTACAAGGTAAAATAAATATAAAAGAGGGTTTATGTACATGGTGGATATACACAAGGAAGGGTGGTTTTATTTTCTTTTTAATTTTCTTATTTTTATTTTAATTTTGTATTTACAAATATTTACAAATATATACAAGCCTATTTCATTTTATTTTTAGAGGAAAATATTTTTATTATATTTACAGGTATATTTACACACATGAGCTTCCCTATCTCTCTCTACTTGGGTTTTTATGCGGTCAGGCCCATGCTGAGCCCTTCCTTGGGATTAGATTGCTCAATATTTATTCTAAATATCTCCATCTTTTTCTTTTGTCTCTTTATTCTTTTATTTATGCACAAAAACATGCCAATTATTAACTTTTATACAATGCATGCAATTTGGTAATTATTTGTATTTACAAGAATATACATTTATTTGCAAAGGTTTTTGTAGCTAAAATATAAGAATAAAGAGTGATGAATGGGTATTCATCACCCCTCTGTATTTAACTTTGCTAGTCCCTTAGCAAACACTTATTTAAAAAAGGCGTGAAAAAGAGAAAGAAAAAGAAAAAGAGGAGAATATACATGGATTAAGGCTGATTATTAAACTTGCCTTCATTAAATTGAAATATGGAGCTCGATCAGATCTTTGGATTATTGATGTGTCGGAACCTTATTTGGACTTAAGCTTAAAACTCAACAGCCTCTAAATTCCACCAATCTATAGGCAAGACTCCTCAATAAACCAGATCAGAACAAGTCTACATACACAAACTCTAATGACCATGAATCTTTCCATGCGGTGTAAGTGATATGTAGCTCCCCACCTCAGAAGTAACAAAGAAACAACCTCCCCCAACCTGGTAACTCTAATGCCTCAGTCTAGCAACTCTTTCCTCGAGAAGCGGGGTATTCCCTTCTAAGTTCAAGTGCAACTGGCCCAAGAAGAGGGAGAAGAAGAGAATGGGCCATGGCCAGTGTAGCCATGTATCCTTGGGAGCTTTAACCAGTGTAGCTGAGTCTCCCGTTGCAAGCTTCATGAGATGGAACATGTATACCATAAGCTTTGCTTTATTTGACTATATACACTCTGGTGGGATTATTAAATTTTCAATCCGACCCACCACTTTTTTGGAGTTCTTTTGTTTTTGCATTTTTTTCATGTGCAACTGTACAACATATCTACATGGTGCAGCATATATACAAGGAGTTTTTCCTCTTGAGCCAGTAGACTATCCCTCTTTTGAAGCTTTATTGCAACCCACGGCTTCTGTCTTTAGCTTTCATCATCACTAGACCAAGTTGAGGTGCACTTCCTTTTCTAAAAGAAGAAGAGAGGTTCTACCTTGAAGTACTACCCTCATATGCTACCCCAAGCCAAAGGAAACTGCCTCCTCACCACCTCATCCGTGGAGAGCTATGTGTAAAGTGCTGGTGCAAGTCAAGCCATTGTCTCTGAGAGTCATGCGTGTGTTGTAAAGTACTCTACTTAGGCTCATCAAGATGACATCTGCTCATAGCCTAGTGGACTCAAAGAATTAAGTCCCAATGGACCTGAAAAGCCTTAACCCTAAGCCCTATAAGGTTCCTCTTAGAATTAGGTGGATTAAGATCTTAATCAAGCTCCATTTCCCAATTTAATTCCAGGCTAGTTTAAATGTCAACTGTGATCCAGGAAAAACTATACAATTATTTACAAAAATTCTATTTACAAATATTTACACATATGCAAAATTTTCGAAAAATGTTTTGAAATCATGAATGTATGCATGAATGCAAGTTTTGCAAAATATTTACAAACATTTACACAAGGTTTTTGCAAACTTTTTGATTTTCAAAACATTTTTGAAAAATTTTGTACTATATACACAATTTTGATATACAAATATTTACACAATCTTTACACAAACAGTTCTTGAAATCATTTTTACAAAAATAATTTGTATAAATAAATTGGTATGTACAAAATGACTTTTATATACAAGGGAGAAAAAAAATTTAAAATTTTATGGGTTTTTAGTCATTTTTATTCATTCACACACTCACACAAAGTATGAGTTATGGCTAAAGTATATATGAAATATATACACACCCCCTATACTTAGCTCGAATGATGTCCTCAGAGTGATCAAGAGCGATGAAGAAGACATAACTCGTGCTTAGTATAAGGAAGTGAAAAGGAAAAGCTATATACCGAGATGAATGAAAGAATAGAATGAGGAGAACTCGGTGTTTTCCCCCTATACTTAGGATCAAGTAATCCTAAGTATAGCAAGCTGTACATGAAGGGAAATCCGAGTGAAGGATGTACGGGTCCTACCCCCCCTATACTTAGGGTGAAATATTCCTAAGTATAGTTAGCAAAACAGGGGTAGAAAGAATCAAAAGAATACCCGAGAGTCCTACATCGCCCTATACTTAGGGTAAAGTAAACCCTAAGTATAGCATAATCATAAGATGAGAGAAGGGATGTGGGACTAAAGAATAGAGTGATATGGACAACTGGATCTATACAAGTCGGAAGAACAGTGATAATCAGGCGTGAGATGCAATAGATGTGAGTCAAGAGACCACATCTCACGCAAAGAGAATAGGGGCAACATCAACGACCCGCGGCTCATGATCTAGATATGGCTTGAGCCGCTGGCCGTTCACTCGAAAGGTACTCTCAGAAGACAACTCAGATATATCAATACTCCCATTGTCGTGTACCTTTCTCACCAGATAAGGTCCCTTCCATTTGCTCTGTAGCTTCCCTGGAAATAGACGAAGCCTAGCATCAAACAGCCATACTCTTTGTCCAGACTCAAAATGTTTGTGGCTGATATGAGAATCATGCCACTCCTTCACTCTCTCCTTATACTGTAGGTTGTTTGAGAAGGTGGTATCACGAAGCTCCTCCAGGGCTACTAACTCTGCCCTCCTCTAGTCTCCTACACTATCTGGATCGAAAAGAATATCTGTAACTGCCCAAAGTGACCTGTGTCTCATCTCAACAGGTAAATGGCACGGCTTTCCATAAACGAGGCGAAAGGGAGACCCCCCATCAGATATCAATACCTGAGGTACCCCGAACCGTGTAATGATGTGCTTCCTCAAAAATCTGCAAACTGTCCTGGCATCTGCGGTTCGGGCGGGGATGGCCTCAACCCAACAACTCACATAATCAACGACCAACAGAATGTATTCAAATCCTTGACTCTTAGGGAATGGACCCATGAAATCGATGCCCCATGCGTCAAAAACCTCACAGAATGTATGAGCTGCATCGGCATCATATCACACTGTCCACAAGTGCCCATCCTCTGACACTCAGTACATCTCTTCACGAACTCATCAGAGTCCTTGAAGAGAGTAGGCCACCATAGGCCGGATTGGACCATTTTCTGTGCCGTTCTCCTCCCTGAGTGATGTCCTCCTGCCTCCAGCTTGTGGCAGTAAGTAAGGACGTTGTGATGCTCCTCCTGAGGAATGCACCTACGCCAGATACTATCCCCTCCCTCATGGTAAAGGATGGGATCCTCCCAATGGTAAAACATGGCCTTCGCGAGGAAGGTCTCAAGTTTCTGCCTGGGCCAATCTTGTGGAACTTTCTTGACGACAAGATAGTTCACAATATTGGCGTACCATGGGAGCGAGGCGATAACAAGGATCATCTCATCTGGAAAGGTCTCACAAATAGGGTCAATCTGCTCAGAATCCTCAAGATACTCCAGTCGGGAGAGATGATCCGCCACCACATTCTTGACTCCAGGTTTATCCTTAATCTCTATGTCAAACTCCTGGAGTAGAAGGATCCATCTAGTCAGTCTGGCCTTGGCATCCTTCTTTGCCATAAGGTACCTGATGGCGGTATGATCAGTATACAAGGTCACTCTAGATCCAATAATGTACGATCTGAACTTATCTAGGGCGAATACTACGGCTAGCTTCTCCTTCTCTGTGACTATGTAGTTCCGCTGCGCGGAATCCAATGTGCGGCTAGCATAGTGGATAGCAAATGGAACTCCATCCCTCCTCTGTCTTAGCACAGCCCCCACGGCAAAATCGGAGGCATCCGTCATGATCTCGAATGGGAGAGACCAATCAGGCGGCTGAAGTACAGGAGCCTCAACAACACATCTCGTGAGAGTCTCGAAGGACGAAAGACACTTGTCGTCGACAAGGAACTCGGTGTCTTTCGTCAGCAGGTCAGTCAACGGCTGGGCAATCCTACTGAAATCATGAATGAATCGTCGGTAGAAACCGATGTGCCCCAGGAATGATCGTAACTGCCGCAAATTGGACGGTGGTGCGAGTTTTCTAATGACATCTACCTTGGCCAGATCAACATCCATGCCCCTGTTGGAGATGATATGGCCAAGCATCATCCCTTGAGTCACCATAAAGTGACTCTTCTCCCAAGATAGCACCAAGTGAACCTCTATACATTGCTGAAGGACTCGGTCTAGGCAGTCAAGATAGGAGTCGAATCCGTAGCCGTAGACCGAGAAATCATCCGTGAAGACCTCCAAGCACTCCCCTACCATGTCCGAAAAGATCGACAGCATGCATCTCTGAAAAGTCGCAGGGGCATTGCATAGCCCAAATGGCATGCGTCGGAAGGCGTATGTGCCGAAGGGACAGGTAAAGGTAGTCTTATCCTGGTCCTCAGGAGCGATGGCCACCTGGTTGTAGCCCGAGTACCCATCCAGAAAACAATAGTGGATCTTCCCTGCCAGTCTCTCAATGATCTGATCTATAAAGGGCAGGGGGAATGATCCTTCTTGGTGGCCTGGTTGAGTCATCTGTAATCCACGCAGACTCGCCAAGAAGTGGGCACTCGTGTAGCAATCTCCTCTCTAGACTCGCTGACCACTGTAGTGATGCCCGTCTTCTTGGGCACCACATGCAAAGGGCTGACCCACTTGGATTCAGAGATGGGGTAGATAAAATCAGCGCTCCACCATTTCGATATCTCCTTCATGACAACCTCTCTCAGATTCGGTTTCAGCCGCCGCTGGAACTCACGCGACGGCTTCGCCTCATCCTCAAGATAGATATGGTGAGAGCACAGGGCCGGACTTATCCCCTGGAGATCTGCTACGCTCCATCCTATCGCCTTGCGGTTCTTTTTAAGAACCCCCATCAAACGGGATTCCTGCTCTCCAGTCAAATCGGCTGAGATAATGACCGGGTACATCTCATGCTCAACCGCAAGGAACCTATACTTCAGCGACGCAGGAAGTGGCTTCAGCTCTGGACAACTGGGTGCTGGCAAATCTGGCTTCTGAAGAATCCGTGTATATGCTGCGAAATCTGCTCGGGAGAATGAGAACTCTCTCTCACAAATTGGATCTGGCGAAGGCTGCCCTGCTAGACGGTCTCTGCTCTGCTCGGCCTCTACCTCCTCCCTGACTGTAGGCTCAGAAGAAGTCAGATCTGGTATATACTCATCAAAATCTGCCCAGTCAAAATCTGACTCCGAGGGATCTGTATCATCTAAGGTGGCCTCAGTACCACCATACTCACAAAACAAATCAGCATCGCGGTCGAGAACCGGCTCTGCTGCCTCAAAAGTATCCTGGACCAGGAATGCGCTCTCCAAGCTCTCCTCTGATGTCGTCTCTGCATCAGCGGAATCTGAGAGTGAGAGGATGGCATGTGCGTCAGGATCTGCCCAAACTGCCTCATCATTTGTAATCACAAAGTCGCAGTCCTGGTGGATGTCTATCCCGGCATCTGTCATCTGCTCTGTGTCTGAAGTAGTCTCTGAGCATGATCTGTCTCTGGTTCTGCTGTCCTCGACTGTCTCTATTTGTACACTTTCGCCCTCAATGCGAAAGTATATCTTCCCGCTATCATGGTCGGTCACTACCTTGGTTGTGGCCAAGAACGTGCGACCTAGAATGATGGGGGTATCGGTCACTGACTCAGGGATCTCCATGTCCAACACTACGAAGTCCACGGGGAATTGCAGGCCCTAAATTGTGACGACAACGTCCCTCAGCAACCCCTTCGGCCTCTTGACAGATCGATCAGCAAACTGAAGGACTGTCCTGCTCTGTCGAAGAGTGCCCAACTCGAAGCGGTCGAGAAGGGATGCCGGAAGTAGGTTGATCGATGATCCGTTGTCTAATAGAGTACGGTCGAACCTCTGCTCACTGATATGGCATCTGACGTATGGGGCTCTTGAATCTGGCCTCTTGGCCGGCAGACGGTTCTGGATCGCGAAACAAGTAGCTCTGGTCAGCACATGGATCTCTGAGTGGTGGTTTCTCCTCTTCCTCCTAACTGTGGTCCTGTCTCTAAGTGAACGCTGGAGTAGAGGGATGTGCTGCAAGCCTCCTGAAGAGTCAGCTGAATGTGAAAATGGTCTATCATCTGCTGGCTGAACTCTTCCTGCTGCCTATTTTTCGGATTTTCATTTTTCTTCCCCTTCCCCATCTGAAGGGCTCTAGGGAAGGGGATCAGAGGGTCCTTCTCAGATGAAGGACTAGGAAAGGGTCTAGACGGCTCGACGGTCGGATCCACACATACATCATGCACCACAGTGGGACCAGAAGAAAATAAACCCTTTCCTTTATTCACATAAGTGTTCTGAGATACATCAATAACAGCAAAAACAATAGGAATCTCAGAAGAACTGGTGGCATCAGCACCACCCTCGGCTGGAAGACTCGCGGCCTCAGTACCGCGCTCTGGCTCGGCAACATGGGTGGCCTCAGTACCACCTCCTCCAACTGGTGCAATGGTGGCCTCAGTACCGCCAGTGGGATCAGCATCCGTGGTGGCGTCAGTACCACCATCATCATCTCTAGCAGCCTCAGTACCGCTCTCCTCCTCGTCTGGCGCTCTGGAAGTATCCTCGTGGTGTAGCTCAGATGAGGCACTGCCTGCTGGCATCCTACCGCTCCTAAGTGTGACAAAATCAGTATCAAAAAGATATGCAAACATATCACCAAAAGTATCACTTGGAGTGACATACTCAGTGCAAACTACCTGCTCAGATTTTCTCTTAAGGTTGTTCGAATTGGGCTCTATCTGGGCAGGTATGGCGGCCTTCCCTCTCACGATGTCCCTCACCTCCTGGCGGAGCTCATCCATCTCCCGTCGAAAAGTAGCCTGCTGATCTGTGAGAAGGCGGGCTATGTCATCCAAGGCATGGTTCTCGTAGGATGGCCCATGAGAATCCGACGGGTAGCCTCTCTGGTAGTGAGGCTGATGTTGGTGCTGCTGTGGGTGAGAGTGGTATGCCTGAGGATGATATTGCTGTTGAGGTTGCTCTCGCCTCCAAGACTGTCCTTGCTGATGGGGACGAGGACCATACGACGGTGACTGTTGTGGCTGCTGCTGAGTGTATGTTGGGGGCTGCTGCTGCTGGTGATCCCTCTGATGGTTGTACTGGCCACCCTGTCCTGACGGCTGGTGCTGGGGCTTGGCACCTCCGGTCGCCCAACAGAATCCGGGATGGTCTCATCGGATACCGGGCTGGGGGCGGTCGTACCAAATCCCATTGATATCCATCAACGGCTCTGAATCGTAAGGGTCTGGCGGGAGTACTGCCATAGGCTGATTTGGCTGGTATACCACCATCTGAGTGTCAGCGGATGGTGATGCCTGGTAGGTGAGTTGCGGCTGCTGGTACGGCTCCGCCTGTACAAGATGGACCTGTCTAGGCTGCTGGTGGGAGCTGAAGCGCTGGGACGAGTTGCTGCTGCTACTCGGATCGCCTCGTGCCTGAAGACGAGGCTGTGAAGCCGTCTGTGCCTCCTGGAGACACATGAGCTATGTCTTCAGGTCACTCAGATTTTGTGCCATCTGCTCCATCTGTGTGATACCCTGGCACTGCTTCTTCTCTATGATCTCCATCCGGTCCAGCTTCTCGCTGATGATCCCCATGTCTACGGCTGAGGACTCGGCCTGTGCTGCTGCTACCGCTGACGAACTGGATGGACCGACATCGACCCGTGCTATCCTCTGGTACTGCACGGTCTGTGGCTGCTGGGGTCTGCCTTGTGTGTACAATCGGGTCTGGGACATCACCACATAGTTCTCGGCCATCTCCTCGTAAATGGCCCAGACCTGATCGTGATCCTTGGCGAAGTAAGACCCGCCACAAGAAGCGTTCACGAAGCCCTGAAGCTCTGGTGTCAGCCCGCTGAAAAAGCTCTGAACAAGGTTCGGCTTGGAAATGTCATGGTGTGGGCATCTGTCAGTCAGCTCTCTGAACCTCTCCCATGCCTCTTGGAACTGCTCGTTGGGGAGCATGGAGAAGTTGTTGATCAGGGCTTTAGCGGTGTTCGTCCGCCTGAGTGGATAGTACTTATGCAAGTACTCGGCGCGGAGCTGCTCCCAGGTGTAGACAAACTTCCCCAAGTGATTCAGCCAAGTGGCTACTCTGTCTGCTAAGGAGAAGGGGAAGGCAATCATCCTTATGGTATCCTGGTCCACCTGACGATCGTGGACAGTGCTACATATCATCTCGAACTCTTGAAGGTGGAGATGGGGCTCCTCAGAGCCAGCCCATGGAACCGGGGTAGAAGCTGCAAGGTGTTCGGGGGGAACTTGAAGTCCCCCACGATCGTTGGAAGTACCACCCAACGGTGCGTTAAAGTCGATCCAGGGTTGTGTAACTCCCGCATCGGTCTCGGAGGTCCTGCTTCTCCTGCTGCGACGGCGGCTGCTGCAGCTGCTGCTGCATCGTCGGGTCCTCCCCCTGGGCCGTGCTGCTCGCGGTCGGCTCTCATCTGCTCCAACTCGCGCCTCATCTCTATTATAAAAGCTCCATGATCCCTCAACTGTTGCTGAACTAAGTTTAGGGAGGCGATCATGGTGGAGTTAATCGCACCTTGGTCCAGGACATAAGTCTGCTCTCCTCGGGGACCTCCGGTGCGATCGTCACTGCTGTCGGCCATAGTCTCTGAAAAATCAAAACATCCAAACTCAGGTGCCGATAAATCATCTGCCTGTCTCTCCTCTGGCACTAGTATCTCGGTCTCGGAAGAAGGGTGGTCAAGGGGGAACAGGGCGGAATCGAACTCAGGTTCGGAGGGCGGGTCTGAGCTCCCACGAACCGACCTAGATGAGTGGGCTGGAGTGCTAAAAAGCGGTGCAGCCAGAGGCTGCCTAAGAGACCTCTTGCCCATCATCGTGATCTGGCAAGTAGTGCGGATGGGATCTGGCAACAACTATGATCACAAGCAAACCCCCGATTCACCAACGCAACGCGAGCTGAAGACCGTAAAGGCTCGGTCAATTATCTTGTCAATTTTATTTTTGGTGATCAGACAGGATAGCAGAGCGATTACGTGACCTGTTGGGTTACCCAATATTTTCTCAACCGACTGTCCCGTACAGAAAGAGCCGGTAATCAGTCGAAAAGAATATCGGAGGGCTCTACCTAGTGTTCGGGGTCACTCTCTCGCACAAGCAAACCAGACAATGAGGGGGTTGCTCTCCCCAAGACAAATTTTCTATGATCGTCTATTAGGGTCGATAGAGTTAGCAGTCCCAAATTTTATTCTTTTTCTTTTTAGGTGTTTATCAATAATCAAATAAATCGCCTAACGAATTTTTCGGTTCTCCTGGTTATTAAGTCCAAAACAGGGGGGAGAAGACGAAAAAGCCGATGCGCGATGAAATCAATGATGCATGCAGAGTAAGAAATACGTACCTGACTCCAGCAGTCTACATGCAAAATGATCCGCGCAGAATTGAAAGACAGAAAGTAAACTACCTAAATGGTGCAAGCGGAAAATCGAGTCCCTAAACAGCAGTGCTACTCGAAAGAACAACTAGTTGACCACCAGCCTCCAATCCAGAGAGTCCGGTCTAGACCCACCCCTCCTCTTCTCGACAGGTCGAGTTCAGGAGTAGCGCTTGACGGGGTGGGCTCGGGGCGCGTAGGCTCGAAGGTAGTGAATCAACTATTTTATTAATCTTTTATTATAGGTCCAATTATCGAACTATAGGAACAGGCAAATGTATTACGGTGTTTGGATCCTATGAATTATGTCACAATCAATCAGAAAATCCTAAAGCTAGGGGCTCGAAAAACCGCGAGAAACCGAATAAGCAGTGAAGGAAACAAAACCACAAAAAAAGCCGCGTAAAACCGAGAGGTCCCCCGAGCACACCGGTGCCCGGCGAAACAGACCTCGAGAGTTTCAAAGTCCAAGAGAGTGTCATGTCCCTGTATTATTACAATAGTTCAACTAATGCTGGAAATAAAGTCTAAGCTAATCTACGCTACTTCGCAGCTTTTCCGTAGCTCCCGCACTCCTGCTTGCTCCTCGCGTCCTCCTGCGGCTCTGTAGAGAAGAGATCCGCCTCCGACTCCCACGGTTGCGCTGGCTCTTCGAGAAGAGCTGCCTCGGTCCTCGGGCTCTCGCAAGAACACAAATAAAAGTGATCAGACCAGATTTATATATGAATAAGTCAGATATATATACAAAAATCTATACAAAAAGCTGCGAAAAGAAAGCCGCGGAAAAATCAACTACGACTACTAAGCCATGCTCCCTGGCAACGGCGCCATTCTGATGGGTCGAATGATCATATCAATCCGGATCAGATAAAAATAATCACTCTTGGGTTGTTGCGACCCAGATCGATAGATTAATCAGCTCAGCAAGAAAAATGAAGGAACAGACCACCAAAACAAGATAAAAATCAAAGAAACTCAATAGTGGCCCTGACTATTATATTAGCCTGGTATAGCGACCAGGGTCGGACTCAGGGAGCACGTGATGGCCTTGCGGCCTACGAAGTAGTCTAAAATGAAAACAAACAAGAGATAATTATTTTTGGTGGGTTTTAATGTTTTTAATTAATTTTTTTGGAATTTTTAAACTAATTAAGAAAATAATAAATAATAAAACAATCAACTTCACACAATTATTTAACTACTCAAAACTCACCCAAAAATTCAAACAAAAATGTTTTTATGTTTTTTTATATTTTTCTATGTTTTTGGTTAATTTTTGGTAATTTTCTGATTTTTAAATATTTTTCTAAAAATGCAACAAGATAAGAAAACAGTATTGTTGTCCAGTCGAGCTTCAAAGGCCAAAATAAAATATAGAATGGCCTCTAAATAGCCTGGAGGTAATTTTCTTATGAAAGATAAACAAAAATGAAAATTTAGCAACTGAGTTTATTAATTTTTTATTTTTCTTTTAATTATTATAATTTTTATGGGTTTTAGGGCTTTTGTAATTTTTATAGTTTTTATAAGTCCAAAAATGACCAAAATTGGTCAGAAAATCAAACACAACAAGACAAACAATATCTAATTTTTTTGTAATTTTTAAATTGTTTTAATATTTTTTTGTGATTTTTAGAACTGGACAGTAAGAAAAATGTGTGTTTTTGAATTTTTAAAAATACTAAAAGGAGTCAAAAATGTCTCTAATATTTAGAGAAAATTTTACACCATGGCAGGACCCATGTATCCAATTTTCATCAAATTTGGAGTAGTTTTGCTATTTTATTAAAATCAAACAACAAGGCACAGTGCACAGGGACCCAACTGCAATTAAAATAAGTTTCAGGGCCCCATGAATAACACGGCTTGAAAGTATAGGGCCCAAAGTGTAAAAAACCCCGAGAACCACGTGCGTTGCACGTGTGTTACACTCAGAGGGGCATAAGTGTCATTCCAATTAATAAAACTATAAAGAGCAACACGCCAGAAACACAGGACAAAGACTACAATTACACCAAAACTCACGTGTCGATGCACGTGTCCATCATGTACAGGGGTATAAATGCGAACAAGATAAACCACAGGGTCCTCTATGCAAAATGACCAGAATAAAAACAACTAAGAAACGTATTTACAGGACTAAATATTAAATGCAAAAACTAAAGGGGCCTAAGAGTAATTACCCCTTATTATATGCCGAAGGCCAGATGGGCGCCAGGTGTAATATCCAACGGTCCGGGGGGGTGGCACCTCAACGAGGGCTGCGGCTCGGATCCGACGGTCGAGGCTCAGCCACGTGGATGATCGAACGTCTCCTGTGCGTTGTGGCTAAGCCTCACTGATCTGACGGTCCTGGTCCACCCTCTGATGATCGAACGGCTGGCGCTGCTCCTCAAATGGACGTCTACGATCTGATCTGGAGCTGGAAGGCTAGATGGATGGCTATGGAGGATACTCCAAGAACACTATTTTTTTGAGAATTTTTAGACTAATAAAAATATTTATTACATCAAGCAAACATGCAAAGTTCAAATTGTCTGAAGCACAGGGACTGAAATGCAGTTACTCAAAAAGTTTTCCACTGAAAATAAAAACAGAGATAAAATGAGGGGGGAAAGGTTGTAATTTACCCACTAAAATTGTGCCCTGCACATGATCTGGATTTGAAGCTCTCAAGGGTCTTTTGTAGTTCTGAAAATCATGAGGGGGTGGTCTGCAATTTGCCAAAAGATATTTTCATTTATTATTCAAACCCATAGCCCTAGGATTCCTGGGTTTCTTTTGTATCTTTATTCTCTCCAAAACAAAGAGGCAGGAGGTTGCCGCCGCCGCCCACAGGAGATGGTGGATCTGGAGCACGCGGGGCGCGCACGGCGGAGAGAAGGTGCGGCGCCGCCGCCCTGTGGAGGAGGTGGAGGCCGGTCACGAGGCCATGCGGGAACGGGCGGAGGCTACTGGAGCAGGGGGCCACTGGCGGTGTGGGCAGCCTCGTCTGGAGGAGGGCAGGTCGCGGCGGGTCCTGCGCGGACGTGCGGGAGCGCAGCCGACGCCGCCTCGCTGGAAGGAGAAGTGGGGGCGCAGATCGCGGCGGTGGAGAGGAGGCGCGGTGCGCCTGGAGGGGCGCACACGCGCAGCCGGAGCGCCGCACTGGAGCGCGGGGCTGAAGAAGGAGACTCGATGGGCGGAGGCGCGGAGTCGGTGCGGGTCGGTCCAGGCGTTGCGGAGGGCGGCGCCGTGGGGCGGCAGGGGGTGACGACCCTGCCGCTGCTGAGATGAAGGACGTGCTCTTTTATTTATTTATTTTTATTTATTTTTTTTGTGTTTTCTGATTATGTAAGAAGCAGAATAAATAAAAGAAAGAAAAGATTTTTTATTTTTTTAACAGAAAATATAAACAGGAGGTGAAAGGATTTTTTTTGTTTTATGTTTTTTTACATGATCCTGTAAAACAAAATGTTAGAGGTAAAAGATTTTTTTTATTTTGTTGTTTATTCCTGCAAAACAAATGTTAGATATAACAAAAAGAAGTTATTTTTTTATATTTTCCTGCAAAAACAGATGTGAGACAAACAGGAAAAATAATTTTATGTTGTTTATTTATACACAGAAATAAGATAAGTGAATGGATTCGTATCCACGAAATGGAAGATAGATCCGTGGACTCCGACCACCGTGCGTGGTTGGAGGTGTGTGGTTGCATGAGATAGAAAAAGAACTGGCGAGATAGCGAGATGAGATGAAAATCGGTGTCGGATGTGGATTAAAGTGTGATGGAAATTTTTGAGATTTTTTTAATCTAAAAAATACTCCCTAATCCTACGCTAAGATTTAAGCATACAATTTACCTAGGAAAAACGACAATTAAAAGTGGATCTCACCTCGGGGATCGGACAAGCCATGATGGCCTCGACGAAGCTCAAGCTGCTGTCACCGACGGGATCAGAGGCTAGGACCCTCTTCAACAAGAAACCTCTCGGAAACTGGGCTCCTCTCCGCCAAAGATTGATCAAGTGTGAATGAGGGAGGAGGAGCCCATTAAAAAGAGAAAAAAATCAAAAATGGAAGATATTCACAATGAGGAAAGTGTTTATTGGTTAATTAAATAAAATAATTGAATAAATAAAATAATTAATTAATTAAAAATGAATTTCGTAATTAATTAAAATAAATTAATTAAATAATTTCCAAAAATCAATTAGCCACCTTAATGGTGGCTATTTAAGGCACGAAATCAAATCTTTACATAAAAGGTAAGTTATCAAATCAAATAAAGAATTAAATAATTAAATATAAATACAAAATTCGTAATTAAATTAAATTAATTAATTAAAGTTAGATATTTTATTTTTTTTGGTGCCCTTTTTTTATTTAAGAAAGTTAGTTGTATACATATATTATATACATATAATATAATGTACATAGGTGCAAATAAGGAAATAATTTTTATAAAAGATTTTTTTATTTTTTTTAATTTTGTTTTTAATTAAAACCAATATTTACAATATACATTATGTATAAAAATAAATATAAATAAATATGTTCATCAAATATATAGGAAAACTGCACAAAACACCCCAGAAAACCGACTTTTTAACCATAACTCCAAAAATAATGAAACCACAGCCATTTGAAAGATAATTTAATTTATAGTACGATGGAAGTGAGTTTGGTTCAATTTGAGCTTGTGTGGAGCTGGAATTGATGTTTCAATTATCACTTTGTGGCTTTTTCTAAGTGTAATTATTTGCAATATATACAATATTTTATTTTACAAATATTTTTATTATTTACAATACAATTTTATTTACAACTTTTATTTACGAAAATAGTTAGTTTGAGGTCACATTATGTACAGATAAAATAATGTAAGTTTTGTACAAATATACATGAAAAATATTTACAAGATATTTTTGATTTTTCTGACAAACGACCCTATCTCCCCCTACTTTATTCTTGGTCGATCAGGTCAAGTCTTGACCTTCTCTCGGGGTTTGGGTCAGTCTGTATTTATTGCATAACTACATCCTTTATTTTTCTTTTCTTTTTCTTTTCTTCTTTATTCTTTTATTTATGTACAAAAAGTGTTAAAAATACAATTTTAACAAATGCATGCAAAATGGTAAAATTATGAAATTAATGGGTATTTACAGGTGTTTGACTAAGAAATTGAAGCTAAAATAAAAGAATAAAGGCGATGAATCGTGGATTCATCACTAGGTCTTGATCATATACTTTCCAAAAGTATATATCAAACCTACAAATTCAATCAAGCTTCCAAAGCGAGACGACCGTGCGTACGAAATTTGATTCTTCCCAATATCTCATGAGTGAGCTCATACCTTCTGGATCAATGAATGAACCTGTATGATCCCTTTGAGAGATCGTATTACTCATATGCCCTTATATCCACACCAGCGCGTCGGTGTATAGACCTTGGTTAGGTCATCAACCTATTGATCTGCCAAATGTACATACTTAGACATATAGTAACACATCTGTCTCCGGTCAGAGGATGCGTGCATGTATCGTGACAGCATACGATATAGGACTTTGGTTATCTCGATCTCGTTAAGTCAACTCCTTGACCTAACTAATCTAACACCTCTGAAACTCTATTCCTATGCAGAAGACCTGCATCAAGAGGTCGGTCAGATATCATCCTTTAGAGATAAGGATTGTCATCTCCTACTCAGGTTGGAGATTATCTCGTAACAATCATTTGATGGTTCTTGATGAGTCCTCAATCTAACTCTTTACATATTCATCCAAGCACCAGCCTCTATGATTCAACAGTTGAATCAACAGCAATATGATCATCAAGATGGCCATGGTACATAACCCTAATTGTACTAAGGAACATGTTATGCAAATTATTCATTCTTCATTTCAGATCAGGGAATGATATTTGCAATAACATTTATTGCATAATGGCTCGTTGTGGGCTCAGCTCGCATGTCTAACAGCACTATCCTCAAGTATCGTCTTATGATTCCTCTTTTTCCAGCTGATGAGCCTTGTCCAATATGCCACAAATCATGCTTGGACGCTTTTGGGGAGTATGCATTTCATTGTCGTGAACTCCCAGGTTTTAAATATAGACATGATTTTGTAAGGGATGTCCTTTATGATGTACTTAGACATGCCGGAGTTGCTTCAAAGAAAGATGCACCTATGAATTTTTTGACGGATCCTCAAGAGGGGAGATCGACACTCAAACCAGCAGATGTTTTAATATTTACATGGGCTGGAGGCAAGCATGCATGTGTTGATCTGACTGGAGTTTCTCCATTGGTGAGTCCGATAAGAAGTGATTTTATTGCGAGACATGCTACACAGAAAGCTGACTCAGCTAAAGTTGCTAAGCATGAGGCATGTATTGAAAATCAACATGTATTCATTCTTTTTGATTTTGACACCTTCGGATTTTTGGTTGCTGAAGCAGTACAGCTTCTCAAAAGGGTCCAAAGAATTATGCATAGCAATGTCATGGTTCCCAGATCTATAGATGTTGTATTTCGAAGAATTGGATTTGTCATTCAAAAGAGATTGGCGGCGCAGCTTGTTGCCCGTCTCCCATCAATCTCTATGTAATAATTTTTGTTAATTAATAAAAGTTGTTTTTAACAACAAATAATATTTGTTGACTTATTACTGTTCCGAGTTCGTGTTTGATTGGCAATGTATCGTCGTTGTTGCCCATTACTCTTTGGTTCATGATGTGTTGTCGCTGTTGTACTTATTGCAGTCAACTTTTCTATGTATTTTTGTCGTACATTTCTCTTAAAAATAACTGCGATGACATGTTAATCAAGTCCTAACCTTCAATCACATACCATAAGGTTAATTTTATCAATTTTAATAAAAACTATTTTCCTAAAAATAGTATACACATGAATATCATATACCAAAATGTTACTTATTCTTTTATTTGTTCTCATAAACGGAGCATGTAAAATAATCGTAATGGAAAATAAACATATAACAGAGAAACACTATTTTAATCACTTTCGGTATTTCTGGTAAGAGTGGGAATAAGGTAGGAATTTACTTTCATATCAGAAAATAAAAAAGCAAAGAGAAGGAAGATGAGTGTTGGGAAATTATACACCAAAAAAATAGATGATCAGTCGAAACTGATATTCTTTGTATGCTTTCCATTTTTTCTCTCGAAAGCACTATCCATTACATCTATTTCTCGTCGAACTTTGTCCAACAAACACTGCAGTAAAATTAGCGTAAGTTAGCAAAATAATCAAATACTCCTTATCATATTTTACATAGTTTAATATGAAACAACAAATATTATTTATGACTTGATAATCTAAATCTACAAACAAAGTTGTAATCGTTGTTATATTCGTAGAAACGAATCATATAATATCGATTACTCATTAAGTTTTCAGGTAATCTTTGTTAAATTTATCAACGATTTATACAAGCTTTAATGAATAAATCAATGGGTAAATCATCATTTTGAAACCCTTACAAACGAAATGACATTTGTTACTAATTACAAGAATAAAAGCAAATTTTACAATGAATAATATTCGTTGTTATATATCTAATATCATAATACATTTTTTTATGAAAAAGAGGGTGAGCTCCTAAGGTGGGAGTCGCCGCAAAAGTGTTATATCATTAATAAGAAAGGTTATAAAATGCATTACCTGGACTCCCAAAAGTTCATGAGAGCTCTACAATGAGAACATCAGAATACATGGCAACAAATATTTTTTTGAGAGAAAAGAGGGTTAAATCATATGGCAACAAATATTTAAATTATCGATTATCGTATGACACTTTTGTTGTATTGAAAAAACAAAAATGCAAAGGCCATAATGCAATTTGAAATTAACTTACTAATTTACGTTCGACTTCCAAAATAATAAAATGGCTACGCTCCTTTGATAAACATTTTCCTACATAACCTCTAGCAATATTCCAATTTTCCAATAGATGGCATTTAATTAGTGCATGCATCTTATTTACATTACATTTTTCTATCGTATTTATATAACAACAAACGAAAACTCAGCTATTAAGGGTGATTTATGTCGGATTAGTTTAATCAACCTAACGAACGGATCGTCCAATATAGAGTAGAATCTACCTATGCATTGTAATCCCTAGGAAAATATGGCCTCTATTAAAGCCGGACTTCAAGGACATCATTATGAATGGCCTATTAGAATAAAATCTCTGCTGTAGAAATCTCCGGCACCTAAAGGACTCAGCTTAATCATTTATCCCATTGGAAATTTATCAAAAAAAAAGTGTGGGTAAAAATGGTTGAATCGACAATGTCATTTTCTAAATTCTCCGTGCACTTTAATGACCTCGATGGAAGGCTTCAGCTTGATCGAGTAGTGAAACATATGTTTGGTTATCTTCCAACTATGTTATCTTCCAACTATTTAAATAAAAGTACGTATATATTATGTATAGTTGTGTTTGGTTAATGAATCTTTTTAGGTACCTTTTTTAATAAGGATACACTCCATATTATTTGAAGTTCTTAGAAAAAGAAGTTATATATACTATTAACCATCATCATCTATTGTTCGTATTTTTAGGCGTTGTTATGAATTAGTTATATTTTGTTATAAGTTTTGTTCTATATTTTGTTGTTTTATATTTGATTTTTTTAATTTAGTGTTATATTTCAATAAAATATCTGTAATGTATTTTTTATGGAATTTTTTATTTGTATTTTATACATTTTTAAGTTTCAATGTAATTTTATGATTGATTTATTAAAAATAATAAATGAATTAAAATTTAAAACAAAGTTTATGCAATATAGATTATATATGAAGTTTTTTCATGTATTTTTATTATTTTTTATTTTTACATGTTTGATTTTATACAATATTAACCAATTATAGTATTTAACAAAAAAACAGGGTTGATTATTTCCTTACTAATTATCTCACTTTGATGTAGCATAATCTGATAATGTTAAATGACAATGCATTGTCGATGATCTTATAATATGATTAATGATAAACTAATAAAGACATATCCATGGAGCTTGCTCTGTGCAACAACACGTGAACATAAAATATCCATATGAAAATATTATATTATTTTTTAATGTTTATCGTAAGATTCGTCGGAGAAGGAATGTTTCCCACCAAATATATATAGTTTTATTCACTTTCAAAAAGTTGGAAAACTCTTTCATCTTTAATCAGGAATAGAATTCATATCAAATTGTACATCAATGAATTTTTAAAATGTTCAATCATCTACCTACATACTATATAGTAATTGAGGTAAATATAAATTTTAGATATGATCATTTATTGTATGTTTAGTGATGACAACTTTCTTTATGTGATTATAAAAGCTATTAGTAATCAAAATTAATATTACAATTTTTAATAATGGTTATCAATCTTACTATGTTGAGCTTAAAGTTTAATAAAGATCAAGACTATCCTCCATTGAATAAAATATATCAATATTATTGACTTCCTTAAGTTGTAAAAATAAATTATAGATCTATATATTCGGAAATTTGACCACCAATGCTATAAACGTAAAAAAAGGCCTAAGCGAATATTTTGACAATGAGTAAAATTTTTTATCATGCAATAAAAAATTATTATTTTCTTTAGAGTTACTCCTATTTTTTAGATTTCTTATAAATTATAAATACCGAGGTGATTGTGTAAACAAATATACTCATACATGTAAAAATAAAATTTAAAAGTTTCAGAAATAAATTAATTATCTCTAGATAATCACATTCCATATTTTTAAACCATCATATAATGGCTAGAAAATTTGGACAGAGAGAGATAGTGTGTGTGTGGTGAGTAACAGGGTAAATGTAAGAATGGGAATAAAATAGGAGTTGGGAGTGGGACACCTGTTAGACTGAGAGATGGGAGAGAGAGCACATAGGTAGGGAACGTAGGATATAAGACACTTTGAGATGCATAAGGACGAGGAAGGTCATGCGCTTGTTACTCAGAAGGATATAAAGACTGGATGGGAGCAGTACTTCCATAAACTTTTCATTGGGGAAGGAAATAGAGATATCACTTTGGGTGATCTAGCTTGTAGTGGAAGTTACTTGAATCGTGCATGCTATAGACGGATACAAAGAAATGAAGTAGAGGAGGCTGTGAAGGTTATGAGACCTGGAAAAGGTGTAGGACCGGATGACATCCCTGTAGAAGTATGGAGAGTTTTAGGTGAGTGTGGTTTGACTTGACTTACGAATCTATTCAATGTTATTTGACGAAGCAAGAAAATGCCTGAAGAATGGAGGAGTATCGTGGTGCCTCTTTGTAAGAATAAAGAAGGCATTCAAAATTGTTCAAATTATAGAGGTATCAAGCTTATGTGTCACACTATGGAAATTTGGGAACGCTTGATCAAAAGAAGGTTGAGGTAAATTTCCAATGTAAAAGAAAATCAATTCGGATTCATGCCAGGTCGCTCAACGACTGAAGCCATCCATTTGCTGAGGAGAACTATGGAGATTTATAGAGCTAAAAGGAAGAACCTCCACATGACTTTTATTGATTTGGAGAAGGCTTATGATTCTTTCCCACGAGAGATATTGTGGAGAGTGTTGGAGAAGACACAAATACCTGTCCTATACATTAACCTCATAAAAGACATGTATGATAGGGCTTTATCTTGTGTAAGGACCCCGTCTAGGAAGACTGGATATTTTGACATCAACATTGATTTACATCAAGGTTCTGCTTTGAGTCCATTTCTTTTTACTTTGATTATGGACAAGTTGACCAGTCACATTCAGGATGAGTTACCTTGATGTATGTTATTTGTTGATGATATTGTGTGTTAATTGACGAGACTAGAGATTGAGTAAATGAGAAGCTTGAGCTCTGGAGACATGAGTTGTAGACTAAAGGATTTCGTATAAGTAGGACTAAGACGAAATAGATGTAGTGCACCTTTGATGGAAGCAATGGTGAAGGAATCAAGGTGAAAATTGGTGATGATAACATTCAGAAGAGAGATTCTTTTAGATATCTAGGATCTATTCTGCGACATGATGGGGAAATTGATGGAGATGTTACTAATAGAATAAATGCAGGCTGGTTAAAGTAGAGAGGAGCCTCTGTTGTTCTCTGTGATAAGAAAATTCCTTTAAAGATTAAAGGAAAGTTTTACAAAGCAGTCGTGCGACCTGCTATGCTTTATGGATCTGAATGTTGGCCTGTGAACCACAGACATGTACAGAGAATGAATGTAGCATAAATGAAAATGCTAAGGTGGATGTGTGGACACACACGTAAAGATCGGATTCGGAAGGATGCAATCAGAAAGAAAGTTGGTGTAGCTCCAATCGAAGATAAGACACGAGAAAACCGCTTAAGATGTTTTAGACATTTGCAAAGAAAATCAGCTGATGCACCGGTTAGAAGATGTGAGTGTTGGCATGTTGAACCGGCTAGGATAGGGCGAGGACGGCCCAAGAAGTGTTGGAAAGAGACCATACGAAGGGATCTTATTTTTGTGTATATAAGCCCGGGATTGGCCCAAGATAGATATGAATGGAGGCAAAGAATCCATGTAGCTGACCCTACTTAATTGTGGGAAAAGGCTTTGTTGTTGTTGTACTTTGAGAAGAGATTTCAAACACGGTCCTCTTCTCAACTAGAAGAAAATCCCAAAACTACCTAAATAAGAGCATTTATTCACTGCTGGTCACCAAAAAATTGGTCAAAAGAAATTGATCCTAAGGTAACCAATTTCCATGGACTTTTACAACACAATAAAATTTACACTCAAGCAGGGTCGTCTCTGAGGGTAGTTTCCGAGTGCAAAGGCTCATGGCTCATCAACTTTAGGAGCTCATTTTTACATGTATTCAACATTTAGATTAGAAAAAATAATATGTCCTAATGGAGCGTTGTAGAATCAACCTTCAATAAAATAACTCACTAAAAAATAGCCTTGTAGAATTGAATTTTTCGATGAAACAACTCGTTGAAACATATGCCTTTATAGAATCGAATTTTCACTGAACAACTCAACGCTAAAGTGCAAAATTTAATTGTTCATCGAAAGATTTATAATGACTTATTTTTTCTTTTGCCAGGGACTCATGAAATGTCAGGGACGACCCTACACTCAAGATACATCTTAGAAGTTTCACATCTCAATTGGTAGTCGTTGCTCCCTTTGCATAAAAGACTTATGAAACAATTATGAATTTATTAATGAATGTGAATGCACCAAGAAGAAGATACTTCAAGCTGTGATATTGGAAACCAATAATTTTAACTAACTTTGGAATCTTATTCAAGTACCTGGAGGAATGATATTGGAAATAATTTCTCCCTCCTTAAGGTATCTTTTGAATTCATCTGAGAGGTATATTCGCCACCTCAGACAGATCGAGTTCATTTTATCTTCTTACCGATTTGGTTCTCAACCAAAGCCATGAAGTCTTCAAACTTTTCAAAGGTTTCATGTTTGTGACGTAATAAAAAGACAAAATCATATTGCGAATGATCATCAATAAAGGTCAAATAATATTGATGCTCATTACGAGTCGCGGTATGAAACGGATTGCATACATCAGTATGTATTAGGTCAAGTACACCTTCGCATCATTCACCTTTCTTAGAGAAGGGTATCCTGGATAATTTTCCACAAATACAATGTTCACAAGTTGGAAAATTATGAACTTTTAGAAAATCCAGAGGTTTGTTCTTTACTAGTTTATACATGTCCATGTCTTTGATGTCAGATCATAGCTAAATGATCTCCATCCCTTTTAATCATTTAGGGTTTATTATCAACAATGGTATAAACATTTACAATATATTCATGTATGTTCAATTCATAGAGTTCACCTGCAGTTAGAGAAACATCTTCTATGAAATTTCCTCACATCTTCACCCTTCCCATCTTCTTATCTCAACCCACATCCCAATGCTCTAGAAACGCTTCATGTCCTCTATATCTTTTGAGAAAAGGTGGAGCAGAAGATGTGAAGAAGGAGGTTGGAGAAAAGGGAGAAAGAGCCGATGTGGTACAAAGGTCGAAGAAGATGGTAGAACTAAAACGGATTGTTGAAAAGTTCACTGATTTTTGTGTAAAATATTTTCATTCTGATCATTTGACAATATAACCTACGAATATTAACATCATGAACAATAAGTATGTTAGACATGTGAGCCCACGACGAGCCATTATGCTATAAATGTTATTGCAAATATCATTCCTTGATCTGAAATGAAGAATAACTAATTTGCATGGTACGTCCCTTAGTACAATTAGGATTATGTGCCATGGTCATCTTAATGATCATACAGCTGTTGATTCAATTATTGAATCATAGAGGCTAATGCTTGGATGAAAATCTAAAGAGTTAGATTGAGGACTCATCCAGCACCGTCACATGATAGTTAAGAGGTGATCTCTAGCCTGAGAAGGAGATGGCAATCCTTTCTCTGAAGGTTGATATCTAACCAACCTCTTGATGTAGGTCCTCTACATAGGAATTGAGATTCAGAGGTGTTAGATAAGTTAGGTCAAAGAGTTGACATAACAAGAACAAGATAACCAAAGTTCTATGGGGTATGTTATCACGATATAGGCATACATCCTCTGATCGGAGAAAGATGTGTTACTATATGTCTAAGTATGTACATTTGGCAGACCAATAGGTTGATGACCTAATCAAGGTCTATACACCGACGTGCTGGTGTGCATACAAGGGCATATGAGTAATACGATCTCTCTAAGAGATCATACAGGTTCAATTACTGCATTGGAAGAAATGAGCTCACTCATGAGATATTGGGAAGAATAAAATTCCGTGCACGGTCGTCTCGCTTTGAAAGCTTGACTGAATTTGTAGGTTTGGTATATACTTTTGGAAAGCATATGATCAAGACCTAGGTATGATATATGCTTTTGGAAAGTATATGATCGATACCGACTCCCAATGATTGAATGAGAAACTTAATAATAAAACGCTGAAGTAGATAGTGTAAAATAGATCTAATACTTCGGGCTTATTCTGAGTATTCCAGTATATAGGATGTCCAGGTATTGGGAATACCTGAGGGTGATGTGATCATAAATTATTGTATAACCATGATGCCTCCATTCCTAGGGAGTGATGAAAAGGGTCTGGATTTTAGTGACTCCTCTCAGTAGAGAAGCAATCTGATCTTGGTCCAATTGTTGGACATTGATCTGAGTGTGATTCAGATGCAATGAATAGATTAGATTTGCGGTCTTGATTTAATCAAGCATTAAAAGATATGGGAAAATCCTCAAGCGCATCATGGAAGCGTGAGGATCGTATCATATGCGATCGGGAGCGACTAGTTGTACTAGTTGCTCTGGGCTGCAGAATTTTAAAATTTTTAAATGATGAAACCACATGATCCAAGAACACTTCTTGGATCGTTTCATCTAAACCACAAATAGGTACTAGGGTTACCTCTTGAAGTGTGGTTGTGATCGAGTCTCTAAACCAAGACACCTCTTGTCTCAAGTCCAATCCAATGGAGGAGACACTTGCGAGCAAGTTGATGAGACGCGTACTCCTTGCAATCCATGTTGATGATCCAAGTAGCGGATCTCCTGATCTCGTCACATGAGATCCAACATCTTCTTCACGAGCGAGGCGCACCGAAGGAGATGGAGATCCATGAGTAGATGATCCGGCAGCATAACGACGATGCTGCAGTGATGACGACTCTCTCTTAGGCTCCATGGTGGACGGCCACAATGGGAGAGAGGGAGAGCACCTTTGGCATGTAGAGAGAGAGAGAGAGCTTATGCATTGATCATGTAACTTGAAGAGCAAGGGGTGCCTCTTCTTAAATAGTGTTTTGGGGACCATGGATCTCAATCCATGGACAACACAAAAAATCAATGGATGACACTGATTTGTGTTTCTTTCAATGGCCATGATTTTGTTGTGAAAACACAACAATAATTAATTTAATTTAATGTATATCGATAAATCAATATATTTAAATTCAAATTAAATCAGTTAATTATCATTAGAGATAATGTGGAGATAACCACATCCCCTTAAAAGGGGGACGTCCACTCATGAGATCTCACTATCTCATGAGATCTCATTATCTCATGAGATCTCATTACCTCATGATATCTCCAAGATTTACAAAAACATTTATTGTAAATTATTTCACAAAAATAACTCACAATTATCTTGTGAGATATTGCAATCATGCCATTGGAAAATTGTGAACCACAATCACATCCCAAAACAAAATATAAATTTTATTTTTAATTAATCATCCAATATGAATCCAATTCACATTAATAATGAATTAACAAATATGAATACAATATGCTCTCTCTAATATATTATAAATCACATTTATAATATACCTGATTAATATAGATAGTATTATCCACATTATTCATATCCATGATAATTAAATCATATTTAATCATCTTGAATCTCTATTCTCATGTGCCCAAATAATATGAATCACATTCACATTATTCACATCTTTGATAATTAAATCACATTTAATTATCTTAGATAGCTCCTCTTATATGGATATATAATACAAATCAAATTCATATTATATTTTAGGATCAAATCACATTTAATCATCCATACCTCTATGCTTGGATATATATAAATCAACAATGGAATCATTCTTGAACTCTTTCAAGGATAATGCGCTTTCTCCGTGGATACTTAGAGCGATTATATTGTTCCACATATAATGACTTACATATTGAGATCACATATCAAATCCAGATCTTGCGAACCTCCCATAGATGTTTGATTAAATCAATACCACAAATCTTATCTTCTCATTGCATCTGAATCACATTAAGATCAATGTCCAACATTTGGACCAAGATCAGACCACTTATGTACCATCACTTAACCCCTAAAAATTAACTTGCAACTAAATGCCTCCAATAAATAAATATCATAAGAAAATTCTACAAAAAATAAAAAAAATAACTTTTATTTTATAACTTAAAATTAATAAAATCATATATTACTTTATATCGAATTTATTGATCATTTTATGTCCAATTTTTCTACTTGGTCCACGTGGACCAACTAGTTTTCTTCCCCATTTGTCCTCGATCAACTCTCTGACCAAGGTCATATCGTTGTCTGACCATCATTTTGACCTTCTTTCTCCCATTTTTCCAAGTCGATACAAGCACCAACCTGGTTAGATGTCTTTTGGACTTTTTCACATTATCTTCGCTGATACACGCAGGCATGATTCCTCGTGAGCGTTGTCGCTGCATCGCTGCCATCACCTCGTTCTTGGACCCCTCGCCGCCATCTGCATAAAATCCCACCTCCATCTAATGTTTGACTTTGATCCTTCTTCCACCCATGAACCGCACTTCTGAGCATCGATTCCTTTCCCTGGTGACAACAAGAGTTGAATCCACTCCTTAGCGTGAGCATAGGTGTCAAATCGAAGAGGTCCGGGCCTTCCGTCAAGCCTCAACGAAGTTCCGTCCTCCTGTAGCTGGCGGTAAGCTCTCCTTTCATTTTTAGAGTTGGTTGATTAGAGCGGCGGAAGTTTGTATTTCGCCTTAGTACGATTTTTACACATTTTTGTTATGCAAATCTTCACCTTACCTCCTCGCTAGAGATCTGGCTCTACCACACTGATGAAGCTACATTTCATCATCTTTATTCTATCATTTTGGGCCTTAAAAACCCTAGTAAGTACGTGTAAATAGTGTTAATTTATGCATTTTATCATCCATGCATTATTGTGTAAATATCGTCTAAAATGTGATTTTTAAAGCCAAAATTATAGAATAAAGAAAAGAAAAGAAAAAGAATAAAATATTGTAAATATTTTATGACCCGAAACCCGAGACATATGCATCTCGATGGTTAGGTCGACAAGGAATAAAGTAGGGGGAGATAAGGGCCAAAATACAATAAAAACAACTTTTTTTATCCATTCTTTATTCATTTTGGGACCTATTTTTGGTTCTACTTTTTATACATCAAATAAAGAAACTTTGAACATTAAAGTTGTAGATAATTAAATAAAGGAAAATATAAAATTGATTTCACTCAAAAATAATGTACAGATAAAAAGTTGTGATCTGAATAAGTTTCCAAAATCCCAACTTCCCAGACCTGTATCCTGCAAATAAAAACTCAAAATGCATCACACTCATAATTATATATAATTTTAAATAAGCTATTTAATGGCAGTGGTGTCGTATTTTGCGGAGTTACGGTTTGAAAGTTGAGTTTTGGACCCCACTTATATACTTGTACAAATTAAAATATTCATTATATTATTTATTCATTATTTTTATAATTTCATATTTTTATAATTTTGTAAATATTATATATAATCAATTTGTATATTAAAATCATAATGAAAAACAAAAGAAACACAAAATAAAATATACTTGTATATAATATACATAGGTATAATACCTGTATACATACCTATATAATTCATTCTTCTATTTTATTAAGTGTGTAAAACACTTCAGAAAAAAAATAAAAATACTTTTAAGAGTATAAAAATATTTTATAAATTTACAAAATAATAAACAAAAATAAATAAATTAAATTCTGAAAATAAAAATAAATATTAAAATATATAGATATAGATACCTGTAAAAAATATAAATGGTAACTTGTAATTATTAATCTCAAAAAAATAAATAAAAATTACCATAAAATAATTTATAAAATAGCAAATATTTTTTATTTTATAACCTAAAATTAATAAATTCAATACTATTTTTAAATGATTTTTGAATTATTTTCTAGGGGATTTTTCCTGGTTGGTCCACGTGGACCAACCAGGTTGGTCTGACAGTTGACCTCCGGTCAACTGTCTGGCCTCCTCCCATATCCTTGTCAGAACCTTGGTTTTTGACCCATTTCGTGATATTTTGGAGGCCACGCCAAGCACCATCTCGTCTTGGTCTCTTCATGACTTTTCTTCCTCGACTCAAGGTGATTCATGCCCTCAGCTCTCCTTGGGCTGTGGATCGCTGCACCACGCTGCCATCATCGATCTAAGAGCCCCGGTTGTCAACCCCTTAAATATTTCCCCCGACTTTCCTCTCTCTTTTGATCACTCTTCCTCCACTCTAACCTCAACCTAAGACATCAAAGCTCTTCCTGGTGACAGCAGCGAGCGTTTGCACGCATCTGGGAGGTCGGAGCGGCATCGAATCGAGCGCATCCCTTCGTCGGAGGACACGCCGGAGCTCGCCTCCAGCGCCACCTTGGTGAGGCCCCTTTCCCCTTTCTCTTCTCTCTATTTCTTTAGCCAGTTAATCACCACTGTCGTACCAACCTTTCGCCACCTTTCACTTAATTCGTCGCCCCTAGAATCGCTCTCCACGAGCACCACGCCGGAGCGCACCTCCGGCCACCGCCTCACGACATCATCCTCCGTTGTCCACCCCCCACCGAGTCAGGGCATTTTGCCCCCGACTTCTTCACGCTCTCCTTGCAGGTCTACAGCCAAACAACGTGTATCTGGAGCGGGTATGGCCCCTGCCGGAGGTACCTGGAGTGTGACCGCTCCGTCGCCCTCTCCTGCCGCCTCTCATTTGACTATGTTTAGAGTATTTTATTTTGTATTTTTGATTTTATTATTTTATTTTAATATGTTATAACATTATATATTATTTTATAAACTTCAATATATTTTTATTATGTTTTTCTGGTTTATTATTCACACTAAAATAAATAGGTATATTTATATAGGTATAGTTATTGTATATTTGTCTATGTATTTTTATGTTTTATTTTATTTTAGTGTTTTATTAACGGTTTTATTTTAGTTTTAATATGTAAATATATTATAGACAATATTTACAAAATAATAATGATACCAATAATAATGAATAAATAAAATGATTATTTTAATTGAGTATATTATACAATAGGGGTCCAAAACTTACCTTTCCCACCATAACTCCAAAATATAAAATCACCTTCATTAAATTTATTATTAAAAGTTATATACAACTAAAGTTATTTTGATACATTTTGGGTTCTATTTGAGAGATAATAGACTGGGAAGTTGGGATTTTGAAATCTTGTTTAGAGTGTAACTTTTACACTATTTATTTTTTATCTCAAATAAATTTTGTATTATTCTATATATATTATTTATAACTTTCACGTACAAAGTTTCTTTATTTGAGGTATAAAAAAGGAAAATAAAATAGGTCCCAAAAATGATTTATGAATGAATAAATAAAGGGATTTTTACCCAACAAACATTATATACTTGTTAAATTTCCTCTATGACCATTTGCATAACGTAACTACCATATCGACCCTATAAATTACCCTAAAGCCCCTCATGAGCTTCAAACAAATTAAACTCAGGGGTCATGGGGTTAGAATTATCAAGTCTACGTGGTCGAGGGGGGAATTATGTTGTCTCATAGATCAAGAAGCAATTTACAAAGTCTAAAGGGTTCATGTGGTGAAAATCCCAAAAATAAATGGGAATTTTATTGTATTGTTGGACATTATCTCCCCCATACTTTATTCCTTGTCGACCTAGTCATCAAGATGCCTAGGTCTCGGGGTTTAGGATCATAAAATTACTTTGATATGTTATTCGTTTTCTTTTCTTTTCTTTATTATATAATTTTGGCAGTAAAAAAATATTACAACATTTATGCAACAATGCATGAATGTTAATTTACATGAATGAAGGATCATTACGTGCATTTACTAGGGTTTTTAAGGCGAAAATGATATAATAAATGTGATAAAATAGAGATTCATCGGATACATTTTTGCAATACACACTTAGAGTTTCTACTCAACAATTAAAAAGATTGTGAAAATCCAAGATACACTCACCATCACAGCCTAAGCTTCTTGTGTGGACCACTGATCACCTTGCATGTGGGTCTTCGTCCACCATTTCCTAAGTGTCGGTTCACGTTGGGAAGCTAGATGTTGTCACAATACAAAAATGAACACCACTATTAACAAATGTTTATTCACATTGTCACTCACCATTAACATCCAAAATGAAGTAGATTGATACTATATTGTGATGAATACTTACCAATTCACCCCTCACTACCCTAAACCCTTGACACCACTATTAGATTTGATCTCTTGCCTTCCTTTGTTGATCCTTCCTGCAGGAGAACATCTTCCAAAATCTTTAGAACTTAAGAGATAACAATAATGATTTCATTTGTTTGGAAGCATATAAAGTATGGATGTAAAACCTTGAATTGCCCTTTCTAAGAATGTGGAATTAATGCATTGTACTAAGCGGTTGTAGTCGGGCTTCATGTAGTAGAGGACTTTAGGATTTATCAAAAAATGGTAAATTGTTTATGTTCAATTAATTCAATTCAAAGCTATTATATTTTTTACTTGGGAAAGCCCAAGGTCAAACTTAGGGAGGCCATTGTCTTCTTAGATTGAATTTTAGATCATTTAGCTGCTAGGTTTTTTAGGGAATTATTTTTAGATTTTTTATGCAAATGATGAGTGAAATGCAAGTGCAAAATGACAACTTTTAAGGTCAAATTAGCCTAATATCAAAAATCCAAATTAATATGAAAATGGTCTCAAAAAGCATAGAAGGCTAGTTTTCCATATTTATTTATGTAATGATAAATCCAAAACATTTTTTTTAATTTTATGGTGTAAAACACATGCATGAAAAATCAACACCTTTATGGGTTTTTATGCAAATCTACAAGCAAATGAAAATTAAAAATTATGAATATTTGATAGAATATAAGAATGATGAAATTAACCAACTGCAATTTTTTAAAAAACTTTAGATGCAAAATTAATTTTTGATGAACTAAGTAATATATTAATTTTAAAATTATGTAATTATTTTCCAAAAATAAAATAACCCCGAATACATCTAATTAATATGCATACAAGAAAAATTTCAAATCTTGAAAATATTAAATTTATAAACAATTAAAAATCACAAAAGAATTTATTTTAAGAAAAAAAGATATGCAAATGGGATTTTTGGAGGCATTCCAAGAACAACAAACTCTACCACTTGTGATATTTAGAGATTTTTTTGATAAATGATTAATTTAATAAGAATTAATTACTCAGATATGCGTAGAATATGCAAATTTTCACCTCCATTAAATCAGTAAATAATTCCAAGCTCGCAAAAATTTAACTAAATCACCACATAATGGATAATTAATTGGAAAATATAACGCAATTTTTGGAATAAAAAAGATAAGAAATGATGCTTAAATAAAGGGTCTTTATGCAAAAATGACAACTTTGAACAACTGAAAATAGAAGCTAAATAAACTAAGATGCTATTACCGAGACCCGGGAAGGTTTCGATGCAAAATGCATGTATATCGTGTGATGTGCACGTGATGGTTGGTTAGCGGGGCAAGAGTGCAAGATACCAAAAGTGTAGGGACACAGATGCAAAAGTCCTAGCTCACGCATGAAAAGAGCATGCCCGCACAAGGTTTAGGAGGAGGCTTGGATCGGTGCTGAGTTTCAAGTCTCGAAGTTCCACATGGCAAGTCGACATGTCTTTAGTTGATCTGAGGAAGTTAGCTCGGGTGGAAGCTCGGTAAGGATGTAGTGGCACATATGCTAGCTTCAAAGCCACCCAATCGAGATTGGGTGGTTCCTGTAGATCGGAATGCGACTGACCGCTCCACTTTGGTCATAACTCTAGTCCACCACTTCTTCCTGGATGAATCAGAGGATGTGGAGGACAAAGCAATAGACTCTGGTAAACACATGACCAGATCCCCTCTACATGAAGGAAGTGGTTACTACTATTGTACATGTTCTCGGATGAGGATCTTGAGGAAGATACATGTTCTCAGTTTGATGGTGTTGCCAAAGACCTGCAAAGTTTTTTCAGCTCGAGCAAAAGGAGCTCAACTTTGATGCTATCTATAAAGAGGGATGTCGAAGCTCAGCTAATGGGTGTCGATTCGAAAACAAAGAATCCCAAGTTGTTCATATGAAGATCGGCGGTAAGATCATAGGTGAGATGTGAATGGAGTTCCGGTATGTATGGATGAGAGGAGCTGATTCTCTGGTCATAGGATGATTGGAGGCAATGTAGGTATAAACGACAGAAGAAGAAAATGATAAGGAGGAGAGAATGCGCACGGTGATCTGTATGGGTTCCAAATAGAATGAGAACAAGGATGATTGGGGTGAAATCAGAAGAAGAAATCAATTTGGGGGAGAGATGGGAAAGCAGAGAATTAAAGCAAAATCAAAATAAGAAAAGAGGAAGAGATGGAGATTAAGAAGTCTACCTGGAATTGGTGGAGGTTGTTCGCTTGGGAAAGAAGGCAACCTCGAAGGAGTTTGTTGTGAGTTTTTGCCTCGATCCAAGTCAGCAAAAAATTGAAGAAGCTTAGTAGCTCCTTGAGAAGAGCTACAGCACGAGGAGTACCTCGTGGATCTCACTGAAGGCTGATCATGGTCATCATCACCTTCCACAACTGCTCTGGCATTGTCACTGACAGAGCTTTATGAGGTTGGACTTCACCCTCTCGATGGCGGATGTGTGCAACGAAGGTTCACAAGAGATTTTATTAGTGGTTTTTAGGGCTCAAATGGCGTTGCAGAGATTTGGAGGTGTAGTAGAGGAGATGGGTGAGGAGGAGAGAGGGTTGCGGGGAAGTAGTTGGTGATTGGGTCAAGGAGATGGTCAGGGGTGGAGGAAGCGGAGGTGGTTGGACGCGGCATGGGGTAATGGGTGGCTGATGAATATCTGATCCATCACTCTAAAAGTTGAAAATAGAGTTATGTTACTTATTAATTAATTTCATGTATTCATCAATATTGTATTTTTATCAATCATGCATGTGTAAATAAGATTCATATTTTATCATGCATAATTGTATAAATAAGAAGCCTGAAATTCTTGTACATTATCATTTGTAGATTACCATAACTCTCCCTATTTTAATTATTTTCACTAACTCCAAATAAAATAAAATCAACTTTGTTGTGTACATATTACTACATTAACAAAGGAAAAATATTAAAAAAATATAAACTTGTATATATGCTCAATAAACCCAAACCCAAGCTTGGAGACAAGAGAATGTAAATGTGAATATCTCTCTTGTACAGTCTCCAATGGACCCCTACTTACTTTCGAATTATTATACATTCAACTATCTACAAAACAAGATCAAATTCAAAAGAATCGTAGTTCATATGTGAAACTTGGATTTTGGGACCTCATTGTATATTGTACATATTGTCTGATTTAGCACAATAAATTTATGTACAAAATAACTGTAATTTTCATTTATTTATTTTCTTGATTTAACCTTTAATAAAGTGTGTAAAAATCTAGATCAAAATTGAAGTAAAAATCAAAGAAAATAAATCCCGTTGAGTTTGTGCAAAGAGTCTGTATATATGTCTCTCTTATTTTATTTCTTCATTTTTATTAATTATAAAAATAACAAAAACATATTTTTATATAATTATTATTTTATTGATTTATTTTGAATTCTAATTTATTTAAAAATCATTGAAAATTACAAAATGCAAAGATATGGTATTTTATATTAATAAAGTACCACCAAAAAAAACTTTTTGTACAAATGATTTCGTTTGATTTGATTCCTTCATAAAAGTTATAGATCTCGTCGAGACAAAAAAAATTCATGGAGACCACTTTTTTATTTGACCTCATTTTCTATTTTGTATTAATTTCCATTTTTTTTAAATTTTCTAGGAGCGACATGTGGTTATTCTTGGAATGGAAACGTATCACCCCTATTTACCCCTTTATTTCCATTTTTATTTTTGTTTTGTTTTATTTTATTATTTTATTTTCTCATGACTGACGAACCGCAAATCCGGCCTCTTAATAAGCCGTTTTAATGCATTGTAGTTGGCTGAATCGGATTCGTCAAAGAACCATTTAAATAATATAATCGACTAACTCAAATGGTTCATTTATATTTTACTTGGGCAAGCCCAAGGTCGAACTCAGGGACACGAACTTCTTTTGTAACATTTAGACTCCTATTAATGTTATTAAGTGTTGGATCAAAGAATCATATGCCAAAAACACATATGAAGACAAGACAACAATATGCATTAAGTGAACAAGAATAATGAACTATTTTATTTGATTTTTTATGCACAGAGATGCAATTAAATGCAATGCAAAAAATATACCCTAACTATCAACAAACTTGAGTCATTTAATCATAGGTCAAATCAGGGCAAATAATGAAGCTATCTTTATTTAGGTAAAAATCAGGCATGTGAAGCATTACACACAAGACACTTAGCTAATAAAATAATACATAAAAACTCATGGTGTCAAATCTGAAATATAAGTATGCCATCAAGAAGACAATGAAACAAGCTTCAAAACTCCACTGAAATTGACTCAATCGGAGCAAGGATGCTCAAGATATGCACGAGTGAAGCCAGAGGCATAAATGCAAGAAAACATGAAAGATAAATAGCAAACAGGTCCTTGGGAGGGATTAAAATGCAAATAAAATAAATTACAGGACCTTCCCTGTAAATGAACCACGTACACGGGGGTATTTTTGCCATTATTAAAACCCACGACGGTATAAATGCAAAATAACCCAGGCGTACGTGGTCTGCATGTGGTCTCTGGACCTGATTGCAAAAGTATAAACTTCTGAGGACCTCCCTACAATTTGCCTAGACCGCATGTGAGGATCGTGTGGTCCTAGATTCGGATGTCTGTAAGGCTCGGGGGAGGCTCAGAACTGCTTCGGTGAGGCTCAACTTAGGCAGTGGCTCGGTGATGGCTCGGGTGGTCCGAGCCTACAGGCTTGGAGGCTGGCTTGGACTGACACGTAGCATTGTGTGCGTCGTTGATCAAGCTGATCGAACGACGGCTGTAGAGTGGGGCGATGTCTACGTGGCTTCCATTCGACTGTTGGATGACCACCGGGAAGGATGGCATCCAACGGTAGCTGTACCTCCTTCATCTCCTTCGTCAGACAGTGAAGTTAGACCTTCGGCGAAGGGCAGCGAGTTCTGCCACCTCCTTACCGGTTGTGCTCTGCTCTCATGAGGTCGTTGGTAAGTGACTAATGAAGCTCTGATCACGGGCGAGATGCGACGAAGACTAAAAGAGGCTTTCGATGTTGATTCACTGGAGACGAGGCTACTGAAGATAGCTCCAGTGTGACCTCCGTTCATTGAAGTCTCGAGCACCTGCATGGTTAGATCTATAGACGAAGCGTCGTGCGGGGGTGAATGTGACATGAAGTGGAGGCCATGCGAGCAGAGAAAGTGATCGGCCTTGATCTACTTCTCCGATGAATCGGAGAATAAGGAAGTCGGAATGGTATGTCATCATGAAGGAAGTAGAGGTGGGTCTAAGGGAGACACGTGAATGGTGGAGGCAAGGCAGAGTTGTAGGGGTGATCAATGAACAGATATGGTGAAAGGGGAGTCCTAATTAATAACGAGGAATTAAGATAAAACACAAAGAGAGATAGGGGAAGCTTACCTGAGGTTTGGGTGGAGTAGAGCTTGGGCTCGAGCGTCGGGGAAACGCTCTAGTCATCGTTGGACCACTGCAGCAAGTGGTGGTTGCTTGGTGATGGGCCGAATGATCGGATCAATCCGGATCAGATAAAAATAATCACTCTCGGGTCGTTGCAACCCGGATCGATAGATCAATCAGCTCAGCAAGAAAAATGAAGGAACAGACCACCAAAACAAGATAAAAATCAAAGAAACTCAATAGTGGCCCTGGCTATTAGATTAGCCTGGTATAGCGACCAGGGTCAGACTCAGGGAGCACGTGATGGCCTTGCGGCCTATGAAGTAGTCTAAAATGAAAATAAACAAGAGATAATTATTTTTGATGGGTTTTAATGTTTTTAAATATTTTTTTTGGAATTTTTAAACTAATTAAGAAAATAATAAAATAATAAAACAATCAACTTCACACAATTATTTAACTACTCAAAACTCACCCAAAAATTCAAACAAAAATGTTTTTATGTTTTTTATATTTTTCTATGTTTTTGGTTAATTTTTGGTAATTTTCTGATTTTTAAATATTTTTCCAAAAATGCAAAAAGATAAGAAAACAGTGTTGCTGTCCAGCCGAGCTTCAAAGGCCAAAATAAAATATAAAATGACCTCTAAAGAGCCTGGAGGTAATTTTCCTATGAAATATAAACAAAAATTAAAATTTATCAGCTGAGTTTATTAATTTTTTATTTTTATTTTAATTATTAGAATTTTGATGGGTTTTTAGGGTGTTTGTATTTTTTATAGTTTTTACAAGTCCAAAAATGACCAAAATTGGTCAGAAAATCAAACACAGCATGACAAACAATATCTAATTTTTTGTAATTTTTAAAGTTGTTTTAATATTTTTTGTGATTTTTAGAACTGGACAGTAAGAAAAATGCATGTTTTTGAATTTTTAAAAATACTAAAAGGAGTCAAAAATGTCTCCAAAATTTAGAGAAAATTTTACACCATGGCAGGAGCCATGTGTCCAATTTTCATCAAATTTGGAGTAGTTTTGCTATTTTATTAAAATCAAACAACAAGGCACAGTGCACAGGGACTCATCTGCAATTAAAATAAGTTTCAGGGCCCCTTGAATAACACGGCTTGAAAGTATAGGGCCCAAAGTGTAAAAAGCCCGAGAACCACGCGCGCTGCACGTGTGTTACACTCAGAGGGGCATAAGTTGAAGGATATTGTGAATCCTTAAGCGCATCACGGAAGCGTGTCGATCGCATCGTATGCAATCGGATTAACTAGTCGTACTAGATGCTAGATGCAGCGGAAATTAAAATTTTTAACTTTAAAGATGAAACCACATGATCACGAGAACACTTCTCGGATCGTTTCATCAAACCACAAAGTATAAGGAATACCTCTTGAAGCGTGGTTGTGACCGCGAGATCCTAAAGTAGAGATCCTCCTATCTCAAGTCCGACCCACGAAGAACGCACTTGCGGGCACGATGATGAGTCGCGTCCTTCCCGCAATCTTTTTGACGAGGATCCAAGCGTCGAATCGAAGCCAAAATGCTCTCCTTCCTAATACACAAAGTGGACGGCCACTTGAATATTAGGGAGAGCCCACACGAGAATGAGAGAGAGAGAGAGTAGAGTTCTTCAACTCTAGATGATGTTGTAACTTGGAAGGCTACCCTAGCCCTCCTTTTATACTAGTTTGGGATCCAATGGATCTCAATCCATGGGACACATGGATCCAACGGCCATGCTTGATCCATGCTAAATCAATGGCTATGATTGTTGTTGGTTAAAACCAACAACATTAATTTAAATTAAAATATGTTGTAACATTATCAACATAATTTAATTTAACACTCAACTAATTAAGAGATAATGTGATAATAAAATTGGAGTCAACCAACCACCCTTAAAATAGGGGGCGTCACCCATGAACAATTCATGGGTGACGCCACATATGAATGGTGGTTATTTGGCTCCTTTTTATTTATCTTATTATTCCTTAATTAATTTTGTAATTACAAAAATATTCACCAAATTAATTTCCAATTAATTTGTGAATATTTCAATCATGCCATTGAATATTATGTGAATCATATTCACAACCCAAACTAATTGGTAAATTCCATTTCCAATTAATTAATAAATGTGAATCCAATCCTCATTATTAATTAACAAATGCTATTTACATAAATTCTCTCTCTTATACATGTATATTATAAATCATATTTATAACACACATATATCATGGATAGTGTAATCCACATTCTTTTAATCCTTGATAATTAATTATCTTAGATAATAATATGAATCATATTCATATAAAGCTTGATAATAAAATCTCATTTAATCATCAAGTCCTTGTTGCTTGGATATACATTTCATCAAATGAATTATTCTTGAACTCTTTCAAGAATAATGTGCTTTCTCCGCAGATACTTGGAGATAAGGACAGGGCGATTGTATTATTCCATGTATAGTGACTTGGATATTGAGATCTTATCTCAAATCCAGATCTTACGAACCTCCCACAGATGCTTGATTAAATCAAGACCGCAAATCCAATCTTCTCATTGAATCTGAACCTCATTCAAACCAATGTCCAACACTTGGACTAAGATCGGATTGCTTCTCTACTGAAAGGAGTCACTAAAATCCAGACCTGTTTCATCACTCCCTCGGAATGGAAGCGTCATGGATATACAATCGTTTATGATCACATCACCCTTCAGGTATTCCCAATACCTGTACATCCTGCATACTGGAAAACCCATGATCAACCCGAAGATCAAGATCATGTTTACACTGTCTTCTTCAAGGTTTAATCATTAAGTTTCTCAATCTTGGTCATTGGGATTTGGTATCGATCACATGCCTTCCCAAAGCATATATCATACCTTCAAATTGATGTCATGCTTCCAAAGCACGACGACCATGCATGGAATTTGATCGGTCCCAATACCTCATGAGTGAGCTCATGTCTTCCGGTTCACAAGTGAACATGTATGATCCCTTTGAGAGATCATATTGCTCATATACCCTTATATGCACACCAGCTCGCCAGTGTATAGACCTTGGTTAGGTCATCAACCTATTGGTCTGCCAAATGTACATACTCAGACATATAGCAATATATCTGTCTCCGGTCAGCGGATGCATGCCTATGCTGTGACAGAATTCAACATAGGACTTAAGTTATCTCGATCTCGTTAGGTCCACCCATTGACCTAACTAATCTGACACCTCCGAATCACTATTCCCATGCAGAGGACCTGCACCGAGAGGTCGGTCAGATATCAGCCTATGTGAGAAAGGATTGCCATCTCCTACTCAGGCCAGAGATCTTCACTTGACAATAATTTGACAGTGCTTGATGAGTCCTCTATCTAACTCCTTAGATATTCATCCAAACACCAGCCTCTATGATTCATTTAATGAATCAACAACTATATGATCATCAAGCTGGCCATGGTACATAACCCTAACTGTACAGAGGGACCTTATAGTGCATTCATTCATATAATTTCAGAAAGGGAGTGAAACATCAGTAATATTTATTGATAAACATAAATATTACAATAGCATTTATTGTAAGAATGGTTCGCCCAGGGCTCACATGTCTAACATAAGTGTCATTCCAATTAATAAAACTATAAAGAGCAACACGCAAGAAACACAGGATAAAGACTGCAATTACACCAAAACTCACGTGTCGATGCACGTGTCCATCATGTACAGGGGTATAAATGCGAACAAGATAAACCATAGGGTCCCTCTATGCAAATGACCAGAATAAAAACAACTAAAAAACGTATTTACAGGACTAAATATTAAATGCAAAAACTAAAGGGGCCTAAGAGCAATTAACCCTTATTATATGACGAAGGCCAGATGGGTGCCACGTGTGATATCCAACGGTCGGTGGGTGGCACCTCAACGAAGGGCTGCGGCTCGGATCTGACGGTTGAGGCTGCAGCCACGTGGATGATCGAATGTCTCCTGTGCGTTGTGGCTAAGCCTCACTGATCTGACAGGTCCTGGTCCACCCTCTGATGATCGAACGGCTGGCACTGCTCCTCAAATGGACGTCTGTGATCTGATCTGGAGCTGGAAGGCTAGATGGACGGCTATGGAGGATACTCCAAGAACTCGATGCCGGCAAGTTCCGTCCGGGCTCTGTGCGTGCAGGAGAGCTCCTCAGAGGCTACTGAAGATTGGAGAAGATGCGCCTGGGCCTCCCGCGTCTAAAGAGAAGCCTCTATGAAGCTGGAGGCGTCGGAGGTGGTCCAACGACCACGGCGGAGTTGGAGCTGCTGCTCCTGACTGTCCGAGCCCTCAGATGGGCTTGGTTTGACCTGCAAAGCAATGCAACAGACTCCTGGGTCGAGGGCAAAGTGCCTCGACCCGATTAGGGGGGAGCTCCGGCGAAGCGACGGTGGCGGAGCTCCAATCCAGAGTTCCTGTGCGAACTGGGTTGAATGCTGGGTGCAGAAGGTGCACGGGGGAAAGGTGATGGATGACTCCGATGATCGAGATGTAGGCGAGGGTGGTCGGAATCGAAGATAATCGATGACGGGGTGATTTGGGCGTGAATCAAAATTAGCGAAACAAAGGAAGAACCTGGGTCTACCTGATGGATGAGGGTCAACTGGGAATGAGCCGGTGAAGCTCTAGGTCCTAGCCTCAAGGGCCGTCGATGCCCCGGAGGCCTCGAGCACCACGTCTGGGCGGTGCACGGCGGCGCAAAGTCGCCGGATCAATGGTCTGGTCGCTCCCTCCTCGCTGCAACACAGCCAATCGCAAAGCTGTCACTCAGGCGGTGGATATGGAGGTCCTAGGGTGGAATGAGCTGAGCCAAAGATGCGTGAAAAAGCACGGCGGAGCTCGGACTATATAGTGGCTCAGGTCCGAGAAGAAGAGGGTCGGGCAGGGTTCCGTGAAGCACGGATCCCTAGGCGGATGCTCTGGCGTGGATCTCGGATCAGTGGGGATCAATTAGGACCTGGGGTTTGGGGTTTTGAAGATCGGGTCATGATGGCAATAATTCAGAGAAGTCGGGTCGGCGTGCAAATCCCGCGGGGGTTTGGTCCAAAGGGGGAGTTGACTAGGGGGTCAACATCCCCCGTGGACCAATGGAGGCGGCCACGTGGAAATGGTTTGGAAATTCAAATTAAAATAACAAATGGCCGAATTTCAAAAAGTCAAAACATGAAAAATGTTCCTCTTATTTTAAACTATTTTTTGTGATTTTTAATTATTTTTTTGAAATATAAATTAGGTATTTATAATATAGTACTATGTATAGGTATATATACAATATTGATTTTTAATTTTTGGTTTTTAATTAATTATTTTTTGTACATTTTTATTCCATTTTATATTTTTATTATTTTATAGCATAAAATTAGGAATAAAAAGTATTTTTATTTTATTTTTATTATTTATTTACAAGGGCAAAACAAATAGCTATATATATTTATGTACATGGTATATATACAATGTTTCTTTTGGTTTTTTATGTTTGTTCTTTTATTTAATTTTTTTATGGTTTTTATTTTAATTATTTACACCATGAATTACAGAATATATACAAATTTTATGGGATTTTGATTTATTTATTTACAAGGTAAAATAAATATAAAAGAGGGGTTTATGTACATGGTGGATATACACAAGGAAGGGTGGTTTTAATTTTCTTTTTATTTTCTTATTTTTATTTTAATTTTGTATTTTACAAATATTTACAAATATATACAAGCCTATTTCATTTTATTTTTAGAGGAAAATATTTTTATTCTATTTACAGGTATATTTACACACATGAGCTTCCCTATCTCTCTACTTGGGTTTTTATGCGGTCAGGCCCATGCTGAGCCCTTCCTTGGGATTAGGTTGCTCAATATTTATTCTAAATATCTCCATCTTTTTCTTTTGTCTCTTTATTCTTTTATTTATGCACAAAAACATGCCAATTATTAACTTTTATACAATGCATGCAATTTGGTAATTATTTGTATTTACAAGAATATACATGTATTTGCAAAGGTTTTTGTAGCTAAAATATAAGAATAAAGAGTGATGAATGGGTATTCATCACCCCTCTGTATTTAACTTTGCTAGTCCCTTAGCAAACACTTATTTAAAAAAGGCGTGAAAAAGAGAAAGAAAAAGAAAAGGAGGAGAATATACATGGATTAAGGCTGATTATTAAACTTGCCTTCATTAAATTGAAATATGGAGCTCGATCAGATCTTTGGATTATTGATGTGTCGGAACCTTATTTGGACTTAAGCTTAAAACTCAACAGCCTCTAAATTCCACCAATCTATAGGCAAGACTCCTCAATAAACCAGATCAGAACAAGTCTACATACACAAACTCTAATGACCATGAATCTTTCCCTGCGGTGTAAGTGATATGTAGCTCCCCACCTCAGAAGTAACAAAGAAACAACCTCCCCCAACCTGGTAACTCTAATGCCTCAGTCTAGCAACTCTTTCCTCGAGAAGCGGGGTATTCCCTTCTAAGTTCAAGTGCAACTGGCCCAAGAAGAGGGGGAAGAAGAGAATGGACCATGGCCAGTGTAGCCATGTATCCTTGGGAGCTCTAACCAGTGTAGCTGAGTCTCCCGCTGCAAGCTTCATGAGATGGAACATGTATACCATAAGCTTTGCTTTATTTGACTATATACACTCTGGTGGGATTATTAAATTTTCAATCCGACCCACCACTCTTTTGGAGTTCTTTTGTTTTTGCATTTTTTTCATGTGCAACTGTACAACATATCTACATGGATCAGCATATATACAAGGAGTTTTTCCTCTTGAGCCAGTAGACTATCCCTCTTTTGAAGCTTTATTGCAACCCACGGCTTCTGTCTTTAGCCTTCATCATCACTAGACCAAGTTGAGGTGCACTTCCTTTTCTAAAAGAAGAAGAGAGGTTCTGCCTTGAAGTACTACCCTCATATGCTACCCCAAGCCAAAGGAAACTGCCTCCTCACCACCTCATCCGTGGAGAGCTATGTGTAAAGTGCTGGTGCAAGTCAAGCCATTGTCTCTGAGAGTCATGTGTGTGTTGTTAAGTACTCTACTTAGGCTCATCAAGATGACATCTGCTCATAGCCTAGTGGACTCAAAGAATTAAGTCCCAATGGACCTGAAAAGCCTTAACCCTAAGCCCTATAAGGTTCCTCTTAGAAATAGGTGGATTAAGATCTTAATTAAGCTCCATTTCCCAATTTAATTCCAGGCTAGTTTAAATGTCAACTATGATCCAGGAAAAACTATACAATTATTTACAAAAATACTATTTACAAATATTTACACATATGCAAAATTTTCGAAAAATGTTTTGAAATCATGAATGTATGCATGAATGCAAGTTTTGCAAAATATTTACAAACATTTACACAAGGTTTTTGCAAACTTTTTGATTTTCAAAACATTTTTGAAAAATTTTGTACTATATACACAATTTTGATATACAAATATTTACACAATCTTTACACAAACAGTTCTTGAAATCATTTTTACAAAAATAATTTGTATAAATAAATTGGTATGTACAAAATGACTTTTATATACAAGGGAGAAAAAAATTTAAAATTTTATGGGTTTTTAGTCATTTTTATTCATTCACACACTCACACAAAGTATGAGTTATGGCTAAAGTATATATGAAATATATACACACCCCCTATACTTAGATCAAATGATGTCCTCAGAGTGATCAAGAGAGATGAAGAAGACATAACTCGTGCTTAGTATAAGGAAGTGAAAAGGAAAAGCTATATACCGAGATGAATGAAAGAATAGAATGAGGAGAACTCGGTGTTTTCCCCCTATACTTAGGATCAAGTAATCCTAAGTATAGCAAGCTGTACATGAAGGGAAATCCGAGTGAAGGATGTACGGGTCCTACCCCCCCCCTATACTTAGGGTGAAATATTCCTAAGTATAGTTAGCAAAGCAGGGGTAGAAAGAATCAAAAGAATACCCGAGAGTCCTACATCCCCCCTATACTTAGGGTAAAGTACACCCTAAGTATAGCATAATCATAAGATGAGAGAAGGGATGTGGGACTAAAGAATAGAGTGATATGGACAACTGGATCTATACAGGTCGGAAGAACAGTGATAATCAGGCGTGAGATGCAATAGATGTGAGTCAAGAGACCACATCTCACGCAAAGTGAATAGGGGCAACATCAACGACCCGCGGCTCATGATCTAGATATGGCTTGAGCCGCTGGCCGTTCACTCGAAAGGTACTCTCAGAAGACAACTCAGATATATCAATACTCCCATTGTCATGTACCTTTCTCACCAGATAAGGTCCCTTCCATTTGCTCTGTAGCTTCCCTGGAAATAGACGAAGCCTAGCATCAAACAGCCATACTCTTTGTCCAGACTCAAAATGCTTGTGGCTGATATGAGAATCATGCCACTCCTTCACTCTCTCCTTATACTGTAGGTTGTTTGAGAAGGTGGTATCACGAAGCTCCTCCAGGGCTACTAACTCTGCCCTCCTCTAGTCTCCTACACTATCTGGATCGAAAAGAATATCTGTAACTGCCCAAAGTGACCTGTGTCTCATCTCAACAGGTAAATGGCACGGCTTTCCATAAACGAGGCGAAAGGGAGATGTGCCCAAAGGTGTCTTGAAAGACGTCCTATATGCCCACAAGACCGAGTCCAAAAGCTGTGACCAATCCTTTCGGTCAGGGTGGACGACTTTCTGCAAAATAGTCTTGATCTCCCTGTTCGACACCTCGGCTAGACCATTCGTCTGCGGATGGTATGGAGTGGCAACTCGATGGTCTATGCCGAACTCGCTAGCAAGTGCCTTCACGTGGTCGTTGACAAAATGAGACCCCCCATCAGATATCAATACCTGAGGTACCCCGAACCGTGTAATGATGTGCTTCCTCAAAAATCTGCAAACTGTCCTGGCATCTGCGGTTCGGGCGGGGATGGCCTCAACCCAACAACTCACATAATCAACGACCAACAAAATGTATTCAAATCCTTGACTCTTAGGGAATGGACCCATGAAATCGATGCCCCATGCGTCAAAAACCTCACAGAATGTATGGGCTGCATCGGCATCATATCACACTGTCCACAAGTGCCCATCCTCTGACACTCAGTACATCTCTTCACGAACTCATCAGAGTCCTTGAAGAGAGTAGGCCACCATAGGCCGGATTGGACCACTTTCTGTGCCGTTCTCCTCCCTGAGTGATGTCCTCCTGCCTCCAGCTTGTGGCAGTAAGTAAGGACGTTGTGATGCTTGTTGGAAATGCGAGCCCACGGCGAGCCATTATGCAATAAATGTTGTTGCACATATCATTCCCTGATCTGAAATGAAGAATGAATAATTTGTATAATAGGTCCCTTAGTACAATTAGGGTTATGTACCATGGCCATCTTAATAATCATACAGCTGTTAATTCAACTATTGAATCATAGAGGCTGGTGCTTGGATGAATATCTAAAGAGTTAGATTGAGGACTCATCAAGCACCGTCAAATGATTATTAAGAGATGATCTCCAGCCTGAGTAGGAGATGGCAATCCTATCTCTGAAGGCTGATATCTGACCGACCTCTTGATGCAGGTCCTCTGCATAGGAATAGAGATTCGGAGGTGTCAGATTAGTTAGGTCAAAGAGTTGACTTAACGAGATCGAGATAACCAAAGTCCTATATCATATGTTGTCATGATATAGGCACGCATCCTCTGACCGGAGATAGATGTGTTACTATATGTCTGAGTGTGTACATTTGGCAGACCAATAGGTTGATGACCTAATCAAGGTCTATACACCGGCGTGCTGGTGTGCACATAAGAGCATATGAGTAATACGATCTCTCAAAGGGATCATACAGGTTCAGATACTGAATCGGAAGACATGAGCTCACTCATGAGATATTGGGAAGAATCAAATTCCATGCGCATGGTCGTCTCGCTTTGGAAGCTTGACTGAATTTGTAGGTTTGATATATACTTTTAGTATATGATCAAGACCTAGGTATGATATACACTTTTGGAAAGTGTATGATCGATACCAACTCTCAATGATCAAATGAGAAACTTGCTGATAAAACCATGAAGTAGACAGTATAAAGTTGATCCGATACTTCGAGTTTAGTCTGAGTCTTCCAGTATGCAGGATGTACAGGTATTGGGAATACCTGAGGGTGATTTGATCATAAACGATTGTATAACCATGACGCTTCCATTCCTAGGGAGTGATGAAACGGGTCTGGATTTTAGTGACTCCTCTCAGTAGAGAAGTGATCTGATCTTGGTCCAAGTGTTGGACATTGATCTGAATGTGATTCAGATACAATGAGAAGATTAGATTTACGGTCTTGATTTAATCAAGCGTCTATGGGAGGCCCGCGATCTGGATTTGAGATATGATCTCAATATCCATGTCACTATACATGGAACAATACAATCGCCCTGTCCTTATCTCCAAGTATCTGCGGAGAGATTGCATTATTCTTGAAGGGTTCAAGAATAATTCCATAAGATCTAAGCAATGAAGAAATAATGATTAAATGTGATTTAATCATCTTGATGTGTGAAGAAATTATCCAATTTAATTAAATGTGATTTAATTAATGTGGACAAAATTAATGTGGATAGAAATATCCAATTATTCATAATATATTATAAATGTGATTTATAATGTATTAGAGAGATCTAATTATAATTTATATGTGTTGATTAATTATTATGTGTATTGGATACACATTGTGTAATTAATTAACAATATGAATTATATGTTGTTTTGGGTTGTGAATATGATTCACAATTTTTTCCATGGCAAGAATGCAATATTCTCAAAGATAATTCTGAATTATTTTTTGGAGAATAAAACCCAATAAATTTGTTGCAAATAAATAAGAGAGATTCCAAGGAGATATGCAATCTCATGGATTTCCATGAGATTGCAATCTCCATGCAATCTCAAGGGGCGGCACATCATTCCTATAAGGAATGTGTGGCCGTCCACTTGGAAGGTACATGGAGATAAAATCTCCATGTATCTTCTCTCCTTATTTGTTGGGTTGATTTAGGAATAAAATATATTTGATTTTGTCAAATATATTTTGACCTAAATTTGTTGCTTTTGACAACAACAATCTTGGCCATTGGATTGACACAAATCAATCTCACCCATTGATTTTATGTGTCCCATGGATTGAGATCCATGGATCCCAAAACCCTATAAATAGAGAGGCATACTATGCTCTCTAATAACTTGAAATATTGGAGCTCTCTCTCTCCCTAATTTCTTCATACACGCCAGCCCTCTCTCCCTCTCTTGTTGGTGACCGTCCACCATACCCTAGAGGAGAGAACCGTCGTCGCCTTCGCCACCGCGCCGCCGTTTCGACGTTCTTCGGTTTCTCCGTCTTCTTGGTGTGCTACGCCCACGAAGGAGACGTTAGATCTCGTGTGACGAGATCAGGAGCAACCATGCTTGGATCATCTTCTTGGATTGCGAGGACAACGCGGTTCATCCCCGCGCTCGCAAGCAGTCTCGCCGACGATCGGACTTGAGACAGGAGGTCTCTTCCTTTAGAGACTTGATCAACCATGCTTCAAGAGGTATTGCATTATACTTGTTGTGGTTATAGATGAAACGATCTGAGAATGGTTCTCGGATCATGTGGTTTCATCGAATAAAATTTTTTAAATTCCGTTGCACCGAACAACTAGTACGACTAGTCGTTATTCGTCGTATCCGATACGACGATCACGCTTCCGTGATGCGCTTATGGATAATCCCATATCCTTCAAGTGGTATCAGAGCCTTAGGTCGACGGTTTCGAATATGATTCGAAAAACCGAGGACGACTTGGGTTCGTTAAGGTCGCGAAAGTTTTTATCGCATTTGATTTCGCAGATCTGTTTAGTAAATAAATTCGGCACTGTTTAAATTGTTTAAACACGAATTTAATACTTGGATTTTGTTCCCCATTAAATAAGGAAACCATAGGAACTGAGTTTACGTAAATCGGATTTCGTATGCTCTAGATATGGTTGTTTTAATGAACATGTATACACTGTTGCGGGAACTGTAGATCTGAACGTGATTAAAATGTTAATTACTGTTTAGACTTGCCTCGAAATGCGTGTAACATCACTTGGATTCTGTCCTAAATCAAATTAGCAATCTATGAAAATTGATTTTGTCTAATTTGGATTTAATATGATTGAGATATGCTAATTTTAGTAAGAAGGGGTCACTGCTGAAATTACAGTCCTAATCTAGAACCAAGTGATTGTCAATTAGTGAAATTAATTGTTAATTTCGTGAAATAATCATGAAAAATATTTGTGAAATATTTGAAGATGATTATTTACATAATTGACTTGGCCTCAACCAATTAATTGATTAGATTTGATCTAAATCTTAATTGGAAACACATTCATCAAACTTAATGTTTGATTGGTGATTGTCATTTAATTATTTAGTGAAATTAAATTGTTTAATTTCCTAGAATAATTGTGCATAAGTATTTGTGAAATATTTGATGATAATTATTCCCTTAAATGACATTGCCTTAACCAATAATTGATTAAGATGTGATCTAAATCATAATTGGAAACCACAATCTTTCAAACTTGATACTTGAATAGGATTTGGGAATTTGTCTAGCAAGTTTCCTTATAATCAAAAATGTTTTGATTATTACTATATGGTACAATTTCGGTTGAAGAACCGATGATCATCTCAAGTACAAATTAATCAATTTGGCATTATCCTTTCCCGAGGCGGATATGGTGCCTAGTCGGAGAGCATTGGGGTTGCGGGTTGCAACGTATGTGGTCCGTCCCACTCTCGTCGGTACTGGCCATGACAGTGGGTAGGGCCGGGATAATGTCCGAGGGATTAAGATGTATTTTTCTAATTATTAAAATTCGAATTAATATGTATTTTGAGATATTACCATATATGTATTCAAGTAAAATAATCAAGTTTGATTGATTGAATTGGATTGATAATTAATTTAATATGATTAAATTGATTATGTCCAATTGAAATACTCTAATATGATTAGAGCTAATAATTCCCTTGGAAGAATTAATTATGTGAATGTGATTCACGATAATTAATTAGAATTTGAATATGAGGTGGAGGATCACATAAGTGACATCCATGGTCTCCCGTCAAGGCGGAGGGTTCCGTCGCCAGGGATTGCATGTGGGAGATGCCTATCCGAAGTGACAGCTCCTGTATGCAAGCGCATCTGGATCGGGCTCTTCGCTTCTCGAAAGAGTAAGGACGTATGCGTAGTGACCCCAATATCGGGTCCTCATATTATTGGTGCGATATTGGATTGCGCATAGCGAGTTGTATTCCTGTTGACGGTTGGTTCAATTAATGACGGGTCAACATCGCCTTAGGGGTGGTGGGCCCGGGTATTAAAGACCGAATTGGGAGATGCAAGTTGGACTTGCAAGGCGGAATGTGTTCCCGCTTCTTTTTATCCGAGTTGTAGGTTCTCATATTATTGGGATGCAACAAAGATAAGGAAGGAGATCCCAGATCTTGCTTGAGATATAATGATAAGTATATCTCTTACATTGAAAGTGATTAAGGGAATGAACTTTCAATGTTGACATGGCAAGACAACTTTGATATAAAAATTCCTAAATCAAAGTAAAATATGTGTATATAAATACATACATCTATGCAAATTTCTTATTTCAGATAATCCTTCATTAAAACCCACTCAATGAAATACTCAATAGTAACCAGTGAAATATCTTGGATTGGACTCATGATCCAGATATTGTGCTTGCAATTGAACACATAATGTATGTGGTTGCAATATGCAAGTCTCCTCATACTAATGAGGAATGACAATTAAATAGATAATAGGACTACAACCCTAGGGTTTGTATGTCTCTATAGTCTTGATCTCATTGGATGTACTTTGGAAGTAACATGTCGATGATGATAGCAATTGTCAAATAATCCTTATAAAATCAATGAAGATATTTTGGCATACATATATGTGCTCTTGACATTTAATCATGAGTGACATGGTTCTCTACATCATGCAGAATGGTAGCTCTATAAGAGATGATGTATTCAAATTGTTTGAGTACCTACCTGAACCTATGTTTTATGAGTTTAGATGGATGTAGATGATGAGTGTCATTATTCTACTGTCTATACTCTAGTCATTCATGAAGCTTCATAGTATTCATATTGTGTGAATTTAATGAAGCATAAATAAATGTTGAAATACTCTTATTTTGAATTCTTTTGAATTTATTGTAAGAGATCCTTAATCTTAAGCAATGGTTGCTTATAGATAAAGTGAGCGCAATGGAAGCATGGGTTGGACCCAAGAAAGAAGGAAAGTCAAAGAGTTGACTGGACTTCTGTGACTTCCATATGACATCCAAAGAGTTGGATGAATGCCAATACTGCAATAAGTTGATGTGTTGATAGTATGACTATCAAGTCTGTCTAGAATCCTTAGAAAAGGACTCGGATGGAGCATCAGAATAATCTACATAAATCATTGATATTGACTTACTTATTGAATAAGATAAAGTCAAATAATTGTATCTCAATCTTCTGATGACATTTGCAATAGGTTGCATATGTTTTAGAAGACCAGAAAATTTAATCTTAAGGTCTATAGTTATCAACATGGATATTGATGCAATTGTTGCAACAGTCTCTGCTGGATTGATAGACTTGTTAATTTCAGTGGGAGAACCCTTAGTCGTAGAGAATGTCTCTATGACCTAGATATAAGAATACACTCATTGTTTGTTTCTAAATGTTGGAAATAAACATGAATTCTGAGATAGAACTATCATAAAGAGTTATGATGGATATATTTCAGATAGTAATCTAATAATCTAGTGGACTCCACTAAATTAGAAAATTAATGAATGGGTCATTAACATTTCTAAATACTGAAATTAAACCTTAATATCAATAGGAGGATGAAGATCATTTGACAATGATATAGAATCAAGCCTTGGACATTTGTCTATTGATTTGATCAATAGACTAGTAAGAGATGAAACTTTAGAATGTCTAAAATTTCAAAACTTACATACTTATGAATATTGTATTCAAAGTAAAATGTCCAATACACCCTTCTTTGGGAATGGTGTAAGATGTCAAGGTATTCAGGATCTCATACATATTGATGTATGCGGATCATCTATATCATAGTAAACATTATGGATATGTGATATATGTTGATGATTATGTATGATATGAGATTTCTTCTCTTCACCTAAGAAACCTTTGAAATGTTCAAAGATTTCATTAATTTTTGTTTAGAACCAAAGTTTGAAGGAAGATAAAATGAATTTGATCTAATCTAGGTAGCAAGTACCTACTAGATAAATTCGAAGAATACCTTATGGAGATATGAATATCATTTCTATCTCAATCCTCCTAACACACCTTAACTCAAAAGAGTTATAGGTAGATACAATTGGATCATGTGTGACATGATCTTATCAATGTTGAATTTTTAGCATAATTATCCCTTAGTTTCCAGGTATATATGTGTAGTAGAGACTACAATGTATATCCTTAATAAGGTTCCATGTATGTTGGAATCTAGCACTTGAGAGTGCTGCTTCATTAGGAAAATAAAGGATGGTATTGGATACCTACTTTATGACCTTGAGATTCTTAAAATTTCTCATCTCCGAGAATGTGATTCTTAGAGGTTGAGACTCTTGAGAATCAAGATGAAAATGAAGTGTAGGAACTCATTTATAATGAGACTCCTGAAATTGGAAACTAAAAGGACAATTAAAGATGAAACATTAATACCTCTTCAAATGAGTTTGAGGATGGATTCCATGTGTTAGAGAAATCTGACAATGATCGAACTTCATGTGATGAAGCTTCTGAAGATCATAGCATGGATAGATGGATAGCAATAAAAGTCTAATGTAGACTTCATATACAAGTGTTGTATATGGACCCTCGAGGATCCACCTATATGGGTAAGACCTGTAAAGGTATAAATGGATCTTCAAGAGAAAGGGAACCTGATGAGAAGGTAGAGACCTTCAAAGCACGGTTCGTAGCCATGAGCCACACACCGGAAGAGAAGACATTGCTTGCAATGAGACTTGCTCTTCGGTGACCATGCTTAAAATCATCAGAATGTTGCTAACCTTAGCTACACAACTTGACTATTGCATCTTCAAGATGTAAGTCAATATTGCATTCCTCTACGAATGCCTCTTTGAGGATATTCACATGAAGTAGCCCCAGGGCTTCATGGTTGAGGAAAGCAAGGTGTGCAAGCTAAGGAATCCATCTATGCACTCAAATAAGCTTCTTGAAGTTGGATCATAAGATTTGATGAAATTATAAATGTTATGATTTCAGATAGAATCTTGATGAACCATATGAAGCTTAGTGGGAGTGCTTTTGTGTTCATCGTGCTAAATGTAGATAATATCCTAATCATTTGGAATGATATAAGGATAATAATAAGTGTTTCATGGACTGGCTATTCCATATCTTGAAATAAGATTTCAAAGATGCCTCTCAGATCTTAGTTCTGAAGTTGTTCATAAGCAAAGAGAAGAGGATAATGGGACTGTCACATTTGTAGTACACCTTGGACATATTCTATTCATAGAAATTCCAAGAAAGGCTTCTAACCCTTAAGATATAGTACTGACCTATCTAAAGGGATAACACCTCAAAGAGTTGAGGAAGTGAATGCTAGAACTACTTGCCTTTGGGCATCAGTTCTGAGAAGCCGGGTGTATGCTAGATGTGTACAAAAGCCAGGTGGCTGCCATGCAGTGGGAGTGGTAAACTGTTACTAGTCCTACTATGGAAATAAAACACTTGGTTGCAGTAACAACAAAATCTTCATAGATGACAAGATTTTTTGAGATAGTGATCTCAAAGTCTTATCTTCAAAAGTTTAAGACTATATAGATAGTGATCTAAAAGGTCTTAACTAAAGATACCTTAGGAGATAGAGATCTCAAGAAATAAGGATATTCTTATAAGGATTATGGAAATACTGGTTATGATAATTGTTAAGCTGTAGTGTCAAGGACACTATAACTAACAAGATTGAGTATTAGTTGCATAAGATGCAACATTCGCATTGGATGCGAGCACTGTTACTGGGGATATGCAAGTGCCGTAAAAGGACTTGGCGTAGTCTCGCGGGAACAGAGTGACTGATCAGCTTACCTAGCTATTTTCTCAATAGCCTATGATTGTCACATGAGTGCGGGTTTAAATGATTAGCCCATTAATGGCTCTTTGGGCTAGTGGGAGATTGTTGGAAATGCGAGCCCACAGCGAGCCATTATGCAATAAATGTTATTGCACATATCATTCCCTGATCTGAAATAAAGAATGAATAATTTGTATAATAGGTCCCTTAGTACAATTAGGGTTATGTACCATGGCCATCTTAATAATCATACAGCTGTTAATTCAACTATTGAATCATAGAGGCTGGTGCTTGGATGAATATCTAAACAGTTAGATTGAGGACTCATCAAGCACCGTCAAATGATTATTAAGAGATGATCTACAGCCTGAGTAGGAGATGGCAATCCTATCTCTGAAGGCTGATATCTGACCGACCTCTTGATGCAGGTCCTCTGCATAGGAATAGAGATTCGGAGGTGTCAGATTAGTTAGGTCAAAGAGTTGACTTAACGAGATCGAGATAACCAAAGTCCTATATCATATGCTGTCATGATATAGGCACGCATCCTCTGACCGGAGACAGATGTGTTACTATATGTCTGAGTGTGTACATTTGGCAGACCAATAGGTTGATGACCTAATCAAGGTCTATACACCGGCGCGCTGGTGTGCACATAAGGGCATATGAGTAATACGATCTCTCAAAGGGATCATACAGGTTCAGATACTGAATCGGAAGACATGAGCTCACTCATGAGATATTGGGAAGAATCAAATTCCATGCGCACGGTCGTCTCGCTTTGGAAGCTTGACTGAATTTGTAGGTTTGATATATACTTTTAGTATATGATCAAGACCTAGGTATGATATACACTTTTGGAAAGTGTATGATCGATACCAACTCTCAATGATCGAATGAGAAACTTGCTGATAAAACCATGAAGTAGACAGTATAAAGTTGATCCGATACTTCGAGTTTAGTCTGAGTCTTCCAGTATGCAGGATGTACAGGTATTGGGAATACCTGAGGGTGATTTGATCATAAACGATTGTATAACCATGACGCTTCCATTCCTAGGGAGTGATGAAATGGGTCTGGATTTTAGTGACTCCTCTCAGTAGAGAAGTGATCTGATCTTGGTCCAAGTGTTGGACATTGATCTGAATGTGATTCAGATACAATGAGAAGATTAGATTTACGGTCTTGATTTAATCAAGCATCTATGGGAGGCCCGCGATCTGGATTTGAGATATGATCTCAATATCCATGTCACTATACATGGAACAATACAATCGCCCTGTCCTTATCTCCAAGTATCTGCGGAAAGATTGCATTATTCTTGAAGGGTTCAAGAATAATTCCATAAGATCTAAGTAATGAAGAAATGATGATTAAATGTGATTTAATCATCTTGATGTGTGAAGAAATTATCCAATTTAATTAAATGTGATTTAATTAATGTGGATAAGAATAATGTGGATAGAAATATCCAATTATTCATAATATATTATAAATGTGATTTATAATGTATTAGAGAGAGCTAATTATAATTTATATGTGTTGGTTAATTATTATGTGTATTGGATACACATTGTGTAATTAATTAACAATATGAATTATATGTTGTTTTGGGTTGTGAATATGATTCACAATTTTTTCCATGGCAAGAATGCAATATTCTCAAAGATAATTGTGAATTATTTTTTGGAGAATAAAACCCAATAAATTTGTTGCAAATAAATAAGAGAGATTCCAAGGAGATATGCAATCTCATGGATTTCCATGAGATTGCAATCTCCATGCAATCTCAAGGGGCGGCACATCATTCCTATAAGGAATGTGTGGCCGTCCACTTGGAAGGTACATGGAGATAAAATCTCCATGTATCTTCTCTCCTTATTTGTTGGGTTGATTTAGGAATAAATTATATTTGATTTTGTCAAATATATTTTGACCTAAATTTGTTGCTTTTGACAACAACAATCTTGGCCATTGGATTGACACAAATCAATCTCACCCATTGATTTTATGTGTCCCATGGATTGAGATCCATGGATCCCAAAACCCTATAAATAGAGAGGCATACTATGCTCTCTAATAACTTGCAATATTGGAGCTCTCTCTCTCCCTAATTTCTTCATACACGCCAGCCCTCTCTCCCTCTCTTGTTGGTGGCCGTCCACCATACCCTAGAGGAGAGAACCGTCGTCGCCTTCGCCACCGTGCCGCCGCTTCGACGTTCTTCGGTTTCTCCGTCTTCTTGGTGTGCTACGCCCACGAAGGAGACGTTAGATCTCATGTGACGAGATCAGGAGCAACCATGCTTGGATCATCTTCTTGGATTGCGAGGACAACGCGGTTCATCCCCGCGCTCGCAAGCAATCTCGCCGACGATCGAACTTGAGACAGGAGGTCTCTTCCTTTAGAGACTTGATAAACCATGCTTCAAGAGGTATTGCATTATACTTGTTGTGGTTATAGATGAAACGATCTGAGAATGGTTTTCGGATCATGTGGTTTCATCGAATAAAATTTTTTAAATTCCGCTGCACCGAACAACTAGTACGACTAGTCGTTCTTCGTCGTATCCGATACGACGATCACGCTTCCGTGATGCGCTTAAGGATAATCCCATATCCTTGATCCTCCTGAGGAATGCACCTACGCCAGATACTATCCCCTCCCTCATGGTAAAGGATGGGATCCTCCCAATGGTAAAACATGGCCTTCGCGAGGAAGGTCTCAAGTTTCTGCCTGGGCCAATCTTGTGGAACATTCTTGACGACAAGATAGTTCACAATATTGGCGTACCATGGGAGCGAGGCGATAACAAGGATCATCTCATCTGGAAAGGTCTCACAAATAGGGTCAATCTGCTCAGAATCCTCAAGATACTCCAGTCGGGAGAGATGATCCGCCACCACATTCTTGACTCCAGGTTTATCCTTAATCTCTATGTCAAACTCCTAGAGTAGAAGGATCCATCTAGTCAGTCTGGCCTTGGCATCCTTCTTTGTCATAAGGTACCTGATGGCGGTATGATCAGTATACAAGGTCACTCTAGATCCAATAATGTACGATCTGAACTTATCTAGGGCGAATACTACGGCTAGCATCTCCTTCTCCGTGACTATGTAGTTCCGCTGCGCGGAATCCAATGTGCGGCTAGCGTAGTGGATAGCAAATGGAACTCCATCCCTCCTCTGTCCTAGCACAGCCCCCACAGCAAAATCGGAGGCATCCGTCATGATCTCGAATGGGAGAGACCAATCAGGCGGCTGAAGTACAGGAGCCTCAACAACACATCTCTTGAGAGTCTCGAAGGACGAAAGACACTTGTCATCGACAAGGAACTCGGTGTCTTTCGTCAGCAGGTCAGTCAACGGCCGGGCAATCCTACTGAAATCATGAATGAATCGTTGGTAGAAACCGACGTGCCCCAGGAATGATCGTAACTGCCGCAAATTGGACGGTGGTGCGAGTTTTCTAATGACATCTACCTTGGCCAGATCAACATCCATGCCCCTGTTGGAGATGATATGGCCAAGCATCATCCCTTGAGTCACCATAAAGTGACTCTTCTCCCAAGATAGCACCAAGTGAACCTCTATACATTGCTGAAGGACTCGGTCTAGGCAGTCAAGATAGGAGTCGAATCCGTAGCCGTAGACCGAGAAATCATCCGTGAAGACCTCCAAGCACTCCCCTACCATGTCCGAAAAGATCGACAGCATGCATCTCTGAAAAGTCGCAGGGGCATTGCATAGCCCAAATGGCATGCGTCGGAAGGCGTATGTGCCGAAGGGACAGGTAAAGGTAGTCTTGTCCTGGTCCTCAGGAGCGATGGCCACCTGGTTGTAGCCCGAGTACCCATCCAGAAAACAATAGTGGATCTTCCCTGCCAGTCTCTCAATGATCTGATCTATAAAGGGCAGGGGGAATGATCCTTCTTGGTGGCCTGGTTGAGTCATCTGTAATCCACGCAGACTCGCCAAGAAGTGGGCACTCGTGTAGCAATCTCCTCTCTAGACTCGCTGACCACTGTAGTGATGCTCGTCTTCTTGGGCACCACATGCAAAGGGCTGACCCACTTGGATTCAGAGATGGGGTAGATAAAATCAGCGCTCCACCATTTCGATATCTCCTTCATGACAACCTCTCTCAGATTCGGTTTCAGCCGCCGCTGGAACTCACGCGACGGCTTCGCCTCATCCTCAAGATAGATATGGTGAGAGCACAGGGCCGGACTTATCCCCTGGAGATCTGCTACGCTCCATCCTATCGCCTTGCGGTTCTTTTTAAGAACCCCCATCAAACGGGATTCCTGCTCTCCAGTCAAATCGGCTGAGATAATGATCGGGTACATCTCATGCTCAACCGCAAGGAACCTATACTTCAGCGACGCAGGAAGTGGCTTTAGCTCTGGACAACTGGGTGCTGGCAAATCTGGCTTCTGAAGAATCCGTATATATGCTACCAAATCTGCCCGGGAGAATGAGAACTCTCTCTCACAAATTGGATCTGGCGAAGGCTGCCCTGCTAGACGGTCTCTGCTCTGCTCGGCCTCTACCTCCTCCCTGACTGTAGGCTCAGAAGAAGTCAGATCTGGTATATACTCATCAAAATCTGCCCAGTCAAAATCTGACTCCGAGGGATCTGTATCATCTAAGGTGGCCTCAGTACCACCATACTCACAAAACAAATCAGCATCGCGGTCAAGAACCGGCTCTGCTGCCTAAAAAGTATCCTGGACCAGGAATGCGCTCTCCAAGCTCTCCTCTGATGTCGTCTCTGCATCAGCGGAATCTGAGAGTGAGAGGATGGCATGTGCGTCAGGATATGCCCAAACTGCCTCATCATCTGTAATCACAAAGTCGCAGTCTTGGTGGATGTCTATCCCGGCATCTGTCATCTGCTCTGTGTCTGAAGTAGTCTCTGAGCATGATCTGTCTCTGGTTCTGCTGTCCTCGACTGTCTCTATTTGTACACTTTCGCCCTCGACGCGAAAGTATATCTTCCCGCTATCATGGTCGGTCACTACCTTGGTTGTGGCCAAGAACGGGCGACCTAGAATGATGGGGGTATCGGTCACTGACTCAGGGATCTCCATGTCCAACACTACGAAGTCCACGGGGAATTGCAGGCCCTAAATTGTGACGACAACGTCCCTCAGCAATGCCTTCGGCCTCTTGATAGATCGATCAGCAAACTGAAGGACTGCCCTGCTCTGTCGAAGAGTGCCCAACTCGAAGCGGTCGAGAAGGGCTGCCGGAAGTAGGTTGATCGACGATCCGCTGTCTAATAGAGTACGGTCGAACCTCTGCTCACTGATATGGCATCTGACGTATGGGGCTCTTGAATCTGGCCTCTTGGCCGGCAGACGGTTCTGGATCGCGAAACAAGTAGCTCTGGTCAGCACATGGATCTCTGAGTGGTGGTTTCTCCTCTTCCTCCTAACTGTGGTCCTGTCTCTAAGTGAACGCTGGAGTAGAGGGATGTGCTGCAAGCCTCCTGAAGAGTCAGCTGAATGTGAAAATGGTCTATCATCTGCTGGCTGAACTCTTCCTGCTGCCTCTTTTTCGGATTTTCATTTTTCTTCCCCTTCCCCATCTGAAGGGCTCTAGGGAAGGGGATCAGAGGGTCCTTCTCAGATGAAGGACTAGGAAAGGGTCTAGACGGTTCGACGGTCGGATCCACACATACATCATGCACCACAGTGGGACCAGAAGAAAATAAACCCTTTCCTTTATTCACAGAAGTGTTCTGAGATACATCAATAACAGCAAAAACAATAGGAATCTCAGAAGAACTGGTGGCATCAGCACCACCCTCGGCTGGAAGACTCGCGGCCTCAGTACCGCGCTCTGGCTCGGCAACATGGGTGGCCTCAGTACCACCTCCTCCAACTGGTGCAATGGTGGCCTCAGTACCGCCAGTGGGATCAACATCCGTGGTGGCGTCAGTACCACCATCATCATCTCTAGCAGCCTCAGTACCGCTCTCCTCCTCGTCTGGCGCTCTGGAAGTATCCTCGTGGTGTAGCTCAGACGAGGCACTGCCTGCTGGCATCCTACCGCTCCTAAGTGTGACAAAATCAGTATCAAAAAGATATGCAAACATATCACCAAAAGTATCACTTGGAGTGACATACTCAGTGCAAACTACCTGCTCAGATTTCCTCTTAAGGTTGTTCGAATTGGGCTCTATCTGGGCAGGTATGGCGGCCTTCCCTCTCACGATGTCCCTCACCTCCTGGCGGAGCTCATCCATCTCCCGTCGAAAAGTAGCCTGCTGATCTATGAGAAGGCGGGCTATGTCATCCAAGGCGTGGTTCTCGTAGGATGGCCCATGAGAATCCGACGGGTAGCCTCTCTGGTAGTGAGGCTGATGTTGGTGCTGTTGTGGGTGAGAGCGGTATGCCTGAGGATGATATTGCTGTTGAGGTTGCTCTCGCCTCCAAGACTGTCCTTGCTGATGGGGACGAGGACCATACGACGGTGACTGTTGTGGCTGCTGCTGAGTGTATGTTGGGGGTTGCTGCTGCTGGTGATCCCTCTGATGGTTGTACTGGCCACCCTGTCCTGACGGCTGGTGCTGGGGCTTGGCACCTCCGGCCGCCCAACGGAATCCGGGATGGTCTCATCGGATACCGGGCTGGGGGCGGTCGTACCAAATCCCATAAACATCCATCAACGGCTCTGAATCGTAAGGGTCTGGCGGGAGTACTGCCATAGGCTGATTTGGCCGGTATACCACCATCTGAGTGTCAGCAGATGGTGATGCCTGGTAGGTGAGTTGCGGCTGCTGGTACGGCTCCGCCTGTACAAGATGGACCTGTCTAGGCTGCTGGTGGGAGCAGAAGCGCTGGGACGAGCTGCTGCTGCTACTCGGATCGCCTCGTGCCTGAAGACGAGGCTGTGAAGCCGTCTGTGCCTCCTGGAGACACATGAGCTATGTCTTCAGGTCACTCAGATTCTGTGCCATCTGCTCCATCTGTGTGATACCCTGGCACTGCTTCTTCTCTATGATCTCCATCCGGTCCAGCTTCTCGCTGATGATCCCTATGTCTACGGCTGAGGACTCGGCCTGTGCTGCTGCTACCGCTGACGAACTGGATGGACCGGCATCGACCCGTGCTATCCTCTGGTACTGCACGGTCTGTGGCTGCTGGGGTCTGCCTTGTGTGTACAATCGGGTCTGGGACATCACCATATAGTTCTCAGCCATCTCCTCGTAAATGGCCCAGACCTGATCGTGATCCTTGGCGAAGTAAGACCCGCCACAAGAAGCGTTCACCAAGCCCTGAAGCTCTGGTGTCAGCCCGCTGAAAAAGCTCTGAACAAGGTTCGGCTTGGAAATGTCATGGTGTGGGCATTTGTCGGTCAGCTCTCTGAACCTCTCCCATGCCTCTTGGAACTGCTCGTTGGGGAGCATGGAGAAGTTGTTGATCAGGGCTTTAGCGACGTTCGTCCGCCTGAGTGGATAGTACTTATGCAAGTACTCGGAGCGGAGCTGCTCCCAGGTGTAGACAAACTTCCCCAAGTGATTCAGCCAAGTGGCTACTCTGTCTGCTAAGGAGAAGGGGAAGGCAATCATCCTTATGGTATCCTGGTCCACCTGACGATCGTGGACAGTGCTACATATCATCTCGAACTCTTGAAGGTGGAGATGGGGCTCCTCAGTAGCCAGCTCATGGAACCGGGGTAGAAGCTGCAAGGTGTTCGGGGGGAACTTGAAGTCTCCCACGATCGTTGGAAGTACCACCCAACGGTGCGTTAAAGTCGATCCGGGGTTGTGTAACTCCCGCATCGGTCTCGGAGGTCCTGCTTCTCCTGCTGCGACGGCGGCTGCTGCAGCTGCTGCCGCATCGTCGGGTCCTCCCCCTGGGCCGCGCTGCTCGCGGTCGGCTCTCATCTGCTCCAACTCGCGCCTCATCTCTATTATAAAAGCTCCATGATCCCTCAACTGTTGCTGAACTAAGTTTAGGGAGGCGATCATGGTGGAGTTAATCGCACCTTGGTCCAGGACATAAGTCTGCTCTCCTCGGGGACCTCCGGTGCGATCGTCACTGCTGTCGGCCATAGTCTCCGAAAAATCAAAACATCCAAACTCAGGTGCCGATAAATCATCTGCCTGTCTCTCCTCTGGCACTGGTATCTCGGTCTCAGAAGAAGGGTGGTCAAGGGGGAATAGGGCGGAATCGAACTCAGGTTCGGAGGGCGGGTCTGAGCTCCCACGAACCGACCTAGATGAGTGGGCTGGAGTGCTAAAAAGCGGTGCAGCCAGAGGCTGCCTAAGAGACCTCGTGCCCATCATCGTGATCTGGCAAGTAGTGCGGATGGGATCTGGCAACAACTATGATCACAAGCAAACCCCCAATTCACCAACGCAATGCAAGCTGAAGACCGTAAAGGCTCGGTCAATTATCTTGTCAATTTTATTTTTGGTGATCAGACAGGATAGCAGAGCGATTACGTGACCTGTTGGGTTACCCAATATTTTCTCAACCGACTGTCCCGTACAGAAAGAGCCGGTAATCAGTCGAAAAGAATATCGGAGGGCTCTACCTAGTGTTCGGGGTCACTCTCTCGCACAAGCAAACCAGACAATGAGGGGGTTGCTCTCCCCAAGACAAATTTTCGATGATCGTCTATTAGGGTCGATAGAGTTAGCAGTCCCAAATTTTATTGTTTTTCTTCTTAGGTGTTTTTCAATAATCAAATAAATCGCCTAACGAATTTTTCGGTTCTCCTGGTTATTAAGTCCAAAATAGGGGGGAGAAGACGAAAAAGCCGATGCGCGATGAAATCAATGATGCATGCAGAGTAAGAAATACGTACCTGACTCCAGCAGTCTACATGCAAAATGATCCGCGCAGAATTGAAAGACAGAAAGTAAACTACCTAAATGGTGCAAGCGGAAAACCGAGTCCCTAAACAGCAGTGCTACTCGAAAGAACAACTAGTTGACCACCAGCCTCCAATCCAGAGAGTCCGGTCTAGACCCACCCCTCCTCTTCTCGACAGGTCGAGTTCAGGAGTAGCGCTTGACGGGGTGGGCTCGCGGCGCGTAGGCTCGAAGGTAGTGAATCAACTATTTTATTAATCTTTTATTATAGGTCCAATTATCGAACTATAGGAACAGGCAAATGTATTACGGTGTTTGGATCCTATGAATTATGTCACAATCAAGCAGAAAATCCTAAAGCAAGGGGCTTGAAAAACCGCGAGAAACCGAATAAGCAATGAAGGAAACAAAACCACAAAAAAAGCCGCGTAAAACCGAGAGGTCCCCCGAGCACACCGGTGCCCGGCGAAACAGACCTCGAGAGTTTCAAAGTCCAAGAGAGTGTCATGTCCCTGTATTATTACAATAGTTCAAATAATGCTGGAAATAAAGTCTAAGCTAATCTACGCTACTTCGCGGCTTTTCCGTAGCTCCCGCACTCCTGCTTGCTCATCGCGTCCTCCTGCGGCTCTGTAGAGAAGAGATCCGCCTCCGACTCCCACGGTTGCGCCGGCTCTTCGAGAAGAGCTGCCTCGGTCCTCGGGCTCTCGCAAGAACACAAACAAAAGTTATCAGACCAGATTTATATATGAACAAGTTAGATATATATACAAAAATCTATACAAAAAGCCGCGAAAAGAAAGCCGCGGAAAAATCAACTACGACTACTAAGCCATGCTCCCTGGCAACGGCGCCATTCTGATGGGTCGAATGATCATATCAATCCGGATCAGATAAAAATAATCACTCTCGGGTTGTTGCGACCCAGATCGATAGATTAATCAGCTCAGCAAGAAAAATGAAGGAACAGACCACCAAAACAAGATAAAAATCAAAGAAACTCAATAGTGGCCCTGACTATTATATTAGCCTGGTATAGCGACCAGGGTCGGACTCAGGGAGCACGTGATGGCCTTGCGGCCTACGAAGTAGTCTAAAATGAAAACAAACAAGAGATAATTATTTTTGGTGGGTTTTAATGTTTTTAAATATTTTTTTGGAATTTTTAAACTAATTAAGAAAATAAAAAATAATAAAACAATCAACTTCACACAATTATTTAACTACTCAAAACTCACCCAAAAATTCAAACAAAAATGTTTTTATGTTTTTTTATATTTTTCTATGTTTTTGATTAATTTTTGGTAATTTTCTGATTTTTAAATATTTTTCTAAAAATGCAACAAGATAAGAAAACAGTGTTGTTGTCCAGTCAAGCTTCAAAGGCCAAAATAAAATATAGAATGGCCTCTAAATAGCCTGAAGGTAATTTTCCTATGAAAGATAAACAAAAATGAAATTTAGCAGCTGAGTTTATTAATTTTTTATTTTTCTTTTAATTATTATAATTTTTATGGGTTTTAGGGCTTTTGTAATTTTTATAGTTTTTATAAGTCCAAAAATGACCAAAATTGGTCAGAAAATCAAACACAACAAGACAAACAATATCTAATTTTTTTGTAATTTTTAAATTGTTTTAATATTTTTTTGTGATTTTTAGAACTAGACAGTAAGAAAAATGTGTGTTTTTGAATTTTTAAAAATACTAAAAGGAGTCAAAAATGTCTCCAATATTTAGAGAAAATTTTACACCATGGCAGGACCCATGTATCCATTTTTCATCAAATTTGGAGTAGTTTTCCTATTTTATTAAAATCAAACAACAAGGCACAGTGCACAGGGACCCATCTGCAATTAAAATAAGTTTCAGGGCCCCATGAATAACACGGCTTGAAAATATAGGGCCCAAAGTGTAAAAAACCCCGAGAACCACGTGCGTTGCACGTGTGTTACACTCAGAGGGGCATAAGTGTCATTCCAATTAATAAAACTATAAAGAGCAACACGCCAGAAACACAGGACAAAGACTACAATTACACCAAAACTCACGTGTCGATGTACGTGTCCATCATGTACAGGGGTATAAATGCGAACAAGATAAACCACAGGGTCCTCTATGCAAAATGACCAGAATAAAAACAACTAAGAAACGTATTTACAGGACTAAATATTAAATGCAAAAACTAAAGGGGCCTAAGAGTAATTACCCCTTATTATATGCCGAAGGCCAGATGGGCGCCAGGTGTAATATCCAACGGTCCGGGGGGGGGGGTGGCACCTCAACGAAGGGCTGCGGCTCGGATCCGACGGTCGAGGCTCAGCCACGTGGATGATCGAACGTCTCCTGTGCGTTGTGGCTAAGCATCACTGATCTGACGGTCCTGGTCCACCCTCTGATGATCGAACGGCTGGCGCTGCTCCTCAAATGGACGTCTATGATCTGATCTGGAGCTGGAAGGCTAGATGGATAGCTATGGAAGATACTCCAAGAACTCGACGCCAGCGAGTTTCGCCAGGCTCGTGTGCGTGCAGGAGAGCTCCTCGGAGGCTACTGAAGATTGGAGAAGATGCGCCTGGGCCTCCCGCGTCTGAAGAGAGCCTCCGATGAAGCTGGAGGCGTCGGAGGTGGTCCAGCGACCACGGCGGAGCTGGAGCTGTTGCTCCTGAGAGGAGTCACTAAAATCCAGACCCGTTTCATCACTCCCTAGGAATGGAAGCTTCATGGTTATACAATCGTTTATGATAACATCACCCTCAGGTATTCCTAATACCTATACATCCTGCATACTGGAATACCTAGATTAAACTCGAAGTTTTAAATCTCTTTTAGATTATCTCCTTCAGGGCTTTATCATTAAGTTTCTCATTTGATCATTGGGAGTCGGTATCGATCATGTACTTTCCAAAAGCTCATATCATACCTAGGTGTTGATCATATCCTTTCCAAAAGAATATATCAAGCCTACAAATTCAGTCAAGCTTCCAAAGCGAGACGACCTTGCACGAAATTTGATTCTTCCCAATATCTCATGAGTGAGCTCATGTCTTCCAGTTCAGTAAATGAACCTGTATGATCCCTTTAAGAGATCGTATTACTCATATGCCCTTATATGCATGCCAGCTCGCCAGTATATAGACCTTGATTAGGCCATCAACCTATCGGTCTACCAAATGTACATACTCAGACATATAGTAACACATATGTCTCTGGTCAGAGGATGTGTGCCAATATCATGACAGCATATGACATAGGTCTTTGGTTATCTCGATCTCATTAAGTCAACTCTTTGACCTAACTAATCTTACACCTCCGAATCTCTATTCCTATGCAGAGGACCTGCATCAAGAGGTCGGTCAGATATCAGCCTTTAGAGATAAGGATTGCCATCTCCTACTCAGGCGGGAAATCACATCTTAACAATCATTTGACAATGCTTGATGAGTCCTGAATCTAACTCTTTTGATATTCATCCAAGCACCAACCTCTATGATTCAATAATTGAATCAACAGCTGTATGGTCATTAAGATGGCCATGGTACATAATCCTAATTGTACTAAGGGATCTATTATGCAAATTAGTTATTCTTCATTTTAGATTAAGGAGTGAATTGCAATAATATTTATTGCATAATTACTCGTCGTGGGCTTGCATGTCCAACAAGCATCTATGAGAGGTCTGCAAGATCTGGATTTCAGATTTGATCTCAATACCCAACTCACTATACATGTAATAATACTATCGACATGTCCCTATCTCTAGGTATACACGAAGAAAGCGCATTATCCTTGAAAGAGTTCAGGATAATTTTATTGTTGATATATGTATCCAAGCATTGAGAAAGTTGATAATTGAATGTGATTTAATTATCATAAATAATATGAATTTGATTCATATCATAAAGAGAGTTATCATATATAATTAAAAGTGATTTAATTATCAAAGATGAGAATAATGTGAATGTGATTCATATTATTTGGACACATGATAATAGATATCCAAGATTATTAAATATGATTTCATTATCATGGTTATGAATAATGTGGATAGAACTATCCATATTAATCATATATATTATAGTTGTGATTTATAATATATTAGAGAGAGCTATTTGTAATTTATATTATTTAAATAAATATTAATGTGAATTGGGTTCACATTGGACATTAAATTGAAAATGTAATTCACATTTTATTTTGGGTTGTGAATGTGATTCACAAATTTCCAATTGCGTGATTGCAATGTTCACAAATAATTTGGAATTATTTTGGTAAATAATTTTGCAACAAAAGTTGTTGCATATGTGGAATATTATGTGACATATGAGATCAAGACATAATTGGAATAAAAGAGCCTCCATACCATACATGGAGTAGACGACCAACTTGGTCTCTCCAAGTTGGTGGCCATCCACCCCATACATGGAAGGATGGTTGTTTTTCTTCCAAGGCATTCCATGTTTGTAGATTTCATTTATATTGAAATATAATGATTAATTTCAATATATTTAATTTATTTCAAACACAACAAATTGTTGTTGCAAATATTTTAGCAACAAATCATGTCCATTAAAAGAAACACAAATCAATGAGAGACATTGGATTTGTGTTGTCCATGGATTGAGATCCATGGACCTAAAATATTATAAAAGGAGAGGCACCCCTTGCTCTTCTTGGTTAAAACAACATGAGAACATAAAGCTCTCTCTCTCTCTCTTTCTCTCTACACGACATCTTCCTCTCTTCCTCTCTCTTGTGGTCGTCCACTGGAGCCCTAAAGAGAGACGCTCTCACCGCAGCGTCACTGTTGTGTTGCTGGATTGTTTGCTCGTGGATCTCCGTCTCCTTCGATGCGACTCGCTCGTGAAGAAGACATGATATCTCGTGTGACGAGATCAGAAGATTCGTCTCTTGGATCATCAACATAGATTGCAAGAAGCACGTGTTTCATCAACACGCTCGCAAGCGTCTCCTCCATCGTATCGGACTTGAGACTGGAGGCCTCTTCGCTTAGAGACTCGATCGCAACCACGCCTCAAGAGGTAATCCTATTACTTATTTGTAGTTTGGATGAAATGATTCGAGAAGTGTTCTTAGATCATGTGGTTTCATCATATAAAAAATTTTAATTTCCGCTGTCTCGAGCAACTAGTGTGACTAGTCGCTTCTGATCGCATACGATGCGATCCTCACGCTTCTGTAATAAGCTTAAGGATATTTCAATATCCTTTCAAGTGATATCAGAGCCAGTTTGAAGGTTTTGGATGTGATAAATAAATCTAGGACAACTTGGGTTCATTAGGGTTTGCGAAAGTTTTATCACATTTCAGTTTTCGCATCTCTGTTTAGTGAATATTTTCGACCCTGTTTAATTTGTTTAAACACCAAAATAAAACTTGAATTTTGTTCCTCATTAAATAAGGAAACTTTGGGATTTGAGTTTACGTGATTTTGAATCCATTTGCTCAAGTTATGATCATTTTACATGTATCCACTGTTTTGGATACTTCGAATCTTAACGTAATTAAGGAGTTAATTTCGGTTTTGTAACGTCATGAAATATGTAAAAATACCTTAGGTTTGGTTGTAAATCAAATTAGCAAACTTTGGGAACTTATTTTGCTTAATTTGGATTTAAATTGGTTGAGATATGCTAATTTTAGTAAGTGAGGGTCACTGCTGAAAATTACTTTCCTAATCAAGAACCTTGTGATTGTCATTTAATCAATTAGTGAAACTAAATGATTTAATTTCCTGTAATAATTATGGATAAATATTTTTAAAATATTTTATGATAATTATTTCCTTAAATGACATGTCTTAACCAATAATTGATTAGATGTGATCTAGATCACAAATTGGTTACACGATATACATGATCTACATTCCAACAAACAATGTTACTTGAATAGGATTGGAGATTTGTTTAGCAAATCTCCTTGTAATATTAATCAAAAATATTTTTATTATTATTATATGGTATAATTTCGATTGAAAAATCGATTATCGTCTCAAGTACACAATGATCAATTTGGCATTATCCTTTCCTGAGGTGGATATGGTATCTAGTCGGAGAGCGTTGGGGTAGAAAGTTGCATTGTGTGCGGTCTGTCCCACTCCCTTCGATACTGGACATGATAGCGGGTAGGGACTCGATAATGCAGGAGAGATCACGGTGTATTTTTTAATTATTAAAATTCGAAATAATAAGTATTTGATATAATACCATATATCAAGTAACAATAAAAGAATGTTTGTTGGATATTAATGTGATCATTAATTTAATATGATTAGATTAATTATAATCTAATTAAATTTAAACACTCTATTTTAATAAAGATGTTATTTTACTTGGAAGAATTAATTATCTGAATATGATTAATAATATTTAATTAGAATTTGAACATGATATGGAGGATCACATAAGTAACATCCATGTTCTCCCGTCAAGGTGAAGGGTTCTGTCGACAGGGATTGTATGTAGAAGATACATGTCCAAAGTGACATCTTCTGTATGCAAGCACATCTGGATCGGGTTCTTCGCTTCTCGAAAATGTAAGGACATATGTGTAGGGACCCCAATATCAGGTCCTCATATTATTGGGGCGACATTGTATTGCGCATAGCGAGTTGTATTCTTGTTGACGGTTGGTTCAATTAATCACCCTCCATTTGTTCTACATAATCATCTCCACATCCATAATCACATTTTTTCCTTCACATCACTTTCATTTCCTGTTTAAAGAAAATTAAAAAATTTAAAAAAAATCAAAACAAAAAAAAGGTTTTTTGTCATTACAGCAACAAAAAAGGAAAAAATTTAAAAATTTAAAAAAAATCCAAGGGAGGAGCAGCAGCGGCTCCGCCCCCCCCCCCCCCTCCTCCTCCTCTATTTACGGCCACGCCCGTCAGCCGCCCACCAGCCAGCGCGGCCACGTCGTGCGCGCCACCAGCCAGCGCGGCCGCATCCGTCGCGGCCCCCCCAGCACGGGCTACCGTAATCAGTTGTAGATCTCCCAACTCCGCCGACCGCCGACTCTAGCTCCGTGCCCCTCCGCCGGCCTCCGCTCCTCCACCCCCGAGCCAACCGCCGCCCCTCCTCGCCGTTCACGCCCAGCCGCGACTCCCTACGACGTCGTCCGCCGTCGATCCAAGCCCTCCCCTTTGGGTTCTCCCCACCTGGGAACCAAGGAGGAAGAAGAAGGTCCTCTTTTCCTTATTTTTTTATTTGTAAAAATTGCATCTTTTATTTCTCATGTTTCCGTAATTACAATTCCGTCCATGTACATAAGTTGCTTTGTATTTTTAGTTTCTATATTTTCAAAGACACCCCTGTGTTCGTATTTTACTTTGGACTTCAATATTGCATTTTTTTATTCAGTAAAAAATGTCATTGTGTTGAGCAACTAATTATCTACATTCTGAATATTTATATTTATTTGTATTTTTGTGAGATATTGTGAATTAATTAAAAATGTTCAATTGAAATATTACATATTTTACCCAAATTGAGCTCTTAAATGTATATCTCATACACGGTTGCTCTAAAAATTCCACAAAAATTAAGAATGATGCTTGATATGTGATTGAGATACTGTCCAAATTTCATCCAAAGTGAAGTTGTCTTGTGCATGAAATAATTTGTAGAGTGATTTTAGTACTTGATTTTTAATTAAATCTGCGTACATTATTTTTACAAACTTTCAAGTCTCCTGTATGCCACATGACAATACCTATTTAGGGTAATTTTCTCTCTGTCTAATTTGATAATGTGGATTTATAAGGAATTAATTACTCACTGTCACTCTGCTTTCATTAAAAAATCTATAAAAAATTCATATTTTCTCAAAAAAATCAAAAACTATTCTTGTAGCTTCCTTGCATCATGTTTATATTCGAGTAAAATTTTCATCATTTTTGCTTACTGTTTGTGTGGAAAATTGCGAAAATACCCATAAAAATGTGCATTTTTCATTGTTGCTTTTTAATCCTAAAAAATACAAAAAAATATGTTTTGTGTTCATCTCTGGATTAGGACCCTAGGAAAAATATAATTTGGCTGAATTGAACTGATTTGACATTAAAATTAATTTGGTTAAGTTGTGTGCTTTCTTAGTGTCGTAATTCACTTGCATTTGCATTTTTTTGTACAAAAAAATACCAATTGGAAATCTAAAATTTAATTTTCGAATTAAACCCGAAGTTGTTCCTTTGCCTCCCTGTGTTCGACCCCGGACTTGCGCGGGATATAAATTAAGCCGAGACACTCTTTACGGAGATCCTTCTCTCGGTTCTGACTGAATCGCTAAGTACACGTACCACAACGTGCCCAAATTAAAACACGTATTTAGCAACTCGTCAATGGGTCAACATCACTTTAGGGGTGGTGGGCTTGGGTGTTAAAGACCGAATTGGAAAATGCAACTTGGACTTGGAAGGTGGAATGTGTTCCTGCTTCTTTTTTATCCGATTTACATGTTCTCATATTATTGGGATGCAACAGAGATAAGGAAGGAGGTCCTAGATCATGCTTGAGATATAATGGTGAGTATATCTCTTATATTGAAAGTGATTAAGGGAATGAACTTTTATTGTTGACAAGGTAAGACAACTTTGATATAATAACTCCTAAATTAAAGTAAAATATGTATATATATTAATATATTCACTTATGTAAATTTCTTATTTCAGATAATCCTTCGTTAAACCCACTCAATACTATACTAAATAATAACCAGTAAAATATCATGGATTGGGTCCATGATCAAGATATTGTACTTGCAGTTGGACACATACTGTATGTGGTCGCAATGTACAAGTTTCATCATAATAACGATGAATGACAACTAAATAGACAATAGATCTACAACCCTAGGTTTGTATGTCTCTAGTCTTGATCTCTCATCGAATGTACTTTGGAAGTGACATGTCGATGATGATCGTAATTGTCAATTAATCTTTATAAAATCTAAGAAGATGTTTTTGGAATACATATGTGCTCTTGACATTTAATCATGAGTGACGGGTTCTCTGCATCATGCAGAATGATAGCTCTGTAAGAGATGATGTATTCAAAATGTTTGAGTACCTATCTGAACCAAGAATTTTAAGAGTTAAGATGAACGTAGATATGATGAGTGTCATCATTCTACTGTCTATACTCTAGTCATTCATGAAGCTTCATAATATTCATATGAATTGGATGAAGCATGTATAAATGTTGAAATACTCTTACATTGAATTCTTTTGAGTTCAACATCAGATATCCTTAGTCTTAAGCAATAGTTGCTTATAGATGAAGGAAGCGTAGTGGAAGCATGGGTCGGACCCAAGTGGGGAAGGAAAGTCATAGAGTTGACTTTGCTTTTATGACTTCCATATGACAACCAAAGAGTTGGATGAATGTCTATACTGCAATAAGTTGATGTGTTAATAGATTGGCTATCAAGTCTATCTAGAATACTTAGAGAAGGACTCGGATAATGCACCAAAATAATCTACATTTGCAGATAATCATTGAAATTGACTTTCTTATTGAATAAGATAAAGTCTAATAATTGTATCTCAATCTTCTACCAACACTTGCAATGAGTTTCACATGTTTTAGAAGACTGGAAAATTTGATCTTAAGGTTTATAGTCATCCATATGGACATTGATGCAATTGTTGCAACAATCTCTGTTGGATTGGTAGAGTTCTCAATTTCAGTGGGAGTTAGTCTTAGAGAATGTCTCTATAACCTAGATATTAGAATACACTCATAGTTTATTTCTAAATGTTGGAAATAAACATGTAAATCTGGAATAGACCTATCATAAAGAGTTATGATGGATATATTTCAGACGATAATCTGACATTCTAGAGGACTCTGCTAAATTTAGAATATTAATGAGTTTCATTAATTTTTCTAACACTGAAAATTAAACCTTATAAGATCAATAGGAAGATGAAGATCATTTGACAATGATCCCGCATCAAACCTTGGACATAAGTCTATTGATGAGATCACTAGACTAGTAAGAGATGAAACTTTAGAATGTCTGAAATTTCAAATCTTACATACTTGTGAAATTATATTCAAAGTAAAAATGTCCAATACACCCTTCCTCGGGAATGATGTATGACATCAAGGTATTCAGGATCTCATACATATTGATGTATGTGGATCATTTGTATCAGAATAAACAGTATGGATATGTGATATATATTGATAATTATTTCTGATAAGATATTTCTTCCATTCGCCTTAGAAAACTTTGAAATGTTCAAAGATTTCACAATTTTGGTTGAGAACCAAAGTTTGAAGGAAGATAAAATGAATTTGATCTAATCTAGGTAACAAGTACCTATTAGATGCATTCATGGAATACCTTATGGAGAAAGGAATATCATTCCTATCTCATTCCTACTGATAAACCTAAACTCAAAAAAGTTTTAGGGAGATACAAATGATCATGTGTGACATGATTTGATCAATAATGAATCTTAGCATAATTACCTCTTAATTTCTAAGTATATATGTAGTAGAGACTACAATATATATCATTAATAAAGTTCCATGCAAGTTAGCTGGAATCTAGCACTAGAGGGTGCTACTTCATTAGGAAAATAAAGGAAGGTATTGGATACCTACTTTATGACCTTAAGATTCCTAAAAGATCTCATCTATAAAAATGTGATTCTTATAGGATGAGACTCTTGAGAATCAAGATGAAAATGAAGTGTAGGAACTCATTTAATCTTGAGATGATAATGAGGGTCCTGAAATCGGAATTTAAAAGGACAATTAAAGATGAAAAACTAATACTTCTTCAAATGAGTTCGAGGATGTATTCCATTTGTCAGTTAAGTCTGACAATGATAGGACTTCATGTAATGAAGATCCTGAGGATAATGACAAGGAAAGATAGATGTTAGATAAAAGTCTAAAGTAGACTTCATATACAAGTGTTGTATATGGACCCTCAAGGATCCACCTATAAGGGTAAGACCCGTTAAGGTGTAAATGGATCTTCAAGAGAAAGAGAAAATCTGATGAGAAGGCAGAGACCTTCAAAGCATGGCCCGTAGCCATGAGCTACACACCAAAGAGAGGACATCACTTGCGATGAGACTTTCTCTTTAGTAACCATCCTTATACTCTTCAGAATAATGCTAACTATAGCTACATAACTTGACTATGACATCTTCAAGATGTAAGTCAAGATTGCATTCCTCTATGAATACCTCTCTGAGTATACTCACATGAAGTATCCCCAGGGCTTCATGGTTGAGGAAAGCAAGGTGTGCAAGCTAGAGAGCTCCATCTATGGACTCAAATAAGCTTCTTGAAGTTGGAACATAAGATTTGATGAAATTATAAATGTTATGATTTCAAATAGAATCTTGATTAACCATGTGAATCTTAGTGGGAGTGACATTGTGTTCATCGTGCTAAATGTAGATGATATCCTGATCATTTAAAATAATATAAGGATAATAATAAGTGTTTTATAATCTGGTTGTTCCATAACTTGAGATATGATCACAAGGATACCTCTTGGATCTTAATTCTGAAGGTGTTCAGAAGTATAGAGAAAAGGGTATTCGGACCGTTACATTAGTAATACGCCTTGGATATGTTCCATCTTCTGGAAAATTCCAAATAAAGGCTTCCATCTTAAGATGTGGTACTGACCTATCCGATGGGATAGCACCTCAAAGATTTGAGGAAGTGAATGCTAAAACTGAATGGGTTGTGCATCAGTTACGAGAATCCAAGTGTAGGCTAGACGTGTACAGAATCCAGATGTCCGTCATGCAGTGGGAATAGTAAATTGTTACTAGTTCTACTATGGAGATAAAACACTTGATTACAGTAATGGCAATATCTTCAAAGATGATAAGACTTTAGAGATAGTGATCCCTAAATCTTATTTTCAAGATATTAAGACCTTATAGATAGTAATCTATAAAGGTCTTAAATGTATATACCATAGGAGATAGAGATCTCCAAGAATATGCATATTCTAACAAGGAGTATGGAAATACTGGTTATAATAATTATTGAGCAACAGTGTCAAGGACACTATAATTGCTTTAACAAGATTGAGTATTGGTTGCATAAGATGCAACATTCCCATTAGATGCTAGCATTGTTACTGGGAGATATGCAAGTGCCGTAAAAGTACTTGGCATAGTCTTTTGGGAGCAGAGTGACTGATCAGCTTACCTTGCTATTCTTTTGAATAGTCTATGATTGTCACATGAGTGCGGGTTTAAAGATTAGCCCATTAATGGCTCTTTGGTCTAGTGAAAGATTCTTGGACATGCGAACCCACGGCGAGCCATTATGCAATAAATGTTATTGCAAATATCATTCCCTGATCTGAAATGAAGAATAACTAATTTGCATAATATGTCCCTCATACAGTTAAGGTTATGTACCATGGCCATCTTAATGATCATACAACTGTTGATTCAATTATTGAATCATAGAGGATGGTGCTTGGATGAAAATATAAAGAGTTAGATTAAGGACTCACCAAGCATCGTCAAATGATTGATAAGAGATGATCTTTAGCCTGAGAAGGAGATGGAAATCCTTTCTCCGAAGGTTGATATCTAACCAACCTCTTGATGCAGGTCCTCTACATAGGAAATAAAGATTCGTAGGTGTTAGATAAGTTAGGTCAAAGAGTTGACTTAATGAGATCGAGATAACCAAAGTCCTATGTCGTATGCTGTCACGATATAAGCATACATCCTCTGACCAGAAACATATGTGTTACTATATATCTAAGTATGTACATTTGGTAGACCAATAGGTTGATGACCTAATCAAGGTTTATACACTGGCGTGTTGGTGTGCATACAAAGGCATATGAATAATACGATCTCTCAAAGGCATCATACAGGTTCAGTTACTGAATGTGCACGGTCATCTCACTTTGGAAGATTTGCTGAATTTGTAGGTTTCATATATACTTTTGGAAAGTATCTGATCAAGACCTAGTTATGATATATGCTTTTGGAAAGTATATGATCGATACCGACTCCCAATGATCGAATGAGAAACCTACAGATAAAACCCTGAAGTAGATAGTGTAAAATTGATCTAATACTTCGGGCTTATTCTTAGTCTTCTGGCATGCAGGATGTATATGCATTGGGATTATCTGATGGTGATGGGATCATAAACAATTGTATAATCATAACGCTTTCATTCCTAGGAAGTGATGAAACGGGTCTGGATTTTAGTGATTCCTCTCAGTAGAGAAGTGATCTGATCTTGGTTCAATTGTTGGACATTGATCTGAGTGTGATTTAGATGCAATGAGAAGATTAGATTTGTGGTCTTAATTTAATCAAGCATCTATGAGAGGTCAGCAAGATATGGATTTGAGATTTGATCTCAATATCCAAGTCACTATACGTGGAACAATACAATCGCTCTGTCCATATCTCCAAGTATCCGCGGAGAAAGCACATTATCCTTGAAAGAGTTCAGGATAATTTCATTGTTGATATATGTATCCAAGCATTGAGAAAATTGATAATTGAATGAGATTTAATTATCATAAATAATATAAATTTGATTCATATAATAAAGAGAGTTATCATAGATAATTAAATGTGATTTAATTATCAAAGATGAGAATAATGTGAATGTGATTCATATTACTTGAGCACATGAGAATAGAGATCCAAGATTATTAAGTATTATTTAATTACCATGGATATGAATAATGTAGATAGAACTATCCATATTAATCATATATATTATAGATGTGATTTATAATATATTAGAGAGAGCAATTTGTAATTTACATTTGTTAAGTAAATGTTAATGTGAATTGGGTTCACATTGGATATTAAATTGAAAATGTAATTCACATTTTATTTTGGATTGTGAATGTGATTCACAAATTTCTAATGGCATGATTGCAATGTTCACAAAATAATTTGGAATTATTTTGGTGAATAATTTTACAACAAAATTTATTGCATATGTGGAATATTACGTGAGATATGAGATCTAGACATAATTGGGATAAAAGAGCCTCCATGCTATATATGGAGTGGAAGACCAACTTGGTCTCTCCAAGTTGGTGGTCGTCCACACCATACATGGAAGGATGGTTGTTTTTCTTCCAAGTCATTCCATGTTTGTTGATTTGATTTATATTGAAATGTATTGATTAATTTTCAATATATTTAATTTATTTCAAACACAACAAATTGTTGTTGCAAATATTTTAGCAACAAATCATGGCCATTAAAAGAAACACAAATCAATGAGAGCCATTGGATTTGTGTTGTCCATGGATTGAGATCCATGGATCCCAAAATATTATAAAAGGAGAGGCACCACTTGCTCTTCTTGGTTACAACACAACATGAGAACATAAAGCTCTCTCTATCTTTCTCTCTACATGCCATCTTCCTCTTTTCCTCTCTCTTGTGACCGTCCACCATGGAGCCCTAAAGAGAGACGCTCCCGTCGCAGCGTCACCGTTATGTTGTCGGACTGTTTGCTCGTGGATCTCTGTCTCCTTTGATGCGACTCGCTTGTGAAGAAGACGTAGGATCTCATATGACGAGATTAGGATATTCATCGCTTGGATCATCAACATGGATTGCGAGAAGCACACATTTCATCAACGCGCTCGCAAGCGTCTCCTCCGTCGGATCAGACGTGAGACAGGAGATCTCTTCGTTTAGAGACTCGATCGCAACCTCATTTCAAGAGATAATCCTACTACTTGTTTGTGGTCTAGATGAAACGATCCAAGAAGCATTCTTTGATCATGTGGTTTCATCACATAAACAAATTTTAATTTGCGCTGCCTCGAGCAACTAGTGCGACTAGTCGCTCCCCATCGTATACAATGTGATCCTCACGCTTCCGTGATGTGCTTAAGGATCTTTCCATATCCTTTCAAAGTTTTATTTAAAAAGCTTTATAGATTTCAGGTAATTACAAAATAGATGTGATTCCAATAGTTGTTGGAAAGTTAGGAAGGGCGCAGGTGTAATACTCATGTAAATGTTTTCGGTACAAAAATATTTAAAATAAGTTAACAAAAGTATTTACATGATATTACAAATTTAGATGATTATCTATGTAAAAAAATTTATTGTTATGCATAGTATTTCTTCACTACCATTGATATCCTTCTCCAATGTGCATATAGATTTTATCACTTGTGTCCTTAGATGTTGCAATATCAGTTATGCACCTTTATTTTTAAGAATATCAGTTGTATCCATGAATTCTTCCACAATTATTATTTGTACTCTCGAGTTGGTTATTATCCATCCGCATGCCAAACAGAAGTTAACTTTTGAGATACAAAGATAATTAGATTGACAAACTTGTGTGTATGTGTCCTTCCTCTCTAGCTCCATCCTCCCCCAACCATTACATCTCGACCTCCTCAGCTGCTCCCTCCCACTCTACCCCCACCACCTCTAAATCATCCTCCTCAGGCCCCTCCTTCGCCATTCATGTTATGTCGTCTGCCGCCTCTCCTCCAGGAAAGGGCAACCATAATATGATCATCGTTAATCCTTCTCACTTCTGATTCCAGTCATTCCATCTAGAATCGTTCCATCAAAGAGGGTCTCTAGAGCTCAATCTTGGGTGCTCCAAGATCACATTTTACGAGACAGTAGGGTATGTGATATGGATTCTGATTTTTTAGATGCCTTGGAGGGTCTATGTGTCAAAATCCCATCTTTAGATCTTACATGTTTTGCTACAGGGATATCGTCCCTCCTAAAGCCCAAAATGCATTGACGAGTTCCTTTTAGTAAAATTATCAAGTAAATTAAGGTTGAATTTGACATGACAGCTAGACAAAAAGGTAATTTTCGACATTTGCAATCTGACCATGCTCAAGATTTTTTTTCTAGCTATTCCTATTGATGGTTTTGGAATGCATATGTCACCTATTGAGCATCGTACTATTCTCATATATCACCTTATGATTCCTCTATTCTCAGCAGATGAGGCATGTCCACTATGCCATAAATCTTGCCTAGATACCTTTGGGGAGCATGCCCTTCACTGCCATAAACTCCCAGATTTTAAATATAGACATGATCTTGTCAGAGATATCCTCTATGACGTACTCAAGAAGACTAGGGTTGCATCAAAGAAAGAAATACCTGTGAATTTTTTTTACTGATCTACACGAGAGGAGAACCACACCCATATCAACAGATGTTTTAATTTTTGGATGGGCTGGAGGAAAACATGCATATGTTGATTTGACTGGAGTGTCGTCGTTAGTTGGTCTAATAAAAAGTGATTTTATTGTGGGATACGCTGCACAAAAAGCTGTTTCAACTAAAGTTGCTAAACATGAGAAGATTTGTATAGACAATCAATATGTTTGCATCCTTTCCGTTTTGATACTTTTGGGTTCTTGGCGAGTAAAGCTGTGGAGCTCCTTAAAAGGGTCCAAAAAATTATGCATAATAATGTTGTTGTTCACAGGTTTATGAATGTTGCGTTTCGAAGAATTAAATTTGTCATTCAAAAGAGATTGACAGCGCAGCTTATTGCCCGTCTCCCAACAGTCTTGTAAAATAATTTGTATCATTATTCAATGGAATTAAATAAAAAACCTTCCATGTTTGCACCGCTCGTAACTTTTCCCCTTCCGATCAAATTTTACATCGGAGAGTTAACTTCGTCCAATTCCGTTGAAAAAATCTTCCATCCACCTTCATCCATTATCTGTTCCGTTTGTGATTCAATCTGCATTCATTTCAGTCCATGGCGCACACTCAAGTCCGATCCATTTCCATTCCGCCCAATATCATCTCCCGATCATCTTCACTCAATTATCAATCCACCTTCAGATCATGTTCCAGATCCGTTCATAACTTCTGGCCTAATTGTTGGAAATACGAGCCCACGGCGATCCATTATGCAATAAATGTTATTGCAATTCACTCCTTAATCTGAAATGAAGAATACATAATTTGCATAATAGGTCCCTTAGTACAATTAGGGTTATGTACCATGGCCATCTTGATGATCATACAGTTGTTGATTCAACTATTGAATCATAGAGGCTGGTGCTTGAATGAATATCTAAAGAGTTAGATTGAGGACTCATCAAGCACCGTCAGATGATTGTTAAGAGATGATCTCCAGCCTGAGTAGGAGATGGCAATCCTTATCTCTGAAGGCTGATATCTGACCGACCTCTTGATGCAGGTCCTCTGCATAGGAATAGAGATTCGGAGGTGTCAGATTAGTTAGGTCAAAGAGTTGACTTAACGAGATCGAGATAACCAAAGTCCTATATCGTATGCTGTCAGGATATAGGCACGCATCCTCTGACCGGAGACAGATGTGTTGCTATATATCTAAGTATGTACATTTGGCAGACCAATAGGTTGATGACCTAATCAAGGTCTACACACCGGCGCGCTGGTGTGCATATAAGGGCATATGAGTAATACGATCTCTCAAAGGGATCATACAGGTTCAGTTACTGAACCGGAAGACATGAGCTCACTCATGAGATATTGGGAAGAATCAAATTCCGTGCGCACGGTCGTCTCGCTTTGGAAGCTTGACTGAATTTGTAGGTTTGATATATACTTTTGGAAAGTATATGATCAAGACCTAGGTATGATATATGCTTTTGGAAAGTATATGATCGATACCGACTCCCAATGATCGAATGAGAAACTTACTGATAAAACCATGAAGTAGACAGTATAAAGTTGATCGAATACTTCGGGTTTAGTCTGAGTCTTCCAGTATGCAGGATGTACAGGTATTGGGAATACCTGAGGGTGATGTGATCATAAACGATTGTATAACCATGACGCTTCCATTCCTAGGGAGTGATGAAACGGGTCTGGATTTTAGTGACTCCTCTCAGTAGAGAAGTGATCTGATCTTGGTCCAAGTATTGGACATTGATCTGAATGTGATTCAGATACAATGAGAAGATTAGATTTACGGTCTTGATTTAATCAAGCATCTATGGGAGGCCCGCGATCTGGATTTGAGATACGATCTCAATATCCATGTCACTATACGTGGAACAATACAATCGCCCTGTCCTTATCTCCAAGTATCTGCGGAGAAAGCGCATTATCCTTGAAGGAGTTCATGGATAATTCTATTGTTGATATATGTATTCGAGCATTGAGAAAATGGATAATTAAATGTGATTTAATTATCATGAGTAATATGAATTTGATTCATATTATAAAGAGAGTTATCTTAGATAATTAAATGAGATTTAATTATCAAAGATGTAAATAATGTGAATGTGATTCATATTATTTGGACACAAGAGAATAGAGATCCAAGATGATTAAATATGATTTAATTATCATGGATATGAATAATGTGGATAGCAATATCCATATTAGTCATATATATTATAAATGTGATTTATAATATATAAGAGAGAGCTATTTGTAATTTACATTTGTTAATTAAATGTTAATGTGAATTGGATTCACATTGGACATCAAATTGAAAATGTAATTTACATTTTGTTTTGGGTTGTGAATGTGATTCACAATTTTTCAATGGCATGATTGCAATGTTCACAAAATAAATTGGATTTATTTTTTGTGAAATAATTTGCAACAAAAGTTGTTGCAAATAATGGAGATTACATAAAAGGTGAAATAGCCACCTTCCTAATGGAGGAGGGTGGACGGCCACCACTCCCATTAGGAAAGGGAGGCCGTCCCCCCTCTCCACATGGAAGGAGGCTTTCTCTCCTTTCATTATCTCCATGTATTGATGATTTAATTTTGTAATTAAATTGTGTTGATTTATCAACATATATTTAATTTAAATTAAATTAATTGTTGTTGTGTTTTTAGCAACAAATCATGACCATTGAAAGAAACACAAATTGATGTGGACCATTGGATTTGTGTTGACACATGGATTGAGATCCATGGATCCCAAAACCCTATAAAAGGAGAGGCACCCCATTGCTCTTCTTTACACATAAGTTGAGGCAACAAATCTCTCTCTCTCTCTCATTCTCTCTACACGTCCTCTCTCTTTCTCTCTCATGTGGTCGTCCACCATGGATGCCCTAGAGAGGTTCTCCATCGCCGCGACATCGTCGTTATGTTGCCCGATGGTTTGCTCGTGGATCTCCGTCTCCTTCGGTGTGCCCCGCTCGTGAAGAAGACATCGGATCTCGTGTGTCGAGATCAGGAGATCCGTCGCTTGGATCATCAACATGGATTGCGAGAAGCACGCGGTTCATCCCCGCGCTCGCAAACGTCTCCTCCGTCGGATCGGACTTGAGACAGGAGGTCTCTTTGTTTAGAGACTCGATCGCAACCACGCTTCAAGAGGTAAACCTAATACTTGTTTGTGGTTTAGACGAAACGATCCGAGAAGTGTTCTTGGATCATGTGGTTTCGTCGCAAGAAAATTTTTTAATTTCCGCTGCATAGAACAACTAGTGCGACTAGTCGTTCTTCGTCGTATTCGATACGACGATCACGCTTCCGTGATGCACTTAAGGATCTAACCATATCCTTCACTAATTTCACAATTTCAAACCCTCTAATTCATCTGCAGGTCTTCGTCACTCAAGAACTACTGGAGATGGAGGAGCCGCAGCCTTCGTTTTCATTATCTACAAACCACAACAGCATTTGGAGACTCACTCCACCCCTTAGAGATCAGATCAAAAGCTGGAAAGCAAGGTCGAGGAAGGGGCTGGAGGGGGTGTTACATGGGGGCGTAGGAGTTGTAACGGCAGCAGAGGGGGCCGAAGGTGGTGTCTGGTGGATGAGGAGGTCGGGACAGAGGGGATTGGAGTGGAAGAGGAGGATGGGGTTGGAGGAGGACAATTGGACAGTTATTCTCCTTTTAACCAAACCATTTCAACCCGTTGACAATCAAACTAACAGAAGGACACAAGTAATAATTGTAGAAAAGTTATAGATATAACCGATATTTCAAAAAAGTAAGGATTATAACAGATATTGCAACATCTAAGAAGGGTACAAGTAACAAAAGTCCTATATATATTCTATAAACAAAGCGCTGGGCTGAGTAGTGGTTGTTCCTTTTTCAGAGAATCTCAAATTAAGGTCTGATCCAAAGAATCAATTTCCAACATCTACAAGAGAAGAACTGCTATTTTTGCAGACGTATATTGATCACAAGTAGAAAAGGCGACAGCGAGTGGCTCGAGATTCATGGTTCCAAAGAAGCAGCAGCTGTTCGTTGGTGTAATTAATTATCGTGCAGTCTTTTTCATCCAGGGGTGAATATCAGAGCAAGATCGCTAGAAAATATAAGTGGGGCAGCTAAAAACATTCGTCGTTGATCGTAATTTGAAATGTCGAGCAACAAGTACTTAATTGGGACCAACCATCGGAGGTACATAGAGCTTAGTGCTACGTAAGTGGTCACCATACAAAAGAGACAACAAGCTCTGACTTTCATGCATACTCCCCACCTGGACACCACTGCATTAAAGTCTTCCCTCCTCTTCCCTTTCATGCATACGCATACTTGTTTTTAGTAACAAATTATAGGATCTAAATATATCTAGAAGAAAACATTGTCCATGCCCCTATATATATAGAGAGAGTGTGAGAGATGGGGAGAGAGATATCCTTGAGAATGGATCCCATGGCCACCACTTTCGCCATCACCACCACTTCCTCCTCGGCTACCGCAACCACACCGTCCATCCTCTCTACTCTGACGAGCTTCCATGCAGGCTACTTCCGCATAAGCCTGTCCCTCTCGGGGCAGGCTTTGCTCTGGAAAACCCTCAAGTACTCCTCAACATCAAAATTTGGCGATGAGGGTGGAGCAAGTGTCCTACACTCCTCCTCCGTGGTCCTCCACCTCCTCCTCTGGTCCTTGGCACTAGTCTCACTCCTAGTCCTCTCCCTCCTCTACTCCCTCCGGTGCCTCCTCCGCTTCCCCTCAGTGCGTGCCGAGTTCCGGCACCACGTGGGGGTGAATTACCTCTTCGCCCCATGGATCTCTTCCCTCCTCCTCCTTCAATCCTCCCCTTTTTTGCCCCCTTCCACCACCCCCTACCTCCTCCTATGCTGGCTCTTCTCCGCACCGGTCCTCGCCCTCGACGTCAAGATCTATGGGCAGTGGATCACGCAGGGGAAGCGCTTCCTCTCCATGGTGGCCAACCCCACAAGCCAGCTCTCCGTCATCGGGAACCTCGTGGGTGCGCGTGCTGCAGCAGAGATGGGGTGGAAGGAGAGTGCTATGTGCATGTTCTCTCTGGGTATTGCACACTACCTTGTGTTGTTCGTGACTTTGTACCAGAGGTTCATCGGGAGCGATAGGCTGCCGGTGATGTTGAGGCCCGTGTTCTTCCTGTTCTTCGCGGCACCCAGCATGGCCAGCCTCGCGTGGGACTCGATATCGGGGACCTTCGACGTGCCGTCCAAGATGCTCTTCTTCCTCTCCTTGTTCCTCTTCGCCTCCCTGGTAAGTCTTTTAGAAATGTAGTATAACAGACCCTCATTTTTCTTAGGAGAGCTTTTAAAAACCAAATAAAGAAATAAGAGAAAGACAAAGGGCGCGGAGAAAAAAGACATCCGTAACGAACAAGAGAAAATATATGCGAGCATTTTTTTTCAAATTTATGCGCACGAATGAGAAATTCGAAGTTCACTAAGAGTCGTCGGTGCAATTTAATTTCGAGCAATTTGTTCGGCCTCCAGATGGTCCCATTTGCAAAGAATATCTACCAACTCCTTTTTAGAAAGGGCCGAAGGCTTAGTGGACAATGGACACGTCCACAAAAACCTTCTTTTTCTTACATATAAAAAATAAATAATCGCAGTAGAAAAGATATATACGCCACGTGTGGATTTTACAAAATTACAAGTCGTAGATTATATATTTTTCAAAGAACACACATAACTGTATTTTCTCGTGATTAAAAATGAATTTTTCTTAAACAACATAATTAAATATGTTAATCATGATTCATATATGAATCAGGTACTTTATAAAAAAAATGTTCAAGTTATTTGAAGCTCTGTAAAAGAGGTGCAGAGCAGGCCATCTCACAAAGAGAGTTGATCTTTGATGTTGCATGACATCGTTTAGACTAGGATTTTGACATCATAACATAGTTAGTATTTGCCCTCTCTCTCTCGGGCGAATCAACGGCTATTGAAAGTTAAAACACCTCAGCATTGCGAGCAAACAACTGTAGATCGTATGCCGACATTAAATGTGAATGGGACGAATGTTTTCTGATTATATCAACCGCAGACTTCCTTGGTCAAACATGGGCATATTATGCTTGGAAAATAATAAGCATGTACTCCACGCACACGGGAATCTTCCCAGGATATATGATCGATCACATCCGAAGACCCGTCCTAACATATGTTGTGTGTAAATTAGGAATACTCGACAAAATAAGAAAACAGAAATATAACATCTGAAACCATCATTCGATTAGGGAACATTTATATAACTATGAAAACTTATCAAAATATAATAGTAAATTTATCTGAAAACTATTTATTGTTTACATAATCTACTTTAGTTGGATTGTGAATTTTGCTACTAATGGGCCGCAGGTATCAAGGCCGGCCCTGTTCAAGAGGTCCATGAGGAAGTTTAATGTGGCCTGGTGGGCCTACAGCTTCCCCTTGACGGTTTTGGCCCTGGCCTCCGCAGAGTACGCGCAAGAGGTGAAGGGCGCCATGGCCAATGCCCTCATGTTATGCCTCGCAGCCCTCTCATCTATGGTATCAGTAGCACTCATGCTGTACACCGCCTTCAACACAAGCGACATCTTACCACACGACGATCCTTTCATGATGCCTACCATTGTCATGCCTCCCGCGGACATCGCCGGAGTCGACGTTTTGTTCCAGCAGGCTAGGAGTAATGTGTAGTCCCTATGTATTCTCCTCTCAGAAGGGCGTGGGACTTACATGACAGATATATATAGTGTACATGTACATATATGTGAGTAATAAAAAAATATTGGATAGCTGGACTATACATGTCCTTTGGAGAATGTATTCACGTGAATGTGATGTTTTCGTTGGTAGAGGTGATAGAATTTTGTACCTTAAACAGTTTTCTTATACAGTACGGAATCGACATGGATCTGATTAGTTTCCATCCTAAAACGATCAAAAAGCAAGGGAGTATGAAAAAAGGTAAAGAGCCGTATGCATGTCGAATATAGATACATTTCTGCTGTACACGTATTTATGATTTCAACATTATCAAAAGATAAATCATGCACAAGGAAAAAGTGGATAGAAAGTGACGACCTCACCGAACATAAAAATAAGGTTTTCGAGAGAGTACCTTCTAGTGTAGTGCAAAATCTAGTTTTTCAAATTATAGGAGGTAAAAAGAAATTGCAATTTGGATTATTAGGAAAAATACCTCTAAATAGAATAGAGGGGCACCGTATGATGAAACTGACCCAGGATTGTCAACATAATTTTTATGATGAAATTATTCTATCACGACACAATCTATATCGACGCCTGAATGCAACACTGACAATGCTATAAATTTTTTATAATAATATTTTTTCAGCAAGGTGTGGAATTAAGATCTTCAGAGATATTATTCATTTGGGTCAGAAGGCACTAACCTCGCGACACTTTCTGATTACAAGTTTTTGGCAAGATATGGTGCCAGTCTTCGCCCAACTGTCTTTCTGAGCACAAGTCCTTGACAAGAATTGACGCCAGTCTTCACCGAGATAGCCTCTCCTTGGCATGTGAATGGGTAGACTTCTGTCTCATGCGCACCTGTTTTAAGCAGAAAGCCTTGATCAGTCGAAGTTCCCTAAATTTGTTTCCATGCTGTAATTCTACATTCTTGGGGTCCCAGATCACACGGAAAAATGAACAAAAGATTCTGGTCCAAAATGCTCCAAAAATAGTAGTCCGTCTCCCCACCTCGAGGAATCAAAAGACAGGGTTAGCTTCCGTAAGCATACTCCACTTCTACCTCACTCTCTTTCAAGAGGTTGCTCACCTGCCATGCCATGAAATCTCTGAGAAGAAACAGACAACAATTCTGGACTTATTGCTCTCTCCCTGCAGTGCAGTACACCAAATACATACTTAGTCGCATCTAATGAAGAATCAGGCTTACACGATTAAAGTCAACCATAAAGAGTTCTTGACAAAATAAATAAGAAAAACAACAAATTCAGATACATGTCATTTGTTAAGAAGCAACAGTACATTACCTTTTTTTGGATATCGCCTGAAGGAAATTTTTTTTCAAGCAAACGCCACTGTCAAGATATCGTCTGATGATATGTAGAAAGAGACGCACGGTCTCAAGATGTAAGTGGTTTATTTCGGGGGTAGAAGGAGCCAACTGCAATATGTCAAAGAACCCACTACAAGGTATGAAATTTGTGTGAAGCCATAAATCGAAGTCTTCCGAGCGAAAGTAACTGAGAAAGATATCAATTTGGTGGAAAGGGGTATGGACTATGGAGTTGTCATCTGTTTAAACGTAAAAGGTAAAGGAGATTGTGATGTATATGTCTATCTAACATTTCATGATCCACAAAGAAGCTTCCACATCTTCAATTTTGATCAAGGCAAAATGGAGTCGCCGTCAGCACCTCTAACTCAATGAAAGAAATTAACAGTACTGGTGAGGGTTCCAACTGGCAAATATTTCACGTACTCCTGAATATTAAATGACCAAAATAGAAGATCAAATAACGAAGAGAAAACAATATGTTATTTTATGACAATCTTAAAAGAAAGTTTCAGATTCAAATCTTGAACCATTCTAAAGGTTTTTTGGGAATGAATAATGTAAAAGGATGAACTTAAAAGTGTTCGACATCTCTGGTTGTATTTATAAGAAAGACTGCTAAAGGTGTACATTCCAACTGCATGAAGTCAATTATCTTTCCTTAGTAGCTACTAATCTTAAAAAATGATATTATTATTGCAACATGACCGATGATATATAAATCAAACCGAATGTTTTAATACAGCTCAGAAAATTCTCTCTGCAGTTGATACAGGACGGAGGAATACGACAATGACGGTGATATTGTCTCCGCTACCGCGTTCAGCTGCTTCAGTGGCCAATCTTTTCGAGCACATACTAGGCTCCTTTACAGTGTCCCTCACAATACCTACAACAGCTTCATTGCTCAAAACATCCCAAAGCCCGTCACTTGCCATAACCTGAAATTTGGACGAAGTCTTATTGTGAGGGCTTCAAGCAAGATCAATGGAGTTGAAAATTCCCATTTCTTGAATCTAATTGATGGTTGTAAGTTGCCGAGCATTTCTAACTTCTATAAGAACATGACAATATGCAGACCAAATTCTCTGGCAGGCTTACTCTCTTAACAAATTAGGGTTGATTGTATCCTAACAATGTCAACTCAAAAAAAGCTCTCCAAGTTCTACAGGAAGCGGCAGCTTAATAGGACTATCTCAGGAGAAATGTACCTTATGAAGCACAAACCAGAATAAAAGATGGCATTCTGTTCTTAAAGGAAAGCTATACTAGATTTAAAATTTTATGGCTATTAAACATCGATATCCATCAGATAGGTAAGATGTATCAGAAGCGGAGAAATTATTCAAACCAACAATCATACCAGGAACTCATCTTCCGCTGATAGTGAAGTTTCAATTATCTCAGGCTCGGCTGTCACAGCAGGTTTCAGATCATCATCACCGATTGACCGAGTAACCTAATACAGTTAAAATAATTATGAAAATTAGCAAAACAATTAAAAGACTAACTAAGAAAAAGGATCTCATGTTAAACATCCAACACATGGTAATATTCCAGAGCATGGCAAGCTGAAAAAACATATAGAACAAAAATAGAACAATATTAAAGCAATTTTCGCATACATCAGAATCAGACTTTAGAGAGCCAGATATTTGATGTTTCAAACAGATATGAATAATGATTTTAGAGATTCATTAATCAACTATAGGGATCCACAGTATGAGTATCCAAAGTGATCTAAAATTTACCTAGAAATCATTAATAAACTGAACTTCCCAGTAAGGTTGGGTCCATATCATGTTCAATTCAAGATAAAAATTGCCAGTTTGCAGTAGTCTGGGTGTCATTATTTGTTTGGGATTTTATCACTTGTGCCCCTCCGAGATGTTGCAATATCAGTTATGCCCCTATCTTTTTGGTAATATCAGTTGTGCCCCTCAAAACTTGCTATTTTATCACTTGTGCCCCTCGGGTTAGTGACCGTCCATGTACAGTGCAAACGGACGTTAACTTTGAGGACATAAGCGGAATTATTTTTTTTTAAAATGTTATATGGTCATTTCTTCCTCTTCTTCCCCAACCTCTTCTTCTTCCTCTTCCCATCTTCTTCCTCCTCCTCCGACCTCCTCCTCCTCCCTCTCCGCCCCGAGCTCCTCGCAGCCCCTCCCCTCCCCGGCGCCGCACCTCCTCCCCCCCGCACCTCCTCCCAGCCCGCCGCCCCCTCCCCTCCCCGGCGCCGCCCCCTCCCCGGTCCCGCATCTCCTCCCCTTGCCGGCGCCGCCCCCTGCTCCCCCTCTCCCTGGGCTGCACCCCCTCCCAGCCCCGCACCCCCTGCCCCGCACTGCCACCTCCCCTCCCCGGCGCCGCCCCCACCCCCGCACCTTCCCCTCCGCCCAGAGCTGCTCCCTCCGCCCCGAGCACCCAACCCCCCCGCCCCTGTCCCGCAAGCCCCGCCCCCCGCTCCCTGGGCCTCCCCTTGCCCCGCGCCGCCCCGAGCACCCAACCCCCCCGCCCCTGCCCCGCGTCTCCCCCCTCCGCCAGCACCACCCTCCTCCAAAGCTTCCACGCCACCACGCGAGCGCGACCGCGCCGCCCGGCTCGCGCGCGCACCGTCCAGAACCACCACGCCCTCCTGTGTGGCCCCGCGCTGCTCCAGCGAGCCCCGAGCACCCAACCTCCCCGCCGTACACGACCATCAGCGACCTGCCTTCTGCGGTGGCACCCCCGTTCCGCCCCTCCAGATCTCGCCGCAGCCCCGCGCTCGACAGCGCCGACCCACCAGCGCTCGGCGCAGCCGTCGCGGCCCCGGCGGCCTTCCCCATGCTCTTCATCCCCGTGCCTCCACAGCGCGCGGCCGTTCCCCATTCTGCCTCTCCAGATCCCGTCCACGCCCTCACCATCCTCCGCTTTGATAAATTTTTGACAATTTGATTCATAAAAAATCATCAAAAAATTCAATAAAATTTGCCGTTTGATCCGTCATGAATGATATATCCGTGAAAATGCAAAAATTTTAGAGATTTCATGGATGTATGAAGGTGTCACTAAGAGAGAGAAATTATCAAGAAAAAGAAAGAAGAACAAATGGAGGAAGAAGATGAAGAAGAGGACTGGACAATAATACCCCTCTTAACCGCACCAAGGTTTGAAAAAACCATGGTTAAGTCAACTCATAGACGGTCAATCTGACGGAAGGGCACAACTGATGACGGAGCAAGTTTTGAGGGGCACAACTGATATTACCAAAAAGATAGGGGCATAACTGATATTGCAACATCTCGAAGGGGCACAAGTGATAAAATCCCTATTTGTTTTTGTGCATTCTCATAAACGTTGCGCTAATGGCAGAAGCACATATCAAGTTGAAGATTAAGGACCTGAAGACCAGCAGCACCGATTCTCCATGTATCCACATGCCACTTCACTTCAGCACCTTCTTTGATGATTCGTTCTCTCTCAGAAGGACAGCTTGTAGCATGATCCTATTCAAAATAATATTTTCAAAAGCTATGCCTAACTGAACTAGAGAAATATGATATGTGTACTCCATACGATAGGCAAGGAAAAAACACACCTTACTTAATGCCAAAGGCTTGCCAGTCCGACATAATATTGTGCGGCAATCACCAGCATTTGCAACAAAAAGTGAATTCCCAAGTATCAATGATGTAATTGCAGTGCAGCCAGGATGCCAGTCTTTCTGAAGTATCCTTTTTGAGTTGCACTGAGATGATAGTTGTTTTCTGAAAGCAACATCCGTTCTTATAAAGGCCTCCTTCAGAGCATCTGCAGGGCTGGAAGAGAAGAAATAGGATGAAAACCCCAAAGAAAAGGACAGTAGCAAGGCAAAGATAAATTTACTTTCTTGTGGAACATAATTGCTGCAAGAATCCAGGCATGGCACGGGCAGAGAACTCAGCAGCAGCTGCACCTGCACAATGAATTTATATTCAAACCTATCGGAAATATAAACAAACAAAAATAAACAAGACTATTATATATATACCTCGATGCCCGTCGAAAATCCCAAACACATGGATGCCCATTTCATTACAAAAATTAGGAAGCAAAATGTGTGTGTCTTCCATTGTTTCCCTCCTTCCACATGTGGCAAATGAACCCCAAGATAGTTTCGGCATATATTTAGAATTCAGTAAATAGCTAGACCAAATTCCGGTTTTCAAATGGGCTGCATCATTACTGAAAACTTGTGCACCAAGAATGAACCAGTTCACGCCCTCTTGAAGACTCCGATGCTCATCAGTATGCACAGGAGGTGTATCAGATGAGAAAACAGAAACCTCTTGATTTTTTTTGACACCTTTTTTTGGCTCTTCTTCATGTACAGTGATCGCCTTTAAGATTTGAATTACTTCGTCAAAAGAGGGCCTTAGTAGAGGGTCTGCATTCCAGCACCTTTCTATGAGTAACAATAGAGCGGGTGAAACACATATTTTTGGATTCGCAAGAAGAGGCCTCAATCCTTCAGCTACAACTGCTGATGTTAGCTTCTGTTCAGTGTAGCTCATTTCAAGAACAGTATGTGCCTGCAACCAAGATGCTTGGCATCAGAGAAACCTATTTCCTTTAAATTACAAAATTCAGTTCTATGTGCACCGAACAGTTGATGCATACCTATGAAAATGTTTACTGTTGGAGAATTCATTGGTAATAAAAATTGACGAACCCAGTAACTACATTGGATACCTGTGCTTCTGCACGCAAGTCTGTGTAAGGGACCACACCAGTAAGGAGTTCACTGCAGAAAAATGTCTGAAACTCAATCACTTTAGTGAAGCATAATGTCAGCATGATTTTGATTGTTTTTACTCTTTATTTTAAATAAATGCAGATATTTATTAATTTTCCAGTGATAAATTAGATGGGAACTTCTGGCTGGGTGAAATGACTATTGTGCAAAAGCGAAAAAATTCCTCCATACTGCAAGGGACGAATCTTATTGCCCTTGAGCGGTCCCGAAACTTCTTTTTGTTATGTAATGTAGTCTTAGCATTTCCATCGTGCTTTGCAAGGGGATTCCAATTTCCTATAGCATGGAAGGCCATATCGCGATATATCGGCGATATTTAAGTATCGGCAGGTCACCGATATATTGCCGATATGGTCGACATTTGGCCTTCCAAGGTCATTTTATTCACAATCCCGGTTCGATATCGGCGATACATGGTACCGATATCGATATGGCCATCCTTGTCCTATAGAAGCCACCTCTTGAAGAGGCGGCTTCCATTATTGTTGTTGTAGTAAAGAATTATAGAGGAAATCGACTCTTGAAGATGCAGTTTAGGTTAAAATCAAAGCATCTTACCTACGGTATATACCAAAAAGAAAGTTTCCTTATCACTCGGGGGCAATAAAATTCGACCCTTGCGATAGGGAGGAATTTTCCTCATGCAAAAGCCAGAGGTTGTTTCTAGGAAGCATAAAGAAGGAACAGGTCCAAACATCAGATATAGGAGATTTTCTGTCCTGAACAGGAACGATTGGGATTTCTTTGACCTCTAGTTTAAGAATTGAAAGGAAAATGAACAAATGCCACAACCAGACTGAAGAACACCAAAAGCTTGAAATTTCAACAGAAACACTGAGTTCCATTCAATTATGAAATTTTGCCAAAAAAATTGAAGCTTAGTGCATGAGCTCTCACGTTGCAGGGTCTGTGCACGGGTTTGCCCCCTTCTAATAGAATTGGGGCTAATCTGCAAAATTTCTAAATGGAGAACCTTAATCTGTCTAACCAAGGAATTTTCTATGTTATTCCTGGAGAAGGAGAACAATTGGTACTAGGAATAGTAGTTGTCCAAAACCAATCACCCAACCACACAAGCACTTACACGGAAATCCTCCTCTATGAGGAGCAACTGCGAAGGTTTTAGACCAAATGGCCTCTCTCAGACAGTTAGTTACCTTTTTTTTCTTTCTTATTAAACAATAGTTGGGTATGTGCAGTTTGTGGAGGTGAGAACCAAACAGATCCACAGTCAAGATCCATTGACCCATATACAGGGGACCTAGTCCACTCAAGTATATGATTGGTGATTCGAAATTTTATTGTCTTAGGCAATGACTATAGTCCGTTTATCATGGATTTTCCTAATAAAAGATTGTTCTGAAATTCGAGTATTGTCAAACAAACTTTCATTACGCACAGACAATACCTTACAATTTATACAGTGTGATTTACCATCTTTTTTTCTCTCGCATCCATCAGACATATTTTGCTTACACCACTTAGCACAATTATGTTGTTGAGTCCTGCTGATATCAGGGTTTTACTTAATCACATAAAGGTCCCAGATAATTTAGGGATAATGTTCTGCATTCTATCTTATCAACTATGTCCCATGGTATGTTCTTGATGGGGAAATTCCTTAACTATTGTTACATCTTGAGGCTGTCCTCTATCCCTGTGTTCTTTCGGATGAGTGCCGATAAAATCTCCCCAGCGGTTAAGTGTCTTTGTAGGGTATTTGCGCCCACAAAAGTACCGGTGCTTTAAGAAGGTATCCAAAAAGTATGATCGGAGTCGAGATGGTATCATTTTTTGCAAGGATTTCTTTACTTTTGTGGGAATATTTATACATCTTGATTCACCTCTCATGGAGATTTACCATTGCAGACACAAGAAACATTTTTCCATTCCGATGCATGTGGTTCATATGGATGTAGTAGTTGATGATCAAGACCCTTTTCAAACAACTGTTGATCCCCACCAGAGACAGCTCCAGAAAATTCCTTCGACTATAAGTGGGCCTATTGATGATAACATGCCCATTGAATTAGGCAAAGCTATAAGATCATCTTAGTACTGTTAATCATATACCACGCCATACTTGTATTGATAACCTAACTCGTGTATTTTTTTTCTTTATCACTGATGAGTCATGTACATGTTATTCCAAGGCACTATTTAGAGGCCTTGCAGGACCCAGATTGCAAAAAGGTAATGGACGATGAGATGGGAGGATTGAGTTCTAAATAGACACGGGATCTTGACTCTTGACCTGATGATGCCATTATTATTATAGAGATAATTATGTAGTCGGTGTATTATTTATTCTATTTCTATTTTCCTGATAATTTCTTATGTAATTTTATGGAATAGACATATTACTCTTTTATGGAAAATCCTAACCCTTCCCACCGCCGCCCCCTCCTCTCTCTCCCTCTCGGCGCCACCGCCGCCCCCTCCCCTCCCTTTCTCGACGCCACCGCCGCCCCCTCCCCTCCCTTTCTCCCTCACCGCCGCCCCCCCACCCTCCCCTCCTTCCCCGCCGACGAGGCCCTCCTCCACCGTTGGTCCCTCCCTACACCGTCGGGGCCCTCCCTACACCGTCGGGGCTCTCCGCCGTTGGGCACCTCCTCCAACGTCGGTGTCTACTCTTCAGCCAGCCTCTCTCTCTCTCCATGGATTTGAGTGTCTAATGTCTACATATGCACTCAAATCCTATACAGTTTATGTAGACAATTCTCTTTTGGTTTACGGATCCTAGTTCTTCGTCTTCGGCAACATGTCAGAAAACAAAGTCGATATGAGCTCTGGGCGGCAACATGTCCTCCATAGGCGCATTCAAAGGTCCTGCGCCAATAGTCAAAATGGATGGGACGAATTATGAGCTCTGGGCGATGTTCATGAGCCTCATGAAGTCGAATGATAAGAAGCACATTCTTACCGATGAAGAACCGACAGCGAAGACTGTGATCAATGCCTCCTAGGAGGCTAATGATTCATATGACAAGGTCTATCTCTCAGGCACATTGTCGATGGAGATTGCAAATGATGTTCTCCATCAACCCACCGTTAACGCGATGTGGGACATCCTGGCGGCCACTTATTCGCAGGTGCGAAATGAGACGAAGATGTTGCAGCTGCAGCATGACATATTCACCATGAAGCAGAATGGCCGGCCACTACATTCCTTGTATACATCCCTACGGGGGATGTTTGAGAAACTCTACAGTACTATACCTCTCACGGCCACACTTGAGCAGTAGAAGACTTTCCGGAATGCTACCATGGTAGGGGTACTGCTCACGGCTCTTGATCCTAAATATGATGTTGCCCGATCGCAGATACTTGCTGATGCTACCATTCCTCCTATGGAGGAAGTTTATCGGAGGCTTAGTCGCGTCTTTGTCTCTTCCAGTACTTCTACTCCATCACCTTCGGTGATGGCTGCATTACGAGGGAGAGGTGATCAGTCTTCATTCCGTGGACTTGGACCTCGTGGTCGAGGTGGTCGTTTTCGCCAACCATGCACTTTTTGCCATCGCACAGGTCACTCTAAGGATACATGATATTCTAAACATGGGTTCCCAGCAATGTTGTAAAAATCGCCCAACTAGCCCGACTAATAGGTCCGACTAGTCTAGTCAGTGGGGTGGCCGACCGAATACCGACTAATTCCGACTAGGCATACTAATAAACCAATTTTTGCTTGTCGATACCATTTTTTTTATGTTTTGTTTTTTTATAAACACACATTATAATATGCTTAATGTTTTATTTGAATTCAATTACTTCTTTTTTATTATGATAGTAATGTACAAAATCTATGTAAATATATGTATAAAAATGAGTTATATATTTAAAATAATCATAAAATTCAAAGCTGATTAAAGTCTAACTAAATCCGATTAGTTGCCCGACTGCCGAATAATCCTTAATCAGTGACCCAGCCAACGACTACCGACTTTTGCAACCTTGGTTCCTAGCATCGGCGCGCGTAGCCGAGCATGTTGCATCTCCGTCAGCATCCACTTCAGATCACAGGTTTGAGGAGTTCATGACGCGATTGCGCGATATTATGCCTCCAGCGTCGACAGATTCTCCAGGAGGTTCTTCAGATATTGCTGCTTCAGCATCTGCCAATACTTCTGCCTCTGCTAGCACCTCGGATAGTGCTTCTGCTTTTACATCCTGTCATAATATCTCCGATTGGATTATGGACTCCGGCACAACACATCATCTTTGACGCGACAGAGATAGACTTGAGTCATACAGAGACATTCCACCAAGACGGTCAGTGATCATAGATGATGGGACTCATTCCCCCATCGTTGGACAGGGAGAGATTACCGTGTCATCTTCCATGCATTTACAAAATGTTCTACATGCCCCTGATTTTTCCATGAATCTGTTGTCTATTAGTCAGATTACGAAGGTTTTACACTGTCGCGCTATATTTGACCCATCTTCTCTTATATTTCAGGACATACTAACGGGCAGGGTTGGTTGTGGCTCTGAGCAGGATGGTCTCTATCGTCTGGTCCGGAATTCCTATGTTGGTGTCTCCTCCTACTCAGTCGGATCAGTCTCTCCGTATACCTCTACGCTTTGTTCACCTCCCACTTCAGAAGATGTGTCATCTCTTGCCTCAGATTTCTCCAAGTTCTCCTTTTCAGTGTGAAGCCTCTCAGTTGGGGAAGCACCACGGCTAGCTTCCCTAGTCGTCAGTGTCAGAGCAGTAGCTCTCCGTTTGAATTATTTAATGTTGATATTTGGGGTCCGAGTCGTGTTCCTGATCATCAGGGACACAGGTTTTATCTTGTAGTGGTTGATGACTTCTCTCGTGGGTCGTGGTATTTCTATTAAAGAACAAATCTGAAGCAGGTGATGTTATTAGAAATCTTATAACTGAAGTACAAAATGTTTTCCTCTCATGTCCAATATGTGCGTAAAGACAATGCGTTGAAATTTTGCACTCGCTCTCTCTCCCATTTCTTTTCGTCAAGAGGTATTATTCATCAAACCACATGTGCTTACACATCTCAGCAGAATGGAGTTGTAGAGAGGAAACATCGTCATCTTCTTGATATTACTCGAACCATGCTTATCCAGAGTTGTGCGCCTATCTCTTTTGGGAGGGATGTTCTTACAACATGTTAACTTGTGAATCGTATGCCGTCCTCTGTACTTGGTGAGAAAAATCTTCTTTCTGTTCTTTTTACAAATAAGAAATTATTTTCTCTTACCCCTCATGTCTTTGGTGTTGTTGCTTTTGTTCACTAGTTGTCTCCAGGACTTAACAAACTCATACCTAGATTGTCTAGTGTGTCTTTGTAGATTACTCTCAGACTCAAAAGGTTACCGTTGTTATGATCCAGTAACCAGGAAATATTCCGTCAGTGCTGCCCCCTCCCCCCCCACGAGGCCGCCGCGTGCCTCCCGACCCCCCGCCCTCCCCCCCGTCGCGGGCCTCCCGAGCCCCCCCCCCCCCCCCGGAGGCCGCTGCGGGCCTCCCTCCCCCCCGGAGGCCGCTGCGGCCCTCCCTCCCCCCCCCTCCCCCCCGAGGCCGCCGCGGACCTCCCGACCCCTCCCCCCCAGAGGTCGTCGCGGGCCTCCCGACCCCTCCCCCCCCCCCCCGAAGGCCGCCGTGGGCCCCCCAACCCCCCCCCCCCCGGAGGCCGCTGCGCCCCCCCTACATTTTTTGAGTCGGTTATGTACTTCTCACATGCAGGTGACAGGTTGGCTTCATCCACATCTAATGACGACGTCTATGTTCCTCCCCCTCTTAGTCTGAGTTCACCTCCGTCTATTCATGTCCCGGTTGTCACACTAACGTCGTCACCACCACAACCACCTATCATGCCCTACCTAAATACTATACAAGTCGGTCTTGTCCTATTCCGGCTGCACGTCAATCATCCAGCACGCCTCAGGTATGTTCAGATGCTATTACTAACGATGGGTCAGATAGAGTGCATGTGCAGGATTCTTCTTTACAGGAGGACGGTGCACCGACGAGTACAGTAGATGATGATCTTGATGACCCTATTGTTATTCGGAAGCAGAAACGTACTTGCACGTCATATCCCCTTGCTTCACAGGTTTCCTTTTACCGTTTCACAGGGACTTCCAGAGATTAGTTGTGGCTTTATCTTTCATGGAGATACAACGGAATTATCAGGATGCTATGAAGAGTGACTGCTGGAGGTTGGCTATGGAAGAAGAAATGGTTGCTTTACAGCCACCGGGTACATGGAGCTTGGTTCACGCTCCCGCAGGCGCATCTAACGTTAGCTGCAAATGGGTATTCACAGTAAAGTACCACGCAGATGGGGGCCTTGACCAATACAAGGCAAGGCTAGTGGCGAGAGGCTTCACCCAAACATATGGTGTGGATTAGATGGATACATTCTCTCCAGTGGCTCGTCACTCTACTCTTCGCATTCTTATGTCTGTTGTTGTGGTACGTGACTGGTACATATTTCAACTTGATGTCGAGAATGCATTCTTGTATGGCGATCTGCAGGAAGAAATCTACATACAGCAGCCACCGAAGTTTGCTGTTGAGGGGGAGAATCATATGGTGTGTAGACTTCACAAGGCGATATACTGCATTAAACAGAGCCCAAGGGCGTGGTTTCAGAAGCTTTCCCATCTAATTAAACGACAGGGATTCAGAAGATCAAATACGGATCACTTGTTGTTCATTCAGAAGACTTCTAGAGGTACGGTTGTCATCATGGTATATGTTAATGATATTCTAGAGGAGATGATGCTCAGGGGATAGAGATGGCAAAAGCATTCTTGGGTCGTCAGTTTGTTACGAAGGATCTTGGTACCCTACGATACTTTCTGGGTTGGAGTTTGCTAGGAATGCAGAGGGTCTTGTGATGACCCAAAGGAAATGTATTACAAATTTGCTGGTTGAAACGGGCATGGTTGGATGTAGACCCTCGAGTACTCCTATGGACTCAAGTATGAAATTATATGACAACGATACTGAGGAGGAGGACAGGAGAAGATATAGAGAAATGTAGGGTAAGCTTCTTTACATCACTACAACTAGACTTGATATTGCCTTTGGAGTAAGTCGAGTGAGCCAGAGAGCTAAGACAGATACATATGGATGCCATATATGTGATACTAAGCTATCTAAAGTCTTCTCCAGGCTCATGATTGCTGTTTAGAAAGGACACAGATTTATCTATCTCGGCCTGTGCGGATGCAAACTATGCAGGAGTCCTAAGGATCGAAAGTTTACTTCAGGCTTTGCAGTTTTTGTGGGCAGCTCTCTAGTTTCTTGGAAAAGCGAGAAACAAACTATTGTGGCTAGATCTAGTGTTCAATCTGAATATAGGTCCATGGCACAAGTAAGCACGGAGATGATGTGGGCTCGAGCTGTACTTGAAGACTTGCATATAGATGTACCTCTACTCATGCAGCTACAGTGTGACAATCAAGCTGCTTTGTTCATTGTCAATATTCCAACCTTTCATGAAAGAACAAAACATATTGAGGTAGACTTCCACTACACTATAGATATGATCTAGAAGGGCCTGATTTCTACTTCACATGTTAGTTCAGGGGAGCAGACTGTCGACATCTTCACCAAGTCATTGCTCAGAGGACCGTTTCAGAGATGTTATTCCAAGCTAAGCATGATTGATATCTATGCTCCATCTTGAGGGGGAGTGTAAAGATAATTATGTAGTCAGTTTACTGTTTATTCTATTTTCTGATAACCTCTTATGTAATTTACCCAGGGGGCCTCTCTATATAAGAGAGCCAAGGGTTCTATGGAATAAACAAATTACTCTTTTCCACCAACAATTATAACCAAATGTTGAGCGTGCTTTGTTAATATCATCCAAATAGTTTCATGTAGCAGCTCATGGTCAGATTTATAGTCAATGGCTTTACTTAAACCTATAAGGAGTACTTTGGGCTTTCTAGCGTGGCTTTTTTTAGCATTGTTTTTGTTATCCTTTCTGTTGCGGTGAACAAGAACTAACCACTATATCAGCTTGCTATTAAGAATCCCACCAATAAAAGTGAGGAGTATAACTCTGTATCAAGGAAGTCTCGGTAACATTTAAGCGATGAAAATTGTGGAGAAAAGAGACGAATGAGGTGTCTATTCCGTAGGATTAGGGCCTCTTATATAGAGAGAAAACCCTAAAGCAGTGTTCGGAAATGCGTTACATGCGGCCGCATATGCGGCCGCATATGCGTATTCGGTCACTTGACCGAACCGCATATGCCATATGCGGCAATATGCGGTCAAAACGCATATGCGGTCAAAACGCATATGCGGTCTGCATATGCAGCCGCATATCTGATAGGACTCATGTCAATCCTTGATATGTTGATAATCGTGCAACTGTTATATCATCATTTACATTGATGTATCTTTTCATTATTCTCGGATATGTTGCATTTGGGAATATAATCTAAGGCATTTTTTCTCATATCCATTTTATCCCTTGGAGATACACATTACACATATGTGTATGATTTTGGGTTGTATACCTATGATTATTCCTTAGCTTTTATTGTCCATAAGATCTATATATACATTAAAGGTTTTGTTATAGAATTCATGTGTTTATGGTTGAATCCAAGTATGTATATATATACACTAAATTCAAAACACACACTAAAAATTATTCAATTTATAGTATCATGCTTATATCTCATTGATTATATTATCTTATTTGAAATTTGTGATCTTGGATTTTGGTAGATCATCAACTTTTTTATATAATTACATTTTATTATTTATTTTATAATATTCTAAATTAAATTATTATAAACTGTATAAGCCGCATATACCTTTGTATACTCCTCTGCATGCCCGCTTACTCTCTTTAGACCGCATGACCGAACCGATACCGCATACCGCATTTCCGAACCTTGCCTTAGAGAGTACCAAAGAAAAAATACATAAATACCCCCAAGGGTTACAGAACCCGAAAGGTTAAGGTTACAGAACCTGAAGAGTTAAGGGTTACAGAACCCGAAAGGTTACGAGCATAAATGTAAGTATAATAACTCTAACACTCCTCTTCAAATAATGCCCAACTTGGATACTAAGTACATGAGGTGCTTCCTTGGAAGAGCCTTTGTGAAGATGTTTGCAAGTTGAAGTTCAGTGGAGATGTGTCAAGTGTTGATTTGTCCTCGTATTGCATCATGAAGGAAATGGCAATCAACTTCAACGTGTTTTGTCCGTTCAGGGAAAACTGGATTGGTGGCGATGTACGTGGCGAACTTGTTGTCGCAGTATAAGGGTACAGGAGTGGCGAATGACATGCCAAGTTCTATTAGGAAAGAGACAAGCCATATGATCTCACAGGTGGCCTGAGCCATTGCCATGTATTCTGCTTCCGCACTGGATCTGAAGAGCGTTGTCTACTTCTTGTTACGTCAAGTGACAAGGTTATCCCCAACAAACATGGCATATCTTGTAGTGGATCGACGGTCCTGAAGAGAGCTGGCATAGTAAGAATTTGTATAGACGGAGATATTAGTATACTCATTCACCCCACAGAAGAGTCCACGTCCGAGAGATTCCTTCAAATATTGAAGGATAAAAAGATCATCCTAACAATGGCTGTAAAGAGGCTTCTCCATATGTTGTCTAGCTCTGCTCAAAGCATATGATATATCTGGCCTAGTAACAGTGAGATAAAATAATTTTCCCACTAAGCGTTTATACCGTGTTATATCCTCAAAAGTTGGATCAACAAATGCTGAATATTTTCTCACTTCTGCAGGGATGCCAAATGGCTTACATCCAAGTAGTCGTGCCTCAGTCAGAATATCGGGCAATACTTCCTCTGTGAAAGATGAAGCCCCTTTATAGTGTGTATTGCCTTGATGCCAAGAAAATAACGAAGTTGGCCGAGGTCTTTCGTAACAAAGACCTTCTGGAGGAAGGTCTTGGTCTCCTATGTACCATCTACATCATCTCCCGTGACAACCATATCATCAACATAGATAGTAAGAATGATCGTGTCAGTAAACCATCGTTTAACAAAGACAGAGTAGTCAGATGTTGGCCTATGAAAACCAAGTGTGTTGATCTTCGTAGTGAGCTTGTCAAACCATGCCCTGGGGTTCTGCTTCTGGCCATAAATGGCCTTGCGTAATCGACATACATGCTCCCCCTCGACTACATACCCTGGTGGTTGCATCATGTAGACCTCCTCAAGATCACCATAAAGAAAGTCATTCTTCACATCAAGCTGATAAATAGGCCAAGCCTTGTTGGCAACAACAGAAAGAATGGTATGTATCGACCGAAGTTCTCAAAATAATCAGCTCCAAAGGTTTTTGTGAAACCTTTGGCAACAAGTCTGGCTTTCAACCTGTCAATAGAACCATCAGGCGACTATTTGGTCGTGAGGACCCATCGACAAGCCACAGGGCAAACTCCCGGGGGCACGACACAAGATCCCACGTGTACTGGGAGGTAGGTGCATCCATCTCCTCATCAATGGCATGTCGCCAACCATGATCCTGCATTGCACTGAAATGATCTCTTGGAACAGAAATAGCATTCAGAGCATCTGCAAATCTCTTGTCACAGCTAGATAAACCATCTATAGAAGTAAAATGCAACATGGGGTGATACGTACATTGCCTTTTTGCTTATGTAGAGATATAGGAAGCTCCTCGATTACATCCGGGGTAGCAGTGGTTATCATCCTGCAAAAAAGGGGCAGGAAAAGGTGCAGACACTAGTGTAGAAGATATAGAGGTACGCTGGCGAGTATAGACGATTGGTGGAGGAGGGAGGTCCAAAGGAATGTCACTCGCAGTCTGTGTGAAATAACTTGTTTGCTCAAAGAATGTGACATCAACAGACACATAGTATCGATGCCCAACAAGATCATACAAGCGATAACCTTTCTAGGTACGAGAGTACTCAAGAAAGACACATTTGATGGCACAAGAGGATAATTTTTAAGCAGCATGAAAGTTATGGACAAAGGCAATACAACCAAAAATCCGCAGAGGTATGGGAAAAGAAGACTCAGACTCGATAGGGTAAAGTAAGGGCAATGGAGTTGCCCTTCTATAATAGACGAAGGAACACGGTTGATGAGATAAATTGCAGTAAGGATAGCATCTCCCCAATAATGTTTAGGAACACTCATTTGACTAATAAGAGATATGGCAACATTTAGCAAGTGTCGGAGTTTCCTCTCAACTATGCCATTCTGTTGTGAGGTATATGGGCATGATGCTTGGTGAACAGTTCCCTGGAACGCAAAGAAAGAGGTCAAGTCATGTTGGGTTAACTCAAGAGCATTGTCAGTACGAATGATCTTAACAATGTTGGAAAAGAAGTTTTAATGTCAAGATACAACACCAACAAAATTGGAATCCAAGGGTGTGTCAAAATAATATAGGTTGTTCTTCTCATGACCCCTACCAAAAATATGCCTCGTCTGAATGTCTTGAAAATAACAAGACTCATCAAATATCACACGGCAATGAAGCTCAACACAAAGCTTGTGAACTGACAGCAAGCTAAGAGGAAAATCAGGAGCACAGTGAACCCCAAAAAGTTGAAGCTTGGAAGAGAATTCCAAAGTTCCGATAGTAGTAATCGGTGATTGAGTCTCATTATCGACTCAAACTGACTTCACAGAGGTAGATGGTACCGAAAAGGTGAGCAGACTATCTTCTCCACTAAGATGAGTAGCGGCACTGGAATCAATAATCCAAGATAGAACATGAGTGACAGAAGAGTTGGGTATTGTACCTGAAGGAGTAGCCCGAGCAACAGTGGTAGTAGGCCCTGGAGTCTGAAGGATCTGCATCAGGCAGGAGTAATCTACATCATTAAGATGAACAATCTTTCAACTAGAGGTTGGTGTAGGTGATGCCTCTTCCACATCATAGGCATCCACATATGCATTATTGGTGTGATAAGAACGTACGCCAAACTTCTGCTAGCATCGTTCAATCGGGTGGTTCCACCTTCCAGTACATGGGGCAATAGAGTCTCGCCCACGACCACGGCCAAAGTCACAGCCTCGTCCAGATTCTCTTCCACGACCATGACTTCGATCGCGATCGCGTCCTCCTTGTAAGTCGTTTTTGCCTCCTCTTCTAGATGAAGCAATGTGTGCAAAGTTTTCTGTTGACGGTAAGACAGAAGGCCAGGCGGTCGATGTCTTGAGTTCCTCAAATCGACCAAAGATGACCTTCAATGTTGGTAGTGTGTCTGATATAAGAAATTGCTCCTTTGTTGCATGGCATTTAGAATGCAGGCCATCAAGAGGTATACACGCCAATCACAATGCTCATGTATCTGTTTTGTGCAACGTGAGGGCTGGAATATTGCAAGCTCCTCATACAGGCTGGAGAGATGCCTGTAGTACTCGATGAGGGTGGAATCATCTTGAGATGCCGACCAGATTCGCCTGTAAATGTCTGCAAGGCGTGACTTTATCTTCTTCTGGGAGTATGTTTTCTAGAAATCCTCCCATATTTCCTTGACCGTATTTTTGTAAAGAATATTTGAGGTAATGTGAGGCTCAACACTGTTGGTGATCCAGTTGATAACCGAGTAGTTGTCTGTCTGCCAGTTGTCGTACTCTTATCCTTTTTCATATAAAGGATCTTTAGTCAGAAAGTAGAGTTTCCTCTTACCACCAATGAACACCATAAAAGATCGAGACCAAAACACGTAATTTTTTGTACCCTTGAGTTTGATAGCAGTGCCTTGTGACGTATTCATGGTCAAGGGCCTTGTCTCGACAGAAGAAGGCATCATAGTGGTCATAAAACAGAAAGAAGATCTTACAATCAACTAATGATGCATATAAGGGCTAGAAAATGCCCTATAACTCATGTTTGCCCTTGAATAAGGGCAGAAAAACCTCAACGGATAGCAGAATTGGATTCACGGCAGCGGTCCAGGATGAGTTTTGGATCTCCAAAGAGACCTACGGTATCCGTGGAGGGTAGTTGTGGGGCTGACGACCTTCGTAGGAGGTCCTGTTGGTAGCGGGAGAGTTGCGACCCCGTTGGTGGCACTAACGGGCCTTCGTGGGTGGTTCCAGTCATGGTTTGAAAAAACTAGCCTCGAGGCGGTCGAGGCGTACGCCTCGAGGCGAGGCAGTCCCTTTAGCCTCGAGGCATACGCCTCAGACCAGTCCTGTGAGGCGTGCGCCTCGGGTGGTCGAGGCGTAGCCTCGAGGCGGTCGAGGCATTTCGTGAGGAGTTTTTGTTTTTTTTGAAATATTTTTTTATTATTTTAATGATTTACTTAGTAAATGAGAAGATTATAAATATCTATTTATTTAGGATAATGATTATATAAGATGAATGCCTAAATATGATGTTTCTTTCAAACCCATAACTTCATGTTTACAATTAATGTATCCAACTATTTCGGCAAACTCTTATTATTTTACTCTTAATGAATGAATTGATAAATATTAAATTAAACATTATTTGTAACTTAACAAGATTTGCAATATATCAAGCAAATAAAATGGATAATGTTCACGGTTTCTCATGTTGCCTTATATTATATATTAGACATAACATAAATTTCTTCGACATATATTTAATCGTACTTTTAATTACAACAATATTTCAAAGATTTGCTCAAAATGGATATAATTCATGGTTTCTCGTGCGATCATATATTATATGTTAGACATATAACATAAATTTCTTCGATATATATTTAGTCGTACTTTTAATTACAACAATATTTCATAGACATATATGTATTGTTTAATTCTTTCACAATATCTATGGTCAATGAATTCCTCTTTGATTGGATGAAAATGTGTAGAAATGTATATGATGTTTTTCTATCTTCTATTTTGGGGTTCTTATATTTATTATTTCATCATATCTTTTAGTGTAAATTATTATATACTGGGCAAAGAACATATAATTACGTTGAGATATATATAATTGTAGTTTTATACAATTTTTTCTATATAATTATAGGCTTACGCCTCGACCGTCTCGAGGCTACGCCTCGCCTCGATTCCAAGGACACTGCCTCGTTCCGCCTTTCGTTTTTTCAAACCTTGGTTCCAGTAGCATCGATAGGTGTTGGAGATGCTCCTTTGGGGTCGAGTTGCTGCACTGGAGGCGATTGGAGGGCCTTGCGTGGGGCCCTAATCCAGGGAAGAGGGCTCGCGCAGGCTTTTGTGATGCTTGAAGGTGGTGGTGGGGATTTTAGATCAGAACCTCGATCTAGGATCGTTGCTCTGATATCATATGGAGAAGAAAGACGAATGAGGTGTCTATTCCATAGGACTAGTGTCTCTTATATAGGGAGAAAACCCTAGAGAGTACAAAAAGAAAAATATATAAATACCCCCGAGGGGTTACGGACCCTGAAGGGTTAAAGGTTATGGAACCCGAAGGGTTAAAGGTTACGGAACCCGAAAGGTTATGAACATAAATGTAAGTATAATAACTCTAACAAAAGTGTTGGCGCTTGATAGTATTGTAGCATTTGAAAGTATATGCATACTAAGTCTAATGGATAATCCCAAGAAACTTGAAGAACTAAGACAGCTGAGCAATACAAAATTCCAAAACATTGCCAGAGCGAACAAACTTAACAATAGCATAAAAAGATTTATTCAATTATAAAAGCTTGCATAATAGAATCAGTCTCATACTTATTTTTCATTAGAAAAATCCAAGGATATCTGAAAAATCACCAACAATAACTAGATAAAATATGTGCCCCTGATGATCAAGAACACGAGTAGGACCCAAATATCAAAATAGAAGTCAAATAAAGAATTAATGTACGATTCAGACAATTGGGAAGACAGGTACAATGATGCTTCCCAAGTTGGCAAGCATCACCACTTATTATCTCATCAAGTGTATCACGTCTTCCATGTTAGAAGAAAAGGTTTCTTATTTGATTGTGTTTCGCGAAAGTATCTCTTCTCTATAACACCTCATGGTTTTTGTTGTGTGACCTTTGTCTGTCACTTGACTCGTCGCAGGATAAGCTCTCTCCCAAATCTATCAAATGTTCCTTTGTTGGTTATTCTCATACACAAAAAAGAGTATTAATGCTTTGATCCTATCGAGCGAAAGTACTATGTCAGTGTTAACATCACATTCTTTAAGTCTGTCATGTATTTTTATCCCATAGGTTACAGGATAACATTCTCTGAGTCTAATGAGGAGGTAAATTTCACATCCGCCTCTTGCTCCTACCTTGTTTCGTGTGATTCAAACTTTGTTTTGTGTGTATATTCGTAGACTTACTGTTGGACGCCCTGCTTCTATATCATACCCATCATCCAGCACACCCCATGTAAATTATGAAACACTTGTTTTCCATTGATGGCAATGTTGATGTCTCTATACAGCATGAGATTGACTATACAACATAAGAGTGCAGCTATCGAGGAGATTATCATAAAGGAGGTGGATCCTTCCGATTATCATAAAGGAGGTGGATCCTTCCGATGATTTAGACCAACCCATTGTGCTTAGGAAGAGGAGGCATACGTATGTTAGTAGGCTCAGGACATGTTTCATTAGGGTGTCTATCATTTTTTTTAGGAATAAGGTGTCTATTATACGGGCTTCATGATGTTTCAGGTGGAATTGTTAGCTGCTACAATTCCAAGCACATATTAGAAGGCTATGCAGGACAATAGCTATTATTTCTATGGAGGAAGAATAGATGCACTCTAGTCAATAGGCACATAGAGCTTGGTTCCTACCCAGCAGGCGCTTCTGTGGTTGGTTACATGTGGCAAGCGGATTCATTCAGACATATGGGGTGGACTATCAGGATGCTTTCTCTTCTATATGGCACATCACTCCACTCTATGGATCCTCGTCCCTTTGTTCCAGTAGTGAGAGATTGGGCGCTCTCCCAATTTGATGTCAAGAATACCTTTCTGTACGCGACTTCCAAGAGGAAGACTATATATAGCAGCCACCTGGGTTTGTTGTTGATGGGGAAAGTTAAAAGATATGCAGACAACATAAGGTTGTTTCTGGCCTTAAATAAAATCCCATAGCATGGTTCGAGATGCACTCAGATCTGATAGAGCAACGGGCTTCAAGAGATTAAATACATATCACTTGTTCTTTGTTCACAGGGCATCACGAGGTATTGCCATTATTTTTGTCTATGTTGACGACATTATTATTGCAGGAGATGATTTACAAGAAATCATTGTGTCAAAAGCATTCCGTGGATAGCAATTTGTCACCAAGGACCTTAGAGAACTGTGATAATTTATGGGATTTTAAATTTGAAAGGAATCAAAGAGGACAAGTGATGACTCAGAGGAAGTACATTATCGATCTCTTTCTATTGTAATGGCATATTGCATGCATGCCACTACTCATATGGATCCCAACATGAAGCTCTAAGACGATACAGATGATGTAGGCAAGAGGAGATATAGGGAGCTCGTTGAGAAACTCATATGTGTGACTATCGCCAAAGCAAACATATCCCTCGATGTGATCAAAGTCAGCCATTTTATGGATCAGCCACATCGGACACATGTGGATGCAGTTACCATGCTCCTAAAGTACCTGAAGTGCACATTAGATACATCATTACTCTTCGGTAAAGGGACATTCCATGATATTGCAGCCAGTGTAGATGTAGATTATGTAGAATCTCCTAGAGACAGGAAGTCAACGACTTGCAATGTTGATAGAAAGCTCATTGATCTTATGGAAAAGCAAGATTCAAAATGTTGTTACTAGGTCGAATGTTGATAGGAGTACAGAGACGTGGCACAAGAAAGCACAGGGATGATATGAGTCAGGTCGGTTCTGACTGACCTAGCTATTGACTTACATCTTCTCATGCAGCTACTTTGTGACAATCAAGATTCATTGTTCATTACCAACAATCCAACATTCCATGAGAGAACCAAACACAGCAAGGTAATTGCCACCACACTAGAGACATGTTACATATTCATCTCTACATCCCATGTCCATTCAGGGGAACATATTTATTAAGGCTTTGGCCAATGGGTGGAATTGGGCATTGGGTTGGGCTGGCCCGACTAGGCCAAAAACCGACCCGTATAGCCCAACCAAACCCAAACCTGAAATTTAGTGGATGGGTCGTAGGCCTCAAAATGAGCTCGTATTGATTATCGGACCGATTCGGGCCTGAGAATGCCCCAACCCACAAGCCCGATAGCCTAACCTATACGATATAATTATATCCAGTAGATTCATGTTTGCTCCAAATACCATGTTCTAGCGTTTATATCTTTATTTCGATTTTAGAATAAATACTTAGACTCATTAATAATCATATCCATCAGCGTGGATTGAGGACATTGTACATTAATATGCAAGATTATTACATTAATATGCAAGAATGGAATCTGTATCCTCAAATTTTAGAGCATGTAAAACTGTAAGTAACCAATTTGTATTGGGTCATAGTGCCCGCATCTACAATAGAATACGTAATGGTGAATTGAATGGGTGGTTTAAGTTGCCATATTTTTACCACATTTTGTTTCCAACATACAACTAATGTCAAAATCACAAATTAGTTGTCGTACTTAAAGTATTAAACATGCACACATGCATAAGAAACAACCAGATAAATGCAAGAAGAACAGAACACCTGATATTGGTGTACATAGGTGTTAAATTGAGCCGGTCCAACCCGAACCCGATCCAATTTGTTTGGACTTAGACCTGGAATTTGAAAGTAAAATGGGCCTAGCCCGACCTATCAGCCCATATACTTAAATGGGCTTGGGCCGAGCTAACTCAAACCCGACCCGGCCAGATGCCTAACCCTACCAATGGGGCACTCAAGAAGTGTTCTTCCAAGCTGAGCATGGTAGATATCTATGCTCCAGCTCGAGGGAGCTAACTCACTCTATTTTCCTTAAAATTCGGAAAATTCCAAAAATATTACTGTAGCTTCATTTAATCATATTTCACTTTCAGTAAATTTTGCATAATTTTGCATTTCGTTTGCACGAAAAATTGCATAAAACCGCCAAAAAGGTTTGCATTTTTCATTGTTGCATAACCCTAAAATTCCAAAAAAATACATTTTCCATTCATCATTGGATTAGGTTTCCAAGAAAAATATAACTTGACTAATTTGGATTAATTTCACATTAAAATTAAATTTGGCTAAGTTGCTTATTTTCTTAATAACCTAATTCATCCGCATTTATGCATTGGCATTTACTTTGCATTAAAAAATTTACAAAAAAATCATCTTGGAAAACCGTGAGCCAATTCATATAACTTGATCGAAGTTGTTCCTTTGCTTCCTTGAGTCAATCCTGGGGCTTGCCCAGGTTAAAAATACATATCGTCGCGCAATCACTAATTCGTTGGTTATTTGATTGGTGCGGTTAATTTTTAATCGATCCTGATTGTCCGACTACAACAAATACAACACACATTTTTCAAATTAAATAGGGCAATTCAGTAGTCCATCAAAAATCAAAAGAACTGAAAGAACTAGATTTTTCAAATATGCGTATAATGCCAGAAGACCTGAAGAAATGAAATAATTGATTAGTACAAAACTCTAAGGTATTATCAGAACGAACATTCTTTATTATAGCAGAAAAATGTTCTTTATTTCATAAATATATTATTGAATGACAAACGTAGCCTCACATTTGTTTTTCATCGAAAAAATCCATGACAATCTAGAGTAATCATCCACAGCTACAAGATAAAATATGTGCACCTGATGGTCAGGGATACGATTGAAACCCCTCATATCAAAATATACCAACTCAAATAAAGAATTATTGCTACGACCCTGACAACCAGGATAACTAGAACAGTGATGCTTCCCAAGCTAGCAAGCCTCACATTGAAAGGTAGATCTGGAAGAAATTTGAGGGAAGACTCAATATAGCTTCTACAAAGGAAGATGACCGAACCAAAGGTGTCACATGTAGGGGGGGATTGACCTAGTGGGAATGGAAGAGGCACCAGCATATGAAGATTGAATCAGTCTGTAGAGACCCCCTTGCTCCGACTACATCCAATCACGCTACATGTGAGTATATCCTGAAATATAAGAGAAAAGGAGTCAATGATGACACGATAATGTAAATCCTTGGATATTTAACTAACTAATAATAAATTCATTGAGAAATCAGGGGCATGAAGAACATTCAGCAAATTCATGGATTGTATCAATCCGATCTTCCCATATCGAGAAATAGGGGAATGCATGCCAGTAGCAATAACTTTTGTTCTGCCAAGTTGAATAGTTCTGTAGGAAGTGAACTAACCCATGTACCAACACAATTGACAAGTTGCACCTAAATCCATGATCCACTCCAAGAGGTATGCCCTATGATAAATAATAAGGGCATAAATTGTACCTGAAGTACCGGTACAAGCAGTGGCAATGAAGTCAGATGAACCAGATAGAGCACTATAAGATCCAGAAGTGGGAGGCATGATCTCCCTCGGACATGAGATTAACTCATCGAACTTCTTATCAGAAGCGATAGCAGGAGCCTGCTCAACAGCACGGGCAGATGCTGCAAATCCATACTTAGAATAGCATGTGTCCTCGGAGTGACCGGAGCAGTGACAGTAAGTGTACGAGGATGAGGATCATGAATAATCCATTCCTCTATCACATACCTTGTTTTCTGAACTGTGAAGATCATCCTCTATCGTGAGATGCGGCCATTACCGAGGAGATTGACAAAGGAACGATCATCCTGCTAAGTCTACGATATGCTTCCTCTATGATAGGTATGGTAGCATCTTCCCATGGAAGCCATACCGCAATATATCGGTGACATGTCGAAGATATTTTAATATCGACAGGTGTGACTGATATATCACCGATATGGCTGATATTTGGCCTTAGAAGGCCATTTTCTTTACGAAATCGATTAGATATCGGCGATATGGCGTCGATATATCCTCAATATATCGACGATATATCGTATAGATACAGTACCTGATATGGCCTTCCATGCCGCACGTCACACCACCAGGCAGCTTCACCTCCAACCTCTAGTTCCAAGTGATTCAGGTTTTCATTTAAAAAAATATTTTTTTAAGGTGCTAGCCAATCGTCTTAGGAATGTTCTGGATGTTCTTGTGATGCCGCCGCAGACGGCATTTATTCCGGGGCGGCAGTTACTGAAGGGTGTGGTTTTGGCTTCAGAGATGGTCTCGGATTGGAAAAGAAGGGGTGTTGCTAGCTTCCTGTGGAAGGTGGACTTTTCTAAGGTGTATGATTGTTTAAGTTGGAAGTTTATCAGGGCAACGTTGGCAAAGAGAGGGTTCCCGGACGTTCGGATAGATTGGATGAAGAGATGCATTTCGACTGCATCACCCTCGGTTCTGATTAATGGGGAGCAGGAGGGTGGTTTATTTCAACCACAAAGGGTAGTGCAACAGGGTTGCCCCAAGTCCTTCTCCTTTTCGTTTTGGAGGCAGATGGCATGACAGTGCCAACTTTGCAGTACGCAGATGATACTATTTTCTTCATTAAAGGTGGGTGGCGGAGAATAGAGTGGTTAAAGCGACACTTGATATTTTTGGTGAGGTTTCTGAACTGAAAGTGAATCGGGCAAAGTCTGCTTTCGTTCCATTTAACCTTTCTTCGGATGAGGAAGCGGCTTATGCTGGGATCCTTGCTACAAAGTGGAGAAGCCTTCCGATTAATTATCTGGGTCTGCCTCTCATGTGTGGGTGTATTAGACGGATTGGCTGGCCACCGGTTGTGGAGGAGCTGGAGAGGAAGCCAGATGGCTGGAAAGCATAGTACCTTTCGAGTAGTGTTTTTGAAACCGGACCGGACCGGCCGGTTCGACTGCTCCGACCGGTGAACCGGGCCTGGACCGGTCCGCAGAGAGTGGACGAGTTTCTGTGTCTTTCTGAAAGATTTGCAAGACTGGAAGGCTCTTCGAAGGGAAGGCGTTCCCAATGCTGGCAAGATGGGAATTTCACCATTAAAAAGGCCTAAAGGGCTTCCTCACATTCTCTAACGGGCTCGGAGGTTGCTTGGGATTGTTCTAGAATCTAGGGATGGAGGGTGCCTGCAAGGGTGAAGATTTTTATATGGCTATTGAGAAGAGAGCGTGTTATGACACCTGCTCCTAGGGCCATGTTTTTTCTCGGTGTGGAGGGTTGTGGAAGATGCAGGTCTGTTTTGGAAGATATCGATCATTTATTTTTCGGTTGTAATGGTTCGGTGGAGACATGGAGTGCTACGAACATCTTAGGTGTACAGTGGAGTGATAATGATGCGGCGTGACCTCAAATTATAGGGCCGAATTTTTAATTAATTTAGTGGTCCATTTTATTTACGTTTTTTTTAATGATCGTATCTCTAATTAAATAAATGAGATTGCATGTGATCTCAAGCAATTAGTTGTCGATCTTGAATTTTAAATTAGTTAGAGTCATTTTAGGATAAAGTGGTTGTCAATTTAATTTCGTTTTCTATTTTTGTAATCTCATCCCTTCTATATAAAGCGATGAGGGTCCATTGTTTTAATCAGTTCAGTATTATGAAAATTTGAGATTTATCTCTCTCCTTCTCGTCTCTCTCTCCCCCACGTGATCTCCGCGGTTCTTCCTCCTCGAATCTCGCGCTACAGGCGTGATTTCTTCTCTCAACCCTTCCCTTATTCTTCCACCAAAAATTCCACCAAATATTTTAAATTCGATCGTCGCGCCAAATCCGCATTTGCATCATTTGGTATCAGAGCATGGCCTACAGATCGTCCTCACGATCTAACGATCCGTCCAAGCGTTCACGCCGACATGCGACGAAAGACTATCAGACATTGTAGTGGAAACGACAAGACGAAGAATTTTACAAACAGGACATGGACGCACGACGTGAGTTCCAAATTCTCCAGTCCGAGTTTCGAGCTCTTATGGCTAACTTCGAAGCCTCCCGCGCCGCCCAATCAAAGCCTCCAACCCCCGAAGCTGTTGTCACGAGTTTTGACGACGAAAGCCGCACTGTGGAGGAAGATTCGACCCCTGTCCAGGGCATTTCGGAAGAAAAAAATGACGCAATGGCCGCTGTCCAGGATGTTTCAGATCAGCCCACATCGTCGATAACGTCCCCGATGTCAACTCTAGCCCCACTACAGCCCCACATTGGCAGCCCCGCACCATCGGGCCCCCTTCTCACGGCCCCGGCGGCTCCATCCCTACCCCCAACCCCGCTTGCTCCCGTTTTCCCCACCCCCGCGATTCCTGCAAAGGCCCCTGCCCCCGCACCACCCCTCGTTCGCCGCCGCCCACCTCAGAACCCCGCATCCCTCCCGCGCATAAAATCTCGAGGCCCTGCCTCCCCGCGACGCCGCCCCTAACTCCCCCATCGCCGCCCTCGCCACCTGCACCCCTCCAAGCCGCCTCGCCCCCTCCTCTATTGTTCTGTTCCGCCGCCGCTGCCCGCCCTAAACCCCGCCCCGCCTTAGCTGTCGCCCTCCCAAAACCGCGGCGTAGGTTTCGGCTCCCTTGGGGGAAAGGAGCCCGAGTCCTTCGGACTCGTGGAATGCTTCCCCAGGAGCATTCCCGTGATGTTAGCCACTTAGGGGGAAATTGCAAAAGAAAACCCCCTGGAAACCCTATTTGCAGAAAGGCCAAAATTGAGAGGAATTTAAGGAAGAATGAAGGGGTACGAAAATTGCAATTAAAACCCCTGCTGCGGAAATATTTAAAGAAGAGGGCTGAAAAGAAGAAATCTGAGAATCTTCCTTATCCAAATAGGACTATGACCTTGGGTTTCAACTATTTAAGGGTCCCATGGCTTCATTCATTGGACACCTCTCCCCTTCTACTCTCCTTGTGATGCTATTTTGCTATGGACTCTCCACAAGCCATGTTGTTCATGCCTCATCAATTCTTCGAGCATCACGTCAACGGGAAAAAAAATCAGATGGACGCCCGCCTATGCATCGCACCTGCTCTTCCACCACGAGGGCCACGTCACCAACGCCCGCGTGTGGATTCCGTCTTTCGCTCCGCGTCAATTTTTCCAGGGGATGACTGCGAATGCGGATTCGGAATTGTCAACCTCCAAGCCTGCAGATTCAACAATTCGTCGGGAGACGAATTTTTAAAAGCGGAGGAAACTTGATGCAGCGTGGAACCAAAGTATAGGGCCGAATATTTAGTTAATTCTATCGGTCAATTTTATTTACGTTTATTTAAGTTGTCGTGTCTTTAATTAAATAAATGAGATCGCATGTGATCTCCAATAATTAGTTATAGATTTGAATTTCAAATTAGTCGGTTAATTAGTTAGAGTCAATTTAGGATAATTAATTGTTTTACTATTTTTGTAATCTCATCCCTCCTATATAAAGGGATGAGGGTCCATTGGTTTTAGACAGTTCAAGTTAATGAAAAATTGAGATCTTTATCTCTATCTCCGTCTCTCTCTCTCACGCGTGGTCTGCACGTGTTCTTCTCCAAACCCCTCGTATTCCCAACGAGTTTCTTCTTCTCAACCCCTCCAAGTTCTTCCACCAAAAATCCACCGTCAAAATTTAATTTCCAACGTCGCGCCAATTTTCGATCCGCATATGGCTGATTTCGAGTACCTACGCACCAAATCAAAGCCGCCAACCAACGAACGTGAAGCTGACGACGAGAATCTCGCCATCGACGATGAAACAGCCGCTGTCCAAACTGTTTCAGAGGCAGAAAGGACTGAAACGTTTGCTGTCCAAGAGGTTTCGGACCAGCCCCCATCACCAACGGTGACCCCAATGGCAGTCCCAGCCCCCCCCCCAACAGCTCCCCAGGTCGTCCAGACCCTTGCCGCACTACCGGCGGCCCCTCCCGCTGCCCCACCACCACCTCCGCCCCCTCCCACGCCCTCGGACCCCCTTCCCGCAACCCCGGCGGCCCCAACCCCACCCCCAGCTTCGCCGGCGCCTTCCTCCACCCCGGCGAATCCCGCGGCCCTGAACCCAACGCCCCCAGCCATTTCTTCCCCACCAGTTCCTCGCCCCCGGTCCGACCCTCCCCAGCCCTCCGTCTCTCCCACCCTAACCGCGCAGCCCCCTTCCACGCCCGACCCCAGCATCCCCTTCCGCACCCTAAGTCTCGCATCCCCGCCTCTTATCGCCACTGCCCCTCCCCCATACATTCCCTCCCGCCTACAGCTCGGCCTCGCCACCGCGCTCACCTACCGGTCTCCCGACCCCTCCCTTTCCCGCCGCGTCACGACCACCCCCCACCCCTGTTGCCGCTCCGCCCAGCCACCGCTGCCACCGCCCCCCCAACAGCCTCTCCCTCCGTGCGAGAACCGCCACCACCACGCGAGCCCCCCACGCCACCATCGCCTGCGCCGACGCCCTTGCAGCCGTTGTGGCGGCAATTTGAAGGGTCGAACCCTAACAAGAGGGCCGGCATCTACGGGATTCGACTCCCGTAAGATTTGGAGAAAAAAACAAATTGAGATTAATTGCAGGAAGGCCCCTCCTCCCTTAAGTTTTTATCAAAAGGTTTATTTGGAGGAATTATTCAACTTAATTGAAGGGGTAGGAAAATTGCAGAGATGCCCTCCAATTGGAAAGAACTACAAACGTAATGTTGAAAGGGATCCAATTGCAGGCTACAATTTCAAAGACGATTTCTCCAACGCCACATCTACATCAAGCAATTCGTCGGGAGACGAATTTTTTAAAGCGGATGAGAGTTGATGCAGCGTGACCTCAAATTATAGGGCCGAATTTTTAATTAATTTAGTGGTCCGTTTTATTTACGTTTTTTTTAATGATCGTATCTCTAATTAAATAAATGAGATTGCATGTGATCTCAAGCAATTAGTTGTCGATCTTGAATTTTAAATTAGTTAGAGTCATTTTAGGATAAAGTGGTTGTCAATTTAATTTCGTTTTCTATTTTTGTAATCTCATCCCTCCTATATAAAGGGATGAGGGTCCATTGTTTTAATCAGTTCAGTATTATGAAAATTTGAGATTTATCTCTCTCTCCTTCTCGTCTCTCTCTCCCCCACGCGATCTCCGCGGTTCTTCCTCCTCGAATCTCACGCTACAGGCGTGATTTCTTCTCTCAACCCTTTCCTTATTCTTCCACCGAAAATTTCACCAAATATTTTAAATTCGATCGTCGCGCCAAATCTGTATTTGCATCAGATAAGGATTCCTTTTGGGCCTTGGTTGGAAGAGAGTGGTTAGGTTTGGACGATTGACGTGCTAAGGATTGTGAGGTATTGTGGGCATTGTGGCTAGTAAGGAATGAGTTTGTCTTCAGAGAAGGAGGTTTACTTTGAGAATGTATTGGGACATGCTAAAGAACTTTTGAATATGTAATTATTCAGTTCTCATTTATAATATATTTTTTGGATGGATCTCTAAAGGAGACTCATCCCATCTTCTCTCAGAAAAAAAGTGTATGTTCCAACCCTTCAATGCATCCCCCAACATGAGCAACAGAGATCCCGTTCCCAATAGAAGACTCCCCACCAAGATCAGACAAAAGAGGGATCTCGGGTACAGCAACAACTGGGTCACTATTACTAGCAGACCCAATGCAAAGATTAGTCAGATTATTCGGATATAGAGATCAGAACTTTATGGATCAACCCACCAAAGAGATCACGTCCGAGTAAGAGGCATGCTCACCCGAAAAAGAAATGCCCATGTGGGGCCCCACATCAAGACTTCTGCATATGACCTGCAACGATTAAGTTTTTGGGCCTCCACATCGTCTTTCAGAATTCCTGTATTATGGAAAGACACCACCAATAACTCTTGTAATCATTCAGTCTCCTCATGAATCAGCATTGCCTCCATCTCCATTAATTACGCCACGTGCTTCGATTCCATCCCGACCTTTGTCGTGACAGCACCTTCTCTGGCATCCAACCACATATATATGGGCACTAAGGTTTGACCAATGAGCAAATCTAGATGAGCATGAGTCTTCGAAGTTGCACCTTCGACCAACAGTACAACCCCCATATCCTCACCAAACTCAAGGCCCCAACTCAGTATCTCCACGACGGTACCATTGATGCAAGCAATTTTTTCATCATTTCCAGATCTCGACAACGAAGAGGAACCCCCTAAAGTTGGCCTCTCCATCTTCCCAAACCCGAAGCCCCATCAAAAGTCATTAGTCGATGACACCTCACAGTCTTTGCAAATTCGAACATATTATCACGATTACCTTCGTCACTCCTTCCTTCGAGAGGCAACGGATGCACGATGAACTATCATTTATCCAAATTGCATTTGTACGAACAGCTTCAGTTTTGGCCCAACCAATCTATTCACGAACCCACCTCAACTCCTTGTAGGGGCCCTCACCAACGACCACTCCATCAATAGCATGGGCACTGCCTTCCTTCTTGGTGAGACCATCCAATACTTTCGTGCATTCAACCACTGAAAAAGGTGCCTTCTTCTAGCCTCCAGCCTCCCTGAATTTTGCCACCTTCTTCCCTCCCCTCCAGTTGGTGCACTCCAACAAGAACATCTCTAGTTGTATCAGACATCCCCTTATTGCCATCGGAAACCGTCCCATCTTCTTCCACGGGTTCACCCTCTAGATCTTTGGCCCTCTTTCCCTTTTCCTCCCCTCTCCGACTAGCAAACAATGGCAGCATGCCCACCAGCAACCCGTCCTGCTCCAGGCCCCTCTCCCGTTCCACATTACCAAAATTACATTGCATTCTCTCTGGAATGCCAAATTTCTGTTTTTTTGTATACCAAATTTTTGTTACGTCATGAATTTAATCATATATAATGGTGAAGCCTTCATGCACTTTAAATAGGGTCGGCTACATGTATTCTTGCTCAAATCCATGCGGAAAGATCCAACTATTTTTTACGCTGGCTATCGGCTACCTAATGCAACCCCCCACAATGGGGGATTTGAACCCTGATCTTTTGGGTGGTAGACACACTGCACTTCCGGTAGAGCATGCCAACTTTGCAATGGCGACCTGCTTAATTTGATCCAAGTCCAGAATTGCTAATGATTGGACAAAACAGAATAGGAAATCCACATCACTGGCCTCAATGCAGGAAGGCACGTTTTCATAGTGGTGTTTGTGAAACTAGAACTATAAATAGCAAAAGATTAGTAACAGCAGTCCAGTGAGATGGATGTAAGCAAACATCATTCGAAGAGCATAATAAGCATATCCCGTCTTACTTCATTGTCACAGCAAAGCTGTATACATATGATTTTTCTGTATGTAAATATGCCAAATTTTTGTTACGTCATGAATTTGATCATATATAATGGTGAAGCCTTCATGCACTTTAAATAGGGTCGGCTACATGGATTCTTGCTCAAATCCATGCGGAAAGATCCAACTATTTTTTACGCTGGCTATCGGCTACCTAATGCAACCCCCCACAATGGGGGATTCGAACCCTGATCTTTTGGGTGGTAGACACACTGCACTACCACCAGACCATTGGAGTGGGTGCAATTTAATCATATATATGTTGCAACAAAAATTGATTTACAAATCTATTTTTCAAATTCAGTTAAAGTGGATATCAATCAAAAACTTTCAGTGCAAAAGTCCGCCAACACCCGCATATGATGAATTCTCATTCCATGAGGTGTCACTCCCGGTAGAGCATGCCAACTTTGCAATGGCGACCTGCTTAATTTGATCCAAGTCCAGAATTGCTAATGATTGGACAAAACAGAATAGGAAATCCATATCACTGGCCTCAATGCAGGAAGGCACGTTTTCATAGTGGTGTTTATGAAACTAGAACTATAAATAGCAAAAGATTAGTAACAGCAGTTCAGTGAGATGGATGTAAGCAAACATCATTCGAAGAGCATAATAAGCATATCCCGTCTTACTTTATTGTCACTGCAAAGCTGTATACATCTGATTTTTCTGTATGCATCCCCTTGGACAATATCTCTGGAGCCATGTAGATAAGTGTACCCACCATGTTTTTTTTGTGGAAACCACCTGTTGGCCTACCAGATGATTTCCAACTGGCGGTTGTTGCAGGCTTAAGGTCGTCTTTATAAGTTGCCAAACCAAAATCTGCTACTCGTGGACGCAATTCTTTGTCAAGCTGGTTTAACATAGAAATTATAATGAGATTAACCGTTACAGATTACTAGCAAAGGATTAGTAAAAAAATGATCCAGAAGGAATCAATCATATAGAAGGAAAATTTTTAAAAGAAAAAAGAAGTATAAAAATCTAACCAAGATATTTGCTGGCTTTATATCTCTATGCACAATTCCAAGTTTGTGGAGGTATTCTAGAGCTTCCGCTGCACAACATAATATCAGAAACCATCTCAAGGACCCACTTCCTAAACAGAAAAACATAACACGAATTTGCCCTCCTACATACTTCTTTCTTAATACAGATAACCCAAAGGCCAGATAGTATTTAGAAAAATGATATAAAATGATGAAGCCTTCTCCCACTTTATGTAGGGTCGGCTACATGTATTCTTGCTCAAATCCGTGTTGAAAGATCCGACTATTGTTTATGTCGGTTGTCGGCTACCTAACGCAAACCTCACAAGGAGGGATTTGAACACTGGTCTTTTAGGCACACTGCACTACCACCAGACCATTGAGTTGGGTGCTTTTAAAAAAATGATATACAATAACAACAAAGCCTTTTCCCACAATTAAGTAAGGTCAGCTATATGGATCCTTCACCTCCATTCAGATCTATCTTGGATCAATTTCGGGCTTACATCCAAAAAACTAAGGATCCCTTCGTATAGTCTCTTTCCAATACTTCTTGGGCCGTCCTCGTCCTCTCTTAGTCGGCTCAACATCCGAACACTCGCATCTCCTAAACTTGCAAAGATGTAAAAATTGCAAAGATGTATATCCATTAACTCGTCAAAGAAGAATAGAAGTGTCAAAAGCAATTGAGACCTCGCACTTTGAACCAGTGGCAGACCTAAAATTTAGTTTAGAGGGGGCATCGTGACAAATATAAAGAAATTAAAAAGAGTTCATTTTATATAGATGAAATATAAAAAGAAAGATGGTTTAAGTTTGAGGTATATAGATAAAATATAAAAAGAGAGATGTTTTAAGTTATACTTGTGACGTGATTAACTCAAAGCACAGAATAAATTTGAAGCATGTACCAATCTTCTAGCAAAACAACAAAATGACATAAACAATGGATATATAATGCATATAAAATCAATTATAAATTCTTAACTAATTTGGATGCATAAATCATAAAGAAATTTCGGATTCATCGTATAAAATGAGCATATATGAGTCCTTATAATTTAATTAATATAAATCGAGAGACAAGAACTCGTGTAAATTACTTAATATTAAAAGACAATCGCGTTTATTGAAAAAACTTATTAAAGTTTATTTAAAAGATAGAGTTGAGAAATACAACATCTAGTTTCGGGACAATCAACGCGATAATCTCAAGAAGGATGAGTATGCAATATGAATGACGATCTGCTATATTGCAGTTGGCTGTTTAAAGTAACATTTGATTAGAGGTGATTGAGTTGGGTGTGAGACCTTTTTAGGTGCAAGTTAGTCTCTCTTTTGATCCGACTAATACTGAGCATGAAAAGGAGATCAAAAACTCTAACTATATCACAAATTGTATATTGGAATTTTATTCAGTACTTAATTGTTCGAAAATTTCATATTTACTAGTCGAGGGCATTTTAAAATAAATAAATGTAAAGCCTTCTCCCACTTTAAGTAGGGTCGGCTACATGGATTCTTTCTGAAATCCATGTTGAAAGATCCGACCATTTTTATGCCGGTTGTCGGCTACCTAACACAACCCCCACAAAGGGGGATTTGAACCCTGGTCTTTTGGGTGGTAGACACATTGCACTACCACCAGACCAATGGAGTGGGTATTAGTTGAAAGCATTATTGAAACAAATTCGGATGTGATACTTGATGTATTGAATTACTATAAAAAATGTCCTGCATTTCAGTGATATTTATGTTTGATGGCCTTAAGGAGTCTGATGTTAATATATTTGTTTGTTTGAGCACTTCAGTCATATATAGTTTATAGATGGTGTCCAATTAAGTCTTTATATCGTAATCAAATAACAAAGTCTGATATGATTGGTCTTATTGCAAGCGGCAAAGATGCCCAAAATAATATCGTGGTTCCAAAATACATAACTACAAGATGTTAAGCTACCAAGATGTTCGACAAATTAAAATGTCATAACACATTCGGCCATGAATAAAGAAAAATGATTATAGATGTACAAACTTGATGGATATGGTTGAACGCTTCTCCATTATAAACATGTTCTCCACCTTCAGGCTCTTATTTTCTCTCCTTTCTTTTTTTCAAAATCACTCTCCTCGTCATTGTGTGAATATGGTTGAAAAGTCATGTCAATAATGACTTTTCAATATAACTAATTTTCACAAGAATTGTAAAGTTGAGGGGGATGTGTGTGCCCTACCTACAACAAGCATGGGTCCATCGACGTATGCCCTACCTGCAACAAGCATGGGTCCGCCCATGCTTTGAATATTTGGAAGAAGAAATTGTATATAAGGTTTCTTGTCCTCATTTTCTCAACCCCATCTCAGGCAGGCACTAGAGCTCTCTCATTGTCCAAGATTGATTGGCTTGATCCTATGAGAAGCAGTGCATTCAACTGTGCTTCACAGGAATTCTACTCTTTCACGAACTCCACTGTGATTAGCAGAAATCATATTCTTTCACAGAAGAAAGGTGAGATTCGTAATATACATTTGAGGGATTAGTCATGAAAATTCTCGAAACTGATGGATCCATGTCTACTAGACCATATAAATGGAATTTGGGAATGGGTTGACTTCCATGGTATACACTCTAAGCATGCAAGCCTCGGTGAATTCACATCCGACCATCCATATATTCATAAGTAATCATGTGCATCACAAACTGAGTTGTACAACTTATAAATCTCTCGAAGTTGATAATATCTCAAGCAAAGATGACGAAGAAAGCCTTTGACATAAAAAGTTTTATTTACTTACGGGTTTTTTTGAAAAGGCAAATGGGTGCAAGGTTGAGGAAACGCCCACCCAAAGAATCTTCTACATATTGACAAACTCAAAAAATTACGAAGACCAGAATTCCCGAAGGCTCCTGCCTCCTGGCATGCTCCAAAACATTCTCTGTTTACATTTGTTTTCCTCGCAGAAAACAACACCTATACATGCTAGTCACGATGACCACAGGATAGTTGGTACCCAAACCTCAGTGGCATCATTGCCCCCCTCCCAACCCCTCAATGGACTCTCAAAAAAGCATCCCAAGAAGAGCTATCCACATCAGTAACAGATGCAGAGACCAGACCTCCCTAGAAGCTGGGCAAGATAAAAAGAAATGCTATGTATCCTCCTTAACCAATGAACAACGACACTGAAAATTTGTATCCAACACTCGCCAATCATCAACCGCTCACTCAAGGTCCAAATAAAAACGGACACTTAAGAGAACCTTCGATTGCCATATGTATCTAAACTGATTGGAAGCGGCTCAGAGGTCAAAAACAATCATAAAAGACCCTACACGCCTTCTTCGTCGTGAACACACATCTGTCCAGGCCCAATGGTCCAATGTATCTAAAAGATTTCTTGCCACATGCAAGGCCTCCAAAAGTAACAAAAGCACAACTGGTCATTCAAATCACAACAAAAGTAGTGCATCCAACCATCGGTCTCCTTGTACTCCTCATTACGCAGTTCACATCTGATGCCAAAGCAAGGATTCTAGGAAATATGGCATTAAGAACTCCCTGGTCAGTCCAATCATCAATCTAGAAATGGAACCCCGACCCAATGTTTAGAAACGTGGTTCATGCTATCGCATATGCAGCAGCATATGCGTAGGCGGTCGGGCATTCGAACCACATGTCATACGCAGCCCAAACACATAATCGGGCCGCATAAACCGCATATGGTGCCACCTAGTTGGTCAATATGCTATCAAAATTAAGATTCAGATCTGGTTAGGGATCTAAATAAAACAAGTTTCGAACCCAGCGAAACCCTCTTGTTGAGTCCCCAACCCTCTCATGACTCCAACACTAACCCCCCACCCCCACGAAACTTAAACCTACTGCTTGTAGTGTCTCCCCGTTACCGCCCAACACACCTAGAGCACCTTCGATCACCTCTACTACATGTAGAGCCACTCCGTGAACCACCACAGTGATTCATGCACCTCCGTTTGTCACCTCCATTCGTCTTTACTATTTCCAACACCTCCAGTACAGTTAGATTATTGTTTTCAATCCATCTTTGGGGGGTTGCGTTAGGTGGCCAACATCCTGTGTAAAAAATAGTCCTATTTTTCAACATGGATTAAAGCAAGAATCCATGTAGCCGACCCTACTTAAAGTGGGAGAAGGATTCGCCAATTTTTTTTGAAAATTCTACAATGTACCTAGAACCACTTAAATGGTCTGGTGGTAGTGTAGTGTACCTACTACCCAAAAGATCATGGTTCAAATCCCCCCTTGTGGGGGTGCATTAGGTAGTCAACATCTAGCGTAAAAAAATAGCTAAATTTTTCAACATAGATGAGCAAGAATCCATGTAGCCGGCCGTACTTATAGTGGGAGAAGGCTTTGCCATTTTTTAGTCTACAATGTAATTTTTTAGTGGTGCCCTATCTCCAGTAAGTTTTCTAAGAAATTACTGTGGCAAATGTCTGTTTTTCTACTCTGAAAACGTGTCCTGCTTTTAATTTTACAATAAGGATTTCCCATGTGTATTCATAGTATGCAGACCAAGGTTATTGCTTTACAAAGCTTTTTAGTTAGTTATGATTATTTGTTTTTTTGTGCTTAAACGGTATCATGAATATTTAGCAAATTCTTTCATACTTTTTTTCTCAATTTCCCATAATGCTGATGTGAATTTAGGAATGGAAATGATAACTTTTATTTTGAATCGGTTGGCTTTTTACCAAAGTCCTATTCAATGAATATTTGCTTAAAATTTCCCACACATTGCAGGAGCACGTCCAAGACCTACAAATGCACTCTTTGCCTACCTTTTATTTTAAAAGATATAGAAGCTGCTCTTCTACCTTTCTTTTTTTGCTATGGAAGTTATCTGCCACAGATTCACTGCACGAATATGAATAGTACATATTGGATTTACAGAACCCGTTTATTATTATTGTTATGTTTTATGCTAGGTGATAGCCTAATATATTGATGATTTAGTAGGTTGTATGGTTGTAATCCCAACTTTCTTATCATATTAGATCCATAAAATTGTTGTGTTGAAATAATTATATCCCTTGATATTGTTATCTCGTAATTTTCTATTTTCCCCAGTCTCTCTATGTAATTTTCACTTATTCTCCTATATAAGAGAGCTCTAGGGCTATGGTGAAATACAACTTTTCATTTCACATATTTCTACATGGTATCAGAGCGACGGTCCTAGACTGGAGCTTGTACCCTAGAGCCCAACCCCACCAAGAACCCTAGCGCATACTTGTGCTTCACGTGCGCTGCTGCCACTGCATGCGCCACCACGGGCAGCCCCTTTCACCGAGTGTCACTACTCATTCCCCGCAGCCGCACGCCGTCGCTAATGTCGCATGCACCCCGCGTGCGTTCCTGTAGCCGCACGCCCTGTCAACGTCGCCCACGTCTCCAGCACATCCTCGTGTGCCTTTCGTGTGCAGCTCGCACTGCTACAGGCCCCTGTCTCAGCTCATTTTGGATTTTCCAGGGTGTAGTAAGATTATCTAAAACACCCTAACCACCCAAAGGAAACTTCAAAGAATGGAAGAGGTTGTGGTATGAGTCTACACCCACAACCATCTTCCCATATGTCCGTGTAGGCGCAAGTCTTTCCTATTGCACGACCCAGACTTTGAGATAGTTGTCATCATGTCTGACAACAAAGCTGACATTTCATCTCTGGGTGCCTTCAAAGGTCCAACACCTATAGTCAAGATGGAAGGAACAAACTATGAACCGTGGGCCATGCAGTTCATGAGTTTAAATGCAGTGCAATGGCAAGAAGCACATCCTCATGGCAGAGGAGCCGAGTGATAAGACGGGGATCATGCCTCATGGGAGGCCAATGATGCATATGCACGTGTGTGCCTATCTGGGACTGTATCAATAGAGATAGCTAATGATATTACGAATCAGCCTACAGCAAAGGCTATATGGGACATTCTCGCTGCCACATACTCGTCGGCGAAGAATGAGTCGAAGATACTGCAGCTCCAGCATGATATTTTTATGTCGAAGCATAATGGTCGTCCCCTCCATACCCTCGGCACCTCTTTGAGGGGTATGTTTGAGAGGCTACATGGTTACATTCCCTTGACTGCTACGCCAGAGCAGCTCAAGGCATATAGGAACTCCGTGATGACTGGGGTCTTTGTAGTTGCCCTTGATCCTGAGTACGATGCTGCTCAAGCTCAGATCCTTACTGATGCCACCATACCCCCAATAGAGGAGGCATATCGCAGACTGAGCAGGCTCTCCATATCAACCGGTGGCACTCAGGTGTCTCAAACGTCTTCTGCCATGGCAGCTTCTCGTGATAGAGGAGATGCCTCACAATTCCGTGGTCGAGGTGGTCGTGGAAGAGGAGGCAGTCGACCTCCTCGTCAGCCATGCACTTATTACCACAGGTCATGTCATTCTGAGGAAACATGATATTTTAAGCATGGGTTTCCCGCGTCAGCACATGTGGCAAAACAGATCCAACAGGGCAGCAGTTCCTCAATTGCATCTGATCAGAGATTTGATGAGTTAGTAGCATGACTCAAGGAGATTATGCCCTCTCCTGGGTCATCTAGCTCTCCGTCAGGATCATCAGAGGTAGCAGCTTCAGCCTATGCATCTAGTATATGCTTTTACTAGTTGTTACAGGGCAGACTTGTCGGAGTGGATCATGGATTCGGAAGCTTCTCATCATCTCTGTGGTGACAAAGGGTAGTTTAGTACCTATAGTCCAACTCAGTCAGGCAGATCAGTTGTCATAGCAGATGGAACACATTCTCCCATTACTGGTCAGAGGGAGGTGCAGAATGCGGCTTCAGAACGTCCTTTACGCTCCTAATTTGTTTATGAACTTACTATATATTAGACAAATCACCAAGGATTTACAACTGATAAAAATAGGAAAATTGATGCAAATCGAGAATTTCATGACGACGGAAAAATAAATTTGATGGTGGTATTTTCGGTGGAGGACTAGGAGTGGTTGAGAAGAAGAAAACTCGTCGGAGAACGAGGGATTTTGGAGAAGAGGAACTGTGTAGATCGCGTCGAGGGAGAGAGAGACGAGAGAGATGTAGATAGAGATAAAATCTCAATTTTCAAATAATCTGACTTGTCTAAAACAATATACTACCATCCCTTTATATAGGAGGGATGGGATTAAAAAACTAGAAAACAAATCAAAACTCAACCCTACTTATCCTAATTTGGACTCTAACCAACTAACTAATCGATTTGAAATAAACTCAAATCTTTAATTTATCTTGATTGACTATAATTTTAAATTTGAAATTCAAATTAAAAAAACCGACTACTAATTTGAGATCACGCACGATCTTGATTAAAAATGTACTAAGCCTTCTCCCACTATAAGTAGGGTCGGCTACATGGATTCTTGATCAAATCCATGTTGACAGATTCGACTATTTTTTGCGCTGGCCGTCGACTACCTAACGCAACCACTGCAAGAGTGGGATTTGAACTCTGGTCTTTTGTGTGGTAGACATACTGTACTACCACTAGACCATTGCGATCTTGATTATTTAAATAAAAATTGCATCGACTCGAATAACGTAAATAAAATTAGACTCTAATTAACGGATAAAAAATAGGAAAATGAGGCCCTATTTGTTGACTTCGTGTTGCATCAGTTCTCATCCGCTTGAAAAATTCGTCTCCCGACGAATTGCTTGATCTTCGCAGCGTCGTTGGAGAATTTGATCTTGAAATTGTAGCTTCAAATTCCCCCAATTTAGATCATTTTCAACGTTATGTTTGTAGTTTTTTTTCAATTGGAGGGCGTCTTAACAAATTCCATACCCCTTCATTTAAACAAAGTTTGTAAGGGGGTTCCTTTATTATGGCCTCCAAGTAAAAACCGTTATGTGGAGGGATTTCCCTGCAACTTTTCCAGTTTATTCCCCTTATTTCCAGGGATCTGATTAAGCATAAATCCCTAACTATAGTCAGGGTTCCTCCTTCCTGAGATAAGAGGCGGCAGTGTTTCTCCTTCCTCGACTGGTAAAGGCGGCTAAACGGGTGGAGGCAGCGTCCTCAAGGTAGCAGGTGTCGGCGACGACTCGTCAGATGTCGGATGCGAAGAAGTTGTCGGCATGGCTGCGAGACTTGGACGGGGTAAGGGCGGCGGCAGCGCATTGGTAGGGTGAACAGAGGGGCGGCATTTCGGGTAGGGAGGGGAAGGTTGGTGGTGGCGCGAGCGTGCGGCACGAAGGATAGTGGAGGGGGTTGTAGCGGGGTCGGGGTACACGGGAGCAATGGAAGCCGAGGGGTGATGACGATGCGGAGGGGAATAGGCGGCGTCAAAGGAAGAGAGTGGGGAACATCACGAGATGTGCTGGAGGGAGGAGAGAGGAGGCTAATGGCATGGGGGTGGGGAGGACAGGATGGGCAGTGGCGAAGGTACTAGGGGCCGCGCAGGAGGGGGTGATGGGGCTAGGGGCTCCTCTGGACGCGCAGGGCAGTGAGGGGGGGTTGCGACAGTGGAGGGGCAAGGAGGGTCGCTGGGGGTGTGAGGGTGGCGTTGGGGGTCCGCGAGAGGATCGCGGTGGGTTGTAGGTCGATATCTCTGTCATTGGCAAGTTTGAAACGGCCTGGACTGCGAGCAGTTCTTTGATAACCACGTTTTTTTCTTCTAAAATGGGTTGGACAGCGAGCAGGTCGTTGACGATGACAAACTTTTTCGGGCTTTCTTCATCGAAAACTTGGATGGAAGCTTCGAGGGCACAATGGGGTGTATCCACAACATTTTTGGCGACGATTTTGGCGGCATTTTCTTCTAGTTGGTGCGTCAATGCCTTGACATTCTGCGACTCTCGTATCTATGACGCCAAAGCTTGCATATCGGCACAAACTTGGAGCATATTAAATAGTGCTTGTCTAACCTCGGCACGTCATGTACGGTCGTTGGAGCGAGATCCTTTGGACTTTTCGCGTGAACGACGGGAGGGATTGACAGATCATGAGTACGATCTACATGCCACGCTCTGATACCAATTGATGCAAATCGAGAATATCACGACGACGGAAAATTAAATTTGATGGTGGTATTTTCGGTGGAAAAGGACTAGGAGTGGTTGAGAAGAAAAAAACTCGTCGGTAAACGAGGGATTTTGGAGAAGAGGAAGTACGTAGATCGCGTCGAGGGAGAGAGAGACGAGAGAGAGGGAGATAGAGATAAAATCTCAATTTTCATATAATCTGACTTGTCTAAAACAATAGACTACCATCTCTTTATATAGGAGGGATGGGATTACAAAACTAGAAACAAATCAAAACTCAATCCAACTTATCCTAATTTGGACTCTAACTAACTAACTAATCGATTTAAAATAAATTCAAATCTTCAATTTATTCTGATTGACTCTAATTTTAAATTTGAAATTCAAATTTAAAAAAACCCGACTAATAATTTGAGATCACACACGATCTTGATTCAACAACAACAAAGCAACAACAACAAAGCCATTTCCCACAATTAAGTAGGGTCGGCTACATGGATTCTTCGCCTCCATTCAGATCTATATTGGGTCAATCCCGGACTTATATCCATAAAACTAAGATCCCTTCGTATAGTTTCTTTCCAACACTTCTTGGGCCGTCCTCGCCCTCTCTTTACCGGCTCAACATCCCAACACTCGCATCTCCTAACTGGTGCATCAGTTGATCTTCTTTGCAAATGACCAAACCATCTTAAGCGGTTTTCTCGCATCTTATCCTCGATCGGAGCTACACCAACTTTCTTTCTGATTGCATCATTCCGAATCCGATCTTTACGTGTGTGTCCACACATCCACCTTAGCATTTTCATTTCTGTTAAAGTCATTCTCTGCACATGTCTATGGTTCACAGGCCAACATTCAGATCCATAGAGCATAGTAGGTATCACAGCTGCTTTGTAAAACTTTCCTTTAATTTTTAAAGGAATTTTCTTATCACAGAGAACAACAGAGGCTCATCTCCACTTTAGCCATCTTGCATTTAATCTATTAGTAACATCTCCATCAATTTCCCCATCATGTTGCAAAATAGATCCCAGATATCTAAAAGAATCTCTCTTCCGAATGTTATCATCACCAATCTTCATCTCGATTCCTTCACCATTGCTTCCATCAAAGGAGCACTCCATATATTCTGTCTTAACCCTACTTATACGAAATCCTTTACTCTCCAACTCATGTCTCCAAACCTCAAGCTTCTCATTTACTCCATCTCTAGTCTCGTCAATCAACACAATATCATCAGCAAATAACATACACCAAGGTAACTCATCTTGAATGTGACTTGTCAACTCGTCCATAATCAAAGTAAAAAGAAATGGACTCAAAGCTGAACCTTGATGTAAACCAATGTTGATGTCAAAATAGCCAGTCTTCCCAGACGGGATCCTTACACAAGATAAAGCCATATCATGCATGTCCTTTATAAGGTTAATGTATAGGACAGGTACTTGTCTCTTCTCCAAAACTCTCCACAATATCTCTCGTGGGACAGAATCATAAGCCTTCTCCAAATCAATAAAGATCATATGGAGGTTCTTCCTTTTAGCTCTATAAATCTCCATTGTTCTCCTCAGCAAATGGATGGCTTCACTAGTTGAGCGACATGGCATGAATCCGAATTGGTTTTCTTTTACGTTGGAAACTTGCCTTAACCTTCTTTCAATCACAGGTTTCCAAATTTTCATAGTGTGACTCATCAGCTTGATACCTCTGTAATTAGAACAATTTTGAATGTCTCCTTTATTCTTATAAAGAGGCACCACGATACTCCTCCAATCTTCAGGCATTTTCTTGCTTCGCCAAATAACATTGAGTAGATTCGTAAGCCAAGTCAAACCGTGCTCACCTAAAACTCTCCAAACTTCTACAGGGATGTCATCCAGTCCTACACCTTTCCCAGGTCTCATAACCTTCAAAGCCTCATCTAATTCCTTTCTTTGAATCCGCCTATAGCTTGCACGATTCAAGTAACTTTCACTACTAGCCAGATCACCCAAAGTGATCTCTCTATTTCCTTCCCCAATGAAAAGTTTATGAAAGTACTGCTCCCATCTAGTCTCCATATCCTTCTGAGTAACAAGTACGCGACCTTCCTCGTCCTTAATGCATCTCACTTGAGAAAGGTCTTTGGTCTTTCTTTCTCTTTCTTTGGCCAACCTGAATATATCCTTCTGGCCCTCCTTAGAGTCGAGATTTTTATTCAAAACTTCATAAGCTTTTGACTTAGCCTCGCTTATAGCCTTCTTCGCTTCCTTCTTCGCTATTTTGTAGTTTGTGATCCTTAGACACACGATCTCGATTACTTAAATAAAAATTGCATCGACTCGAATAAACGTAAATAAAATTAGACTCTAATTAACGGATAAAAATAGGAAAACATGGAAGGCCGCATCGCGATATATCAGCGATATATCGGTATCGACAGGTCATTGTATCGTCGATATGGTCGATATCAGTATCGACGGTCCATTTTATTCACAATCTCGGTTCGATGTCGGCGATATGGCGTCGATATATCGTCGATATATCGATGATATATCGTATCGACATGGTACCGATATCGATATGTCCTTCCATGTAGGAAAATTGAGGCCATATTTGTTGACTCCGTGCTGCATCAGTCCAACTCAGTCAGGCAGATCAGTTGTGATAGCAGATGGAACACATTCTCCCATTACTGGTCAGGGGAGGTGCAGAATGTGGTTTCAGAACGTCCTTTACGCTCCTGATTTTTTATGAATTTACTATATATTAGATAAATCACCAAGGATTTACAACGTTATGCCATATTTAATCCTTCTGCTCTTGTGTTTCAGGACATTCTTACAGGCAAGGTGATTGGGTATGTCCGTGAGCATGAAGATCTCTACAGACCGATGCAATCTCCTTATGTTGGTTCCTCCTCTCTCAACACCAAATCTGTTTCTCCATATATGTATCATCTTCGATTTGTTTATCTTCCTCTGCAAAATATGTGTCATGTTCTTCCTAAGATCTCCCCTCACTCTACGTTTCAGTGCGAGGCACGCTAGCTTGGGAAGCATTATAGGTCCACATTCCAAAGTCATGAAGGTCAAAGTAGTCATCGTCTTTTTGAATTGATTCATTTTGATATTTGAGGTCCCGGTCGTATACCTGATTTTCAGGGGACACGGGTTCTATCTTGTAGCTGTTGATGAATCTTCTAGATTGTAGGGGGTGTTTCTTCTTAAGAACAAATCTGATGTTAGTCCTGTTATTCAGATCTTTATTAATGAAATAAGGAATGTATTTTCTGCAAATATAAAGTATATACGTTCTGATAATGCGCTTGAATTATGTAGTACACAGCTTTCTCAATTCCTTAGATCCTATGGCATTGTGCATCAGACATCTTGTGTGTATACTTCTCAACAGAATGGGGTAGCTGAGAGGAAACATCGCTATCTTTAGGATGTTACCAGGACTCCCTTGATTCAGAATCATGCTCTCCCAGTCCTACTGGGGAGACGCGGTTCTCACTGCGTGTTATTTGGTGAATCATATGTCATCGTCGATTTTGGGAGAAAAGATCACGTTTTTTATTGTGTTTCCCGAGAAGGATCTTTTCTCTCTCACGCTTCGTGTTTTCGGGTCCGTGACTTTTGTTCATCAGATGTCTCTAGGTCTTGGCAAGCTCTCACCAAGAGCGGTCAAGTGTGTGTTTGTTGGGTATTCCAAAACCCAAAAGGGGTATCGTTGCTTTGATCCTGCTCGATGAAGGTACTATGTTAATGCATATGTTAGCTTCTTTGAATCCATTATGCATTTCTCTCCCACAAGTGAGAAGCTCATTCCTTCAGAGAGTGGAGAGGAGGTTTATATGCTTTTATCTCTGGTCTCACCTACTCCATGCGACCATATGACACCACCTCCTCCACTACCACTACCTCCACCAACAACAACAACAACTCCACCATCACTATCTCCAATGCTTACTCCACCTCCTGCCACACCTACTTTCTTTCTGCAGGTTTACCAATGATGGCCTCGTGCTCATGTGCCTCCTCCATCATTTAGCATGCCCAAGGTATGTCATGAGCATTTGAGTTCCACTAATGGCACTGGTGATTTGAGTGTGCAGGACGGCATAGATGATACTCCTTCTGAGAAGATTGCGGACTTGGACGTGAAGGATTTGGGTGTGCCTATTGCTCTACGTAAGAAGAGGCGTGCATGAACTATGCATCCTCTTTCTTCTCGTGTTTCCTTGGCAAATCTGTCTGAGGACATTAATAGGTTTGTTGTTTCCTTATTAGTTGTGCAGATACCGCGGTCATATCAGGAAGATATGCAGAGTGGTCCATGACATCTTGCTACGGAAGAAGAGATGGATGCTTTACAATCTCGTGGTACGTGGAGTATTGTCTCCCCTCCCCCGAATGTTTCTAGTGTTGGTAATAAATGGGTTTGCCGTCAAACACCGTGCAGATGGTTCCATAGATAAATACAAGACCAGGTTGGTTGCTCGCGAGTTTACCCAAACCTATGGGGAGGATTATCAGGATACCTTTTTCCTGGTTGTGCGACACTCTAAATTGTGCATTCTTATTTATGTTGTCGTAATACGAGACTAGCCACTTTTCCAATTAGATGTCAAGAATGCCTTCTTGTATGACGATTTGCGGGAGGAAGTATATATGCAGCAACCACCAGAATCTACTGTTGAGTGGGAGTCCAGTATGGTGTGCAAACTCCACAAGGCCATATATGGACTTAAGCAGAGTCCAAGGGCTTGGTTCCAAAAGCTCTCGAAGTTGATTGAACAACAGGGCTTTGTCAGATCTACTGCCGACCATTCTCTGTTTGTTAAGAGGACTCAGAAAGGTACGATTGCTATTTTGATTTATGTGGACGATATTATCATTAACGGGAGAGGATAACCATGATATTCAGGCAGCTAAGGACCTTCTTAGCCGACAATTTGTGACCAAGGATCTTGGCATGCTGCAGTATTTTCTTGGTCTAGAATTTACGAGAAATAAGCACGGAATGGTAATGATGCAAAGGAAATATGTCATTGATCTCCTATCTGAGACGGGTATGATAGGATGTAAACCTGCTACTACTTCCATGGATCCCAATGCCAGGTTATATGATGACGATACTCAGGAGGTGGATAAGAGACAGAACAGAGTGCTGGTAGGGAAGCTATTATATGTCACTATTACCAAACATGAATATCGTTTGTTGTCAGCAGAGCCAGTCAATTTATGGAGCAGCCTAAACAGGCTCACATGGATGCAGTCAACATGATCTTAAGGTATCTCAAATCTTCTCTAGGTGTGGGTCTTCTATTCAGGAGAGATACCTCTCTTGTGGTTTCAGGATGTGCGGATGTAGACTATGCGGGGTGTCCCAAGGATAGGAGGTCTACTTCATGCTTCACTATGTTTGTGGGTAGCTCATTGGTTTCATGGAAAAGCAAGAAACAAATTGTTGTAGTCAGATCCAACGTTGAATCAGAATATAGGGCCATGGCCCAAGGAAGTAAAAAAATGATCTGGGTTAAGTCCGTTCTGACTGACCTAACTATTGAGGTATCCCTTCCTATGCACCTTAAATGTGATAATCGAGCGACTCTATTCATACCAGCTTTCCATGAACAAAAAAGCATATTGAAGTTGGCGGCCACTATACCCGTGATTTGATTCAGGAGGGGTTCATATTCACTTCCCATGTTGCTTGAGGCGATCAGATTGCCGACATGTTTACCAAAGCACTTGCAAAGGGGCCTTTTCATCGTTGTTGCTCCAAGATGAGCATGATAGACTTATATGCTCCAGCTTGAGGAGGAGTGTTGAAATAATTCTCTCTCTTTATATTGTTATCTTGCATTTTTCTATTTTCCTCGGTCGCTTTATTAATTTTCCCTTCGAGCTTTTCTCCTATATAGAGAGCTCTAGGGCTATGGTGAAATACAATTTTTCATTTCATACATTTCCACATGTTGTATGAGGTTGTTGATCTTCGCACATGCATGAAATTTTAACAAAAACATTCAACAAGTAGTCGTCTATGTTATATTTTTCAAATCATAAATCTTTAATGTATTAATTTATTATTATATTTCTAGTTTTTTATTTAAAATAATACAAACCGCATATTCTGCATATGCTTTCGCGTGCTTCAAACCACCTGACCGAACGAATACCGCATATTGACTTTCTGAACTTTGCTCCAACCACCCCCTAGGACAGGCTGTAGGAGTGGGATCACACTTGGAAGAATGTCCCTCTAGAAGTTAGAGGACGCGCTAATTGTTGTCAACTAAGCCATTGGGTCCGAAGAGATGACATAAATGGACCGAAGTAACATGCACGGTAGCCCGAAGTCCACCTCCCCCCAAATGCAGGTGACCAACTTAGCCATGAATACACGCATTCATTACTTCCAAACTATGAATCCCGAGGTCACTATCCTCCATATAATATTGCATCTCATCAAAGGCATCTCATGTACCTCGCCATCAAAGGCCCGAAAAAACCTCAAGATTAATGCCTCTAACCTTCCCATCACCCCACTAGGTAACAAGCATATAAAGAGGGAAAAAACCAAAATAACTGACACCATCGTCTTTTGGAAAGCCAAGCAACCACCTCTTGAAAGATAAGCCACGCATTAACTAGCCAACTTCCTCTCCATCTTTTCAAGCACAAACACCAATCTGATGGCTTCAATCTGCCTCTCACCGAAGGACAGGCAAGATAGGACAGAGGGAGCCCCCTGTCCATTCGAGAGTACGAAGAACAGCCCCGCATCTCTCAATCTCTTCATCAGACATCTTAAAAGGGACAAAAGCAAGCTTCAAATGATTGATCTCGAGCCCAAAGATCCTCCCAAATAAATCTAGCACAATATTGACTCCTTCCCGCATATCCCATGTCCCCCTCCGTGAAGAAAATGACACCATCAGCATATAAAAGGTTGGGTATAGTAATGTCACCCACCGAAAAACAAATAAAAAAACCACCTTCAAACGTTGTGGCAACCAATATAGCCAGAGCATCAGCAACAATATAAAAAACTACCCTCCAGTTTGTCTTTCACCAACACAGCATGCATTCATGATACATCTCTTCAATAGTCAACCCATTCACTTAGAAATCTTTGTGGTGTAGGGATGCCCGGATAAACCTTCAGTCAATACAATCATAGGCCTTGTAGAAGTCTCGACCTTCCAAAGTAAACCCATGATCTTCCTTTGCATTCATTCTGCAACAATTTCATATGCTATCACCACTACATCCATCACGTATCAACCTCGGATGAAAGTTTTTTGTGCTTGATCAAGAACAGAGCTGAGAACATCTCTCAATCGGCTGGCCAACACCTTTGTCACGATCAAACAGATAGAATTAGAAAGAATAATAGATCGCAAATCCTTCACTGTCAAACCATGTACTTCTTAGGCAGAAGGAACATAAATGAATTGTTGAGATGCTTAAAGCAACCAATTGCTTGTCATAGCTCCTCAGCCACCTCAAGAGTCTCCTAACCCATTACGTCCCAGAACTCCCTAGAAAACAATACAGGAAAACAATCTGATCCTCGCGATCCTTCGGCATTTAGCTCGAGGGTCACCCCAAGAACCTCTACGAAAAGAAAGGGATGCAACAGTTCCTCCCATTGAAGATTGGATAGTCGTGGGACATCTCTATCCTCCCACCTGGCCATGCAACCTGCAATCCTTCCACTGAGCAACTGTAATGGTTTCATACTACCTTCTCAATGGAGCGATCCCCCTCCACCTCAGCGCCATCAAGCTCAATGGCATGTATCAGATTTTTGTTGCCTATTGAAAAGTCGCTTGTTACCACTCTTAATTATGCCAAATTAGTTGTCACATATGATAAAATCTCACAATCAGAACCACATAAAGTTATCAAATTAATGTGATGCTTGACTGAGCACAAGGTCGAACACAATGAGACAATAATGGGCTAAGTTCTCTATCCAAACAACAACCAACGTAGGTTCTCAAAGATGTGATTTTTTATGCAACTTGTAAATGCAAATTTTAATGGAAATGAATGTGATGCGATGTAAATACATATGAGATGTTTTAAAACTAAAGTGTACACATATAAGGGTGGTGGAAATTATTTTCCGAGCTCAAAACACAATATGTAAAATAGGATAAAAATGTTTGTGTCCTAAAACATAATAAAATATTTTAGGAAATTTTTGGATATTTTTAGAAAATGATTTTGGAGGCAATAAAACTAAAATGTGAAATCTAGGTTATATGCAGGTTATCTAACTTTCTAAATATATAGAAACTACCTAAAGTATTATTTGGCAAATTGATACTTTTTCTACACAGGGAATGTTAGATACCACATGGAATGGATTTTTGTTTTTTAGGAATTAATATGCAAGCATGAAAAATGGATTATCTTTTTGGGTTTTTATGCAATTTTTAAGCAAATAGAATGCCAGCTCAACAAATTTTGGGCATGATCTAAAGCTATATGAAATGCATTTACTGTAAAGTTTTGGAATTTTTGGACAAAACATTAACTCTTTATGAATTTTAAATGAAGCAGATCAATCAGGAGTAAATTAATTTTAATAATTCCATAGTAAACTAAAATTATCCCAAGTAAATATTTTAATTAGGCATCCAGTACACTTCGAATGTTTGCAAAATATTAAGAAGAAAAATAATTAAACTAAAATACCAAAATCACTCAATAATTTTTTTAAGGAACGCAAACAATTTGTTGATTTTTGGGGGCATGTTAAAACACATAAAGATCTACGAATTGCGATTTTTTTAGGAATTTTTTAGAGCTCACTGTGATTTTATATGAATTTCAGAAGATTAATTGGGTAAAATATGGTTAATTTCACCAAATTAATTTTCATAAAATATATGCATAGCATAAAAATCAAACAAAAATATCACAATATAGAAAAATAATTACGATTTAACATGGTATTTTTTATTTTTGGAAATCACAAGATATTAATACCTAAATAGATGTCCAAACAGAAGGGTGTCTGTGCAATAAATAAAATAAAATTGAAATGCTAAATTGTGTCCACAAGTGCCCTTTTGGAATATGAAATACCGGCAGGGGTTATTCACGCAATTGGTCCAAGACGGCTTCTTATAGGACCCATGGCTTCAACTTACATGACGCCTTCTTATTACATAGAACATTTTATATGAACCTGCTCCATTAAAACCAACACACAATAATTTTATTTGAACAATTCCAACTATTTGAAAACACCCTTTTTTTCCTGCTTAAGGATACTTTTTTGGTTAACAGCAAATTCATTTGTTTGTCTTTCTTATGCATCTAAAAAGGAAGATCATAAATGCAAATACTTTATCTAGTTGAGTATCTTTCACAATGTCAAAAGACATGACCTTCAAGGATTCAATTTTCTTCATCTTGAATAAATATAGCTAAAACCAAGTCAAAGAATACCGAAAAATCTTACACAGCTAGAAGGCCATCACGAGAAAGAGAAGACCACTGTGAAAACATTGGTAATAGTCATCAATTCCTTGATTGTTGAAATTCGATTCAGAGCAGCAAAAAGCAGGGTATCTCCAAATACTAACTACCATGAGGACCAAAATCTTTAGTATTTTCCGGTAATTTTTATCACTTACTTTATATTAGTAAGTCAAACCACGACCCCCTGATAAGGTCAAAACTTGTGTTTGTCCACGTCTTTACTAAAGGTTGCAAAAGTTTTTATTTGTGAAATTCCCTCAAGGAACTATTTCTTTATAAAGGTACTATATTCCAAGAAATTTATAATAACTATTAAAGTACATGCGAGACCCACAACAAAAGCAACTATATTAGGGAGCAGATAGGGTACCTATTCCAATGGCAATAATAAGGACCTCGTCGAAACTAGGACTCCACTCCTCAACATGGATTTTCTCTGCCAAATTGCTAGACCCGTACAACTCAAAGAAGAACATATAATTGGGTGGTCTTGCATGCGCAGCTACCAACTTCGCCAGCCCTTGATGATCCACCTTGCTTCACGTAATCAAAAAAAGAAACCCTCAGATCAAATTATTGATTTTATTGCTTTTAGATAAAATCCATTGAACAAATTTGAACAAAAATCCTTTTCAAATGCATGTATACTAATTGCATGTTGTGGGCCTTACCGCATTCCATTTTGTTGGAGTCCTTTTCACATGTGAGGAAGCAGAATACTCGTGTTTTTTCATAGAGTATAAGAGTTCTCTTATATAGAAGAGAGAAACTCTAATGGGTAAATTGCATATTATGGATAAAAGAAAAAAAATAACTGTAAAACAGTGATATAACATAAAAACTCTCCAACACTCCCCATCAAGCTGGAGCATGGATGCCGATCAAGCTCAGCTTGGAACAGCATCTCTGAAAGGGTCCTCTGGCTAGAGCCTTGGTGAGCACGTCTATTGTCTGCTCATTAGAACTGACATGGGATGTAGAAATAAGGCTCTTCTGGATCATATCTCGAGTGTATTGGCAGTCTACCTCGATATGCTTGGTTCGCTCATGGAAGGCTGGATTGTTGGCAATGAACAGCGTCGTCTGATTGTCGCATTGGAGGTGCATAGGAAGAGGCACCTCAATGGATAGACCGGTCAGAACTGATCTCACCCACGTTATATATGTTTTGCCTTGTGTCATAGCTCTATACTTTGATTGAGCACTAGATCAGATGACAACTATCTGTTTCTTGCTCAACCATGATACTAATGAATTCCCAACAAATACTGCAAACACAGAAGTTGACTTCCTATCCTTGGGACATCCTGCATAGTCTGCATATGCACAAGTTGCAACAACAAGGGATGTGCCTCTGCTAAACAAAAGACCAACACCAGATCAGGTCTTCAGATACCTCAAAATCATATGGATAGCATCCATATGGTTCTTTATTGGCTGCTCCACGAACTGACTCACTTTGCTTACCGCAAAGGAAATGTCTGGCCTAGTGATGGTCACATATAGCAGCTTCCCAACTAGCTCCACGTATCTCCTCTTGTGGACCTTGTTAGCGTCGTCATCATAGAACTTCATACTGAGATCCATGGGAGTAGTTGTTGGCTTGCAATCTGTCATACATGTCTCTAATAGGAGATCTGTAACATACTTCCTCTGGGTCATCACAAGACCTTGTTGGTTCCTGGCAAACTCCAGTCCAAGGAAGTAGCGTAGACTACCAAGGTCCTTGATCGCAAACTGCTAACCCATGAAAGCCTTAGCTGCTTGAATCCCCTGTGCATTATCCCCTGTAATGGTGCTCTTCTGGGACCTCTGAACAAACAGGGAGTGATCTGTAGTGGATCTCACGAACCTCTTCTGTTCTACCATATTTGAGAGCTTATGAAACCATGCTCTCAGACTCTGCTTAAGGCCATAGATCGTCTTATGAATTTTGCATATCTTCTGAGACCCCTTCTCAGTAACGAACCCAGGTGGCTACTGCATGTAGACTTCCTCCTGAAGATCGTCGTAAAGGAAAGCATTTGTCACATCAAGCTGGTATAGAGGTCAGTCCCATGTGACAGCGATAGAGAGAAGAACCCGAAGTATGGAGTGTCAAGCTACGGGAGAGAAAGTGCCCTAATAGTCCACCCCATAGGTTTGGGTGAACCCGCGGGCTACAAGTCGTGCCTTGTATCGATCGATGTGTCCATCTACTCTATACTTCACAGTGAACACCACTTGCATTCTACAACAATGGGAGCTGTAAGAATACTCCACGTGCCACGAGACTGTAAAGCAACCATTTCTGCTTTCATGGTCAGACGCCATTCGCTTACCTTGAGTGCATCCTTATATGTGGGTGAGATTTCAACAAAAGATAATCCCATAATAAATTTTCAGAAATCTTGTGAAAGCCGCTCCAGAGATACCTGGTCTACCATGAGGTAATGCGTACAAGAACATTTCCTTTCCACAAGGCGATGGACCACCATCCGTAAATAATTCTTTACTGGTTGTTATGGCTCAGCATGTATATATGCATGCTCATCTTGTACATCATGCACACCACTAGTTCCATCTGTCAAAACCAAGTTATCAAAATCTGCATGGAGTGTGATGCATGTTGGGGAAGGCATTGGAACATAGAGTGCAGGATGAGGTATATGTGTGGGTGGAGGTGGGAGATAACAGTATCCTCAGACTCAAAGGGACGGATCATGTTACCTATAGGAGAGTAGTACATGATGGACTCAAAGAAGGTGACGCCAGCACTGACATAGTAATTTCCCTATACATGATCAAAACATTGATAACCCTTCTGAGTGTGGGAGTAATCAACAAACATACATTTGACAGCTCAAGAAGCGAGCTTGTCATGATCAGGACGAAGGATATGGATAAATGTCATGCAACCAAACACTCATGGGGTAAGAGAGAAGAGGTTCTTATCAAGAAAAACAAGAGAAAATGGTGCCTTTTCATCCACTATTGTGGAGGGCATCCAGTTTATGAGATAACAAGCTGACATCATAGCATCACCCCAAAAAGAATTTGGAGTCTGACTCTGTATGAGAAGAGTCCTTGTGATATCTAGAAAATGTTTGTACTTGTGCTCTGTTGCACTATTTTGTTGAGACGCGTAAGGACAAGTATTCTGATGAATGATGTCATGTGAGCTAAAAAAGTGTGACAAATGTGTACTAAAAACTCAAGCTTATTATACGAACGAATGCATTTTGTTGAGGCAGAGAAAATATTTTTTATTTCAACAACAAAATTTTGAATAATAGTGCTCGTCTAGATTTTTGCTTCAAAAGAAAGACCTAGGATAGTCTGGAGAAATCATCAACACAAACAAGATAATACATGTATCCCTGGTGATAAGGTACATGACTTAGACCCCACATATCCAAATGAAATAAATCAAACAAACCATGACTACTCTGACCTTGATGACTTGGAAAGATGGACCGATGATGCTTTCCAAGTTCACATAAGTCACATTGGAGACTAGACTTAATAGAGACGCCAGGTATGAGGCGATAAATTTTCTACAATGGTAGGTGGCCGAATCTGAGGTGCCACGTGTAGGGGGAAATGGATCCTGCTGAAAAGGAAGTGGCACTAGTATATGGAGACTGAGACAACCTGTAAAAAAGTCGGGGAAAACTTTTGTTTCACATTATTTCCTAGTCCGGGAAATCTGGCACGGGTGAGAATTTCCTCACTTAGGATCTCAAAATCTTGATAGTGTAATGGCCCAGTTAGATCAACTTTCTCAAAATCAGGTTGACTTGTCAGTTTGACTGGGTATGCCTTATATACCGCTTTTGGGCAATCCACAACTAAGAGATCCATTCGAGGAACACGGAGACTAGTTGATTGAAGTAATGAAAAATCATTTCATTTTTGAGTTGGAACCTTAGGTGGTTCTCGAAAAAAGATAGCGAGAACTGAAGTCGACAATCGATGATCTATATACGTAATTTCGTGAGTCGAGTTTCGGTCTTTAGAACATCAGTTTGCATGGTACCATGCAAGATTAGTATAGGCGAGTGGAATGAGAAGCTTAATAGAATTGTCGTCAACCTTGACGTAACTTCACAGTGAGAAAGGAGGGAGAGACGGATTTCCAATGCTGGAATAAGTGTGGAGCCCAAGCATCTCAGTCAAAGGGTAGCCACATGTTTCAATGATCAGAAGACGTCATTCAAAAGTGCTCTCGATCTCAGGTCAGCAGGCCGAAAGGTCAAGGCTAGGCCGACGAATCCCCCTCATCATCCTCACCCCAAACCCAGAACTCAATTGGAGACGTCCATTATCATGCATGGAGGCGTATAGATAGCACTGCCCTTGGATCCGATGAAAATGACTATCCAACTCTTGCTTGTTGTTCACTACTCTAGTTAGTAGTAGTGGCAGAGTTATTAGTTTGTAGAGCGATTAGTTGGCAGAGACTTGGGATGGCCTTTGGTACGGAAGAGTATCTTCTTTCAGACGTCACTCTACCTTCTTCAGCTTGCTTGATATTGTGATCCCCGATTGGGGGCGGTACCAGTAGCTTTGTGTGGAACCACATATTTTTGAAGCTGAGGTTTCAGTAGCGGAGGCAAATTCTATCTCACTCGCTAGTCACGGAGCATAATTTGCTAATCATTTGATATTAGATTTGGATTTCCCGAAAATCTTGCTTGCAAGGTTGTCTCCCGCCCAATAGTGCCTTCTGCTCCCAGTCTCGCTTTTCTACCTCCCATATATTAGGGGCAGTGCGTGGGCGTCCCCACTCGATCTCTGTTTGCTAGGAATAGTTGAGAACAAAGTGGCGAATGGGTGTGTAAGGCGTGGGAATCTGCCGAACAGTTCGGGCCAAATCCTGAAGAAAGTCATCTGGTCCCCCCTGGTCGGTCTTCCATTAAGCGGGCGGGAATGTGCCTTAGAAAGACCTGTAGAACGCCGAAACATCCGTGCCAAGTCAAGTGAGATGTGGCTTTCCGGTCTTCAAGAGATGTACATCACTCATCAACCGCAGTTGTCAAAGAAATTTTCTCTCTAGAATATATTCTATGTAAATTCTAGCAGGTATTTCTCTCTTATATATGAATAGGTATTCTCTTGATTTCACGGGGTCCCTATACTTTTCAATTTCTATCTATTTATTAACCTCAAGATCTTTGTTTGAATAATATTATGTTGCTTTGAATAAGATTATAGCCAGTTAAAGAAATGATATATTAAAGAACGTCTCGCACCCCTCCTCGGTCTGGTTCTCCGCAACTGAAGTAGGATGGAAATAACTGTCGAAATGGGTGTACTGATGCTTGGGGAAAGAGCAATCTAAACAACTCGGCAGAAGGTCAATGAAAGTCCAATTTTCTACGGTCGATCTTCCCGAAGCAGACCTCTCGACTCACCTCTATCTCTAGATTTTGAGGGCTTGAAAAACCTGGATTCCCAGATTCATTCTCGTCCTGATCCCCTCCCCCCCAGACAGACCCCCCCTCCCGAATCTACAAAGCGGGACGGGAGGCAAGGAGATGGCTTGTTATGATCTTTGATAATATCACAAGGTGTTGAAGTGGAGGGGGTTGGGGGGAAAGGAATGGGGCGGGGGGTCATAGGGGGTTCGTCGGATGCTCTTATCATGCATGTTTTCGCTGACGGAAGAAAAACCGAACACATATATATTTATAAAGCTTTCTCAGATGTCGATTCATCCATACTTCCATATATTGCCCTATTATATATAGTTTATTAGAGGAAATCCCATTGTTTGCTAGCTGGGAGCTGTATGAGCAGTAACGTCCACGTACGGCTCCGTGAGAAGGTGGAAGGAAATGGCCTTGTTGTACCTCACTCTCGTCTTCAATGGGGTCTGCTCTTTTTTTTGGGGGAAGTATGCCAATATGATCCTCCATGTTCATGGCCACATCCAATCACCATGACGGTGAGTATATCCTAAAAAACAAGGGAACTAAGGTCAAATATATAACGACAGTGTAAATCTTTCGTAATCTGGCTAATAGACAGTAAGTTCATGGAAAAGGCAGGTGCATGAAGAACATTCTGCAAGTGTATGGAGGGTGTCAAACGAATCTCTCCTGACCAGTAATTGTGGATTGAGTCACATCAGCAATCACTATCGATCTGCTTGGTTGTGCTGGAACGTATGTACCAAACTGCAATCTATCTCTGTTGAGATGATGTAAGGCTCTGGAATCCATAATCCACTTGAACGATCTGGCCGAGAGCGACCAATAAATGCATGAGTAATACATGATCTACTGATGGAGGTAGAGGTTGTAGTGTCTGATGGACCGGTATTGGAAGATCCAACAGTTGGAGGTATGATATCTCTCAAGCAAGCAACAAAATCATCGTAGAGATGATTAGTAAGATCAGGAGCAATCGGAATCTCCTTTGCAGCATGGGCTGATGGTGGGAATCCGAGCTTGGAGTAGCATGTATCCTCTAAATGACCTGAATAGTAGCAGTATGAACATGTCTGAAATGGACGTGAACCGCCTCTATCGTGTGTGCCTCATCCTCTGAAAAAGAGTAGATCCACCTCTACCACGTGATGCAGCCATAGCTGATGAAGTCTGAGAAAGTGGGGAAGAGGAGATACTCAATCAGCTCAGCATGGGGTATGCTTCCTCCATATGAGGTATGGCAGCATCGGTAAGAAGCTGAAGCCTGAGAGCGAGCCGAGTTATATTCTGGGATGAGGGCAGCCAGAAAAATACTAGTCATGGCAGAGTCTCTGTAAGCCTTATGTTGCTCTGAAGAGGCCGCCAGAGTTATGTAGCTGTGAAGTCGCTCAAACATATCCTTCAGAGATGTATACATGATGTGAAGAGGAAGATTATCCTGTTTAGACGTGAAGATATCGTGCTGGAGCTACAGAATCTTCGACTCATTCTTCACCTGAGAGTATGTCCCTACGAGAATGTCTCGCATTGCCTTTGTTGTGGGTTGACTAAGAATATCTTTGGCTATATCCACAGAAACAGTACTAGATAGCCACACCTTGGCATATGCATCATCAGCCTCCCATGAGGCATTGGCCTCAATCTTGTCCACCGACTCATCCTACATCAGAATATGCTTCTTGCCATGGCACTACATCAGATTCATGAACTGCATTGCCCATAACTCGTAGTTGGTACCGTCCATCTTGACAATAGGTGTGGGTCCCTTGAAGGCACTCGTAGATGGAGTATCAACTTTGTTGCCTGACATCCTGTACAATCACCGAGACCATAGACCAATCGTGTCGCATCTAAACGGACTTGAAACAAGATAGTTGTGATTTAAGACTCATACACAACCATCTTCAGACGAATCGTGGTCTGATTTTGATAAATATAGGGTAAATCGGACTATAATCTCTGAAATCAGACTAAAACCATGAATCGAGGCTTCAAAATGACATGGACAGTAGCATGATCATGTGTGAGGGGTCGTGGGGGCCACAGACGGCACTAGGAACTGCTAGGAGGTAGCGTTAGGTGCTGTTGGGGGCGGTGGCACTACCGTTGGCGGTTGCTGCAGCGGCGACATTGCTGTTGGGGGTTGCCGACAGCACGTGGAGTTGATGCACATAGAGGGTTGGCGTGCGGAAAAGGAGGGACTGGATGGTAGGATTAGGGTTTCAGCTCATGGATCCGGTCTAGGACAGTCGCTTTGATACCATGAGGAAGAAGAATACTTGTTATGTTTTTTCATGGAGCCTAAGGGTTCTCTTACATAGAAGAGAGAAACCCTAATGGTTAAATTACATACTAAGGACAAAAAATAAATAACTGTAAATCAGTGATATAATACAAAAGCTCTCCAACAACATGTTATTCTCCATAGAAGATAACAGACGTATATAACTAATTGAAATATGGATTAGACTTTGGATAAATTCTTATTTTTATGAAAGGAGCGTAGACACAAACATGCAAATATCTCAAGAAAATGAAAGCTGAATAAAGATAAAGATCACTCTCGAGATGGAGGGGATGTTAATCCATAGCGTCAAATATCGACGATATTGTCGGTAGCATTGAGTTGATGACATTGATGGGGCGTCTATGTTCTTCCAAGGTATCGACAGCAAGTCCGCAATATATCACCGATACGTCAACGATATGGCGAAGCGGTGAAATTCCCCTTATTTTAAATATATGTTACACGATATGGGTGATATTAGCCACATATTTCCCTCATATTGTCATATTTTGCATACTGAGGATTTGCAAAGGTCATTAACATGGGTGATAATGATAATGGCCACTCGATTAGCACTTGATATTTGAGGCTCTGAATATCATCAATACTTGAGGCCAATTATCCACGGATTGGCTTCCTTGCGCATGTGGCTAACCATGAATATAGGTGTGTCCGATGTACTACAAAGCATTGTACCACTATATAATGTATGTAAATTACGTGGAACATAGAGACTGAAATAGAAGAAGATACAGAGGACAGAAAACATGGTAAATGGATCCAGTCAGACACTATTGATTCTAATGAGTGTCGAATAATATTTGTGTGGTAAGTATTGTACTTGTGTCTGTTGTGAATTATGGATTTTATTTGATATTTCAATTTATTTATGCATTCATCGTGTTTAAACTTCTAATCACATGCCTTGTATAGTACCGAATATCAACCTGTGCAGAATTATGATGCCGATATTGCTATAGAACTTGTATTAGACCTACATTTTAGCAAATAAGTGTGCACTTCCATCTTATTTATTGATTAAATAATATAAAAAACTTTAATTTTATGAAAAACAATTATTATAGCTATTTCCATGCATTCTGACAATATCGACGATAATGTCCCTTTTCGAGGTGGGCAAAATGACATAGAAATTGGCATTTAAGGTCATGTTCCTAACGTTGAAGCAGTTATAATATCAGCACCCCTTCATCTACCCGGCTCAGAAACCGAACCTCGCGAACTACCTAGTGATATTATGGCTCGTCTTTTGTTGAGTGTCACCATGGACTCGGAATCTTCACGTTTCCTATGATTTCTGTCTGCTATGTGATAATACGTGCTATCAATTACAATTGATGTAACATGGCAGATGAGGGGATCGAATTTCACATCACATCAAATAGGAGGGCAAATTAGGGAGAGAAAAAGGGCGAACCATAGGAGCTGGAGCTCACGATGGAAGCGGTCGAGGTCGTCGGAGGTGGAGAGGACGGGCTTCTTGGCGGCGACCCTCTGCCCGAGGAGGAGGGCCTCGAAGACGGTGCTCTCGGAGCCCTTGGCGATGGGGGAGAGGAGGGTGAAGGAGGAAGCCGGCAGGTGGAGGGGGATCGTGCGGCTGCTGCAGCATCCACGTATGCACGTGTTCGGCTCCCCCGTTACCTCAACCATGCCTTGCCCGCCCGCCTGCCGTCTGCCAATGCCCCCGCCTCGCCCAGGTGGTGCAAAAGTGCGGCTCGACTGCTGAGGAGAATGAAGTAAGTTGAAAGTCTAATGATCGTTTGATTGGGTCCCTCTAAGGTGACCTATGAATGGAGGGTTATTTTTAGAGAATAATCATTGTCATATCCATAAAGGGATATGGATATCAATTTTTTATATTTTGAGGGAGGATTTGTTATGATGTGATTGTATTGATATTTGAAAAAAAAAGATTAGATGTTATTTATTTTATATTTTTTAGCAGTGTTGTAGAAGTCATTCAACTGATCTGATTAGTAGGTCCGACTAGTCTACTTGGTGAGGTGGCCGATCAAGTACCGACTATTACAATAATCGACCAATTTTTGCTTGGAGATACCATATTTTTTAATATTTTCTTTTTATAAGCAAACTTATTATAATATGATTAATGTTTTGCTTAAATTCAATTACTTCTTTTATTTTATTATGGTAGTATAAAAATATACAAAATCTATGTAAATATATGTATAAAAATGAGTTATATATTCAAAATAATCATAAATTTCAAAGCTGATTAAAATCTGACTAAATCCGATTAGTTATCCAACTGCTGATTAATCCTTAGTCCGTAAGCCAACCGATCGAGTGCCAACTACCGACTTTTGCAGCCTTGTTTTTTAGATGATAATATGAGCAATTAAAATATTTCATTGCTAGAATGCAAGGGTGAATTAATGTATTGGATGAGAGAGGGAGAGAGAGAACTTGTGATTGTCGGGTGGACCCCACAAGAGGAAAAACAAAATATGCCAATGGGTCGAGGTGGAAATTGGGGATTTAGCCCCAAGCTCAGGGGGAACCCTCGGGCGTTCGGTTCGGGAAAAAGGAGAATAAGGATCTATTCTCTGTTCGCCTAGAAAGATATGAATAAGGAAAATAAGGTGGAATAAGTGTAGATAAGGTGGAATAAAGATAGGAATAAGAGTGGGATAATGTGTTGTGGACAGGAATAGACATATCCTTGAGAACTGCGTCGGGCGGGGATGTGCCCCTTTATTTAGAGGCTTATTCTCCAAACGAACAGGGGCTTCAGTGTTCATTTCACATTAGATCTTATGTTTGAAAAGTCCGCCACAATGCTCGCTAAGCTCAATATCCATTCAAATTAATGGATCGGGCTCGAGTCGGGTCGACCTTGTGTACGTATACACTTGATACCTCTTGCAACACCAACTTAATTTCTCGTTAAATGGTAATATTACCAGCATATACTCTTTTAATTCGTATAGGAAAGAATCAAGATCGAGTCTTCTCATAAATCATTAAATAAGAACTATAGATCCAGTTAGCAAATTATAGTGCGTTCGCATTGATTAGGCACTTTCCACAATGGATGAAGAACAAAATACTAATAAGTTTTTTCTAAGAGGAAAGTAAATCCTATGTCGTTGATCATGTATCATGTATTATTTTCTTACACTGTATATTATAATTATTCTAAAATCGTCTATGACATTGGATTTGCAGGGTAGACGGGGCTTGGATCTGATTTAGTTTGGGCCTGGGCGCAAAATTTATATGGGCGTGTATTTTGATCTAGGTTTGGATTTTTTTTTCAATTTTGAGCAGGATTGAGATAAGAGTGTCAAAAATCAAGTCGGGCTAGGTTTGTCCAACCCAATAATCATCCATGATTGGGAGTGCACGGTCTCATAGTTACTAAAAGTCAAGGTTGTATGTGATACAAGTAGGGTTGGCTATTGAGTCAAGGCTCGATGAGTCAAGCTCGGGCTCAGCTTGATAAGGATTCGTGAGCCTGTCTCATTAAGCTATTGAGCCGAGTTGGAGCAAGAATTTTGGGCTCGATAGCCTAACGAGTCGAGCTCGAATTGAGCCATGCCCGGTACGATAACTCGATAAGAAGCTCGATAAGGAATTTATAAATAAGATTTAGGTTTTTTTAACAGTTGTGCCCCTCTGAGATATTGTAATTTCAGTTATGCCCCTCTCTTTTTGGGAATATCAGTTGTGCCCCCAACTTTTTACCGTTCTATCACTTGTGCACCTCCATTACTTTAACCGTCACTGAATTGAACTTAACCATGGGTTAATCAAATCATGGTATATTTAAGAGGGGCATATCCGAGAAAACAACCCACATCCCCCTTTCTCTCTTCCTCCCTCCTCCTCACCCTCAAACCCTTCCTCCTCCTCCGACCACCTCCTCCTTCATCCTCTTCTCCTCCATTGTTCACCATCAACAGTAGCATGTCAACGACAAGGCTGACCTCATTCATCACTTCCCCTATGGGTTCTTGTCAACTACAACAGAGGGGAGGAGCTCGGAGCGGGAGGGAGGCACAAGGTGGAACAAGAGGCGTGATGGGGCGAAGGAAAGGAGGGGAGAGGGAGAGGTGTGGGGGTAGGGGGAGGTGCAGGGTGGATCTCTGGGCAGAGAAAGGAGGAGGGGGAGGTGATGAATCTCCATTTCATTATCGTTATTCTATCACTTTGGCCTTAAAAAACTAGTAAATGCGTGTAAATAGGCTTAATTTAGGCATTTTAGCATTCATGCCTCATTGCGTAACTAGTGTATAAAATATGATTTTTAATGTCAAAATTATAGAGTAAAGAAAAGAAAAGAAAAGTAATAAAATATTACAAATATTTTATGACACAAAATCTCGAGACCTAGGCATCTCGATGACTAGGTCGACAAAGAATAAAGTAGGGGGAGATATGGGCCAGAATACAATAAAAATACCCTTTTATTTATTCATTCATTCTTCATTTTTTGAGACCTATTTTTATTCCACTTTTTATACTTCAAATAAAGAAACTTTGAACATGAAAGTTGTACATAATTTAATATAGAAAAATACAAAATTGATTTCATACAAAAATAATTTACAGATAAAAGTTATGATCTGAATAAATTTCCAAAATCCCAACTTCCCAAACCTGTATATCTCAAATAAAAAATCGAAATATATCAAAATCACTTTAATTGTATATAACTTTTAATAAGTTATTTAATGAAGGTGGTTTCATATTTTTCGGAGTTACGGTTTGAAAGTTGAGTTTGGGACCCTTATTGTATACTTGTACCGATTAAAATAATTATTTTATTTATTATTAATTATTTTTTATATTTTTTTATAATTTTGTAAATATTATTTATAGTTTTTGTGTATATTAAAATTGGAATAAAATATGAAGAAAATGCAAAATAAATTACTTGTATAAAATACATAGGTATAATACCTATAAGTACACTTATATAGAAAATACAACTATTTATTTAATTGTACAAAATACATCAGAAAAATAAAATAAAAATACATTTCTGTTTATAAAATTAAGTTATAAATTTATAAAATAATAAACCAAATTAATAAAATCAAATATACAAATAAAAATAAAATTTTAAAATATATAGATGAATATACCTCTATATGACCCATAAAGGAAACTTGTAATTTTAAACCTCAAATAAATAAATAAATATCATAATAAAATAATTTATATAATAATAAATATTTTTTATTTAATAACCTAAAAATAATAAAATAGTTTATTATTTTAAAATGAATTTAGAAATGTTTTTTCCATGCTTTTTCCTGGTTGGTCTACGTGGAGCAACCAGGAGGGTCGGATAGTTGACCCGCGATCAACTCTTTGACCCACTGCCTATGCTTGTGTCAGACGTGTGTGTTGTCCTATCTTCTCAATTTTTTGGGGCGATTCCTTTCACCATTTGACTTCGATCACTTCATGACTTTTTGTCCCCATTTTATCGAGGATTCACGCCCATGGCTTGCTTCGATCTTTGGATCGTTGCATCGTCCGCCACGCATTGATCTTTGAGCCCTGTCACGTCGGTTGTACAAAAACCATCCAACTTCCCATTTCAAACTTGAACCCCATTTTGACCTCGTTTGGCCCCCTTTTCTTGCACCCTGGACCGGAGAAGGTGATAGCTTCTCCTCCGGCCAAGTTAGGCGTGTCAACGAGGCCCTGAGGTCGGTTCCACCACCTCCGGCGAGCCCGCCGTCGAGGTCCTATCTTCCTAGCTTTCCAAGCCACTCGAGGTCGTTTTTACTCAACTATCTTTGCTCTTTAGTTAGTTGTAGTTGTCTGCTTTAATTTCATTTTTTTATTTGCCTGATTGGCGTTTGATTCACCACCCGTTATCCCCTCGTCAGAGCTTGCTCCGGCGAGAACTGATTCACTCCATACACCACCACTCCACCCTCGCTTGTCCTGGGAACACTCTACTGTCGTCTTTGAGCTTTTCCTTGCAGGTCCCAGGAGCCAAGAGACCCCATCTACGGGTCAAATTTTGAAGACATGTGGTACCTGGCCCCCCCTTTCTTCTCCAGCCTCGCATTTACGCTACGGTGCGCGTCCTGCCATTTTGGCGCTGCCTCCGGGTCGGGGAACTTCCAAGGAATGTAAGAGCTCAGTATGGATGTCGGGAAGCTTCGGAGGAGGAGGAACGCGCTCGGAGAAGACCCCCCTCGCACCTGATTTTCCCTGTTCTTCCAATGGGGCTCCCGACAGTTCGATTGTCGCTGCTCTTCCAGTCATACAGGAGCCGTTGGATTCGCTACGTCTGGCACCGTCCGATTTTCATATGGGATCTAATCCCAGCCGTCGTCCACGAACTTGTATCGGCCGTCAAGATCGCGACACGTGGATAAGTCGAGGAGCATTGATGAGTCAAAAATTCCCACAAAACCCGGGTAAGGATAAAATCAATCAAGGGTCGTTGCGATCCGGATCTCACAGATCGGACTCAATAAGATAAAGAGACCACCAAATAAGAGTAATCAGACAAAAAGCTGAATAAATGGTCTTGCTATTTATTTAACCTGGTATAGCGACCAGGGTCGAACTCAAGGAGCATGGATTGGCTCAAAAGAGCCTACGAAGTTGTCAAAAATGAAAGGAAAGAATAAAATGTTTTTGGTGGTTTTTTTATGGACTTCTAAATTTTTTTATGTTTTTAATTGCGAAGGAAATATGAAAAGAAGGCAAAAGCTACACAAATAACAATTTATTAAACACTCCAAACAACTCAGAAAATTCAAATAAAATTATTTTTGTGTTTTATAAGTTTTTAAGTGTTTTTGGTAATTTTTTCAAGATTTTATGATTTTTATTGATTTTATAAAAATGGAAGAAGAGTAAAAATTAAAATCAATGTGAAGCCAGATTTGAAAGGCTAATTAAAAATAGATAATTAGCCTCTAAAAATCTTGAGACAATTTTTATGAATAATGGAAATAAAAACTAAGCTACAGAAACCAAAATTTCATTTTTTATTTTATAGAATTTTAAGAATTTTTATAAGATTTTTAGGGTTTTGAGATTTTTAGATGTTTTATAAATCCAAATTCAACCAAAATTGGATTGAAGCTAAAAGACACTAAAAGAAACAGCAAGTAATTTTTTTGTAATTTTTAGATGAGTTTTTATATTTTTCATTGATTTTTCAATTCAACCAGTAATAAAAATACGTGTTTTTGAATTTTTAAAAATATCAAAACAACTCAAAAATGTCCCAAAAATTTAGTGAATTTTTTGCACATTGGTAGGAGCCACATATCCAAATTTCACTTTATTTGGGATTAATTTGATATTTTATCCAACCAATAGAAGACACACAACGCACAGGGACCAAAGGGTAAAGAAACAAAGTTCTAGGGCCAAATAGATAACATGTATAAAAACTATAAGGGCATCAGTGCAAAATTCACATCAATTCAGCACATGTTTTAATCAACCACACACAGGGGTATTTCTGTAATATTCAAAACATAAAATGCAATTCAGAACATCCAAAAACCCCAGCCCAAATAATGTAAAAAGCCCAAGGTATCACGCGACAAGCACGTGGTTCACAATCAGAGGGACGGAACTGTCATTCCTATTTATAAAATTCAAATCATAACATCCAGAAACGCAGGCCCTTTACATGCAATTTACCCAAAACTCACATGCCAAAGCACGTGTTCCACACAAACAGGGGCTAAATTGCAAATATGAGAAAGTCTAAGGTCCTTAGTGCAACTTTTCAAAAATAAAAGCAACTACTCTACGTATTTACAGGACTAAACTATCTAGCAAAAAGAATAGGGGCCTAAGTGATATTACCCCATTATTGCGATCCACGGCTGAAGGCGAGCCACGTGTAATATCCGACGACTGAGACGCGTGGGTACCCCTTCGTGATGCACGCTCGAGATGAGCCCCTCAAGTGATAGGACGGCTGAGTCCTCTCCAAAGATGAATGGTTGTAATAGACCTGGAGCGAGGTGCTAGATCTAACGGCTCCGAAGGATCCTCGAAGAACCAGTCACCAGTGAGTTTCGTGGGCCCAATGCGTGCGTAGGGGACCTCCTCAAGTGCTGCGGAGGTGGGCGAATCGACGAAGAAGCTCCTCCGCAGCGGTGGGTGTGCTCAGATGGGACCGGGAACGTCGGAAGAGCTCCAGCAACGGGGATGAGCAGGAGCACATGTGCCTGAACGGTTGGACCCCCAGATGGGGTCCTCCTTCGATGAAACCTGCATAGAAAGAACGCTGGGTCGAGGGCAAAATGCCTCGACCCGATTATGGGCGAAGTGGGTGAATAGGTGGGTCGAGGCGTGGTCCTCCGACGAGTGGCGGCGGAGGAAAACCTAACTCTTGGTTCTGGGGTGAACCAGGATGATCGGAGATGCGGAGAATGTGGGGCGAAGTCTCATGAAGATGATACGATGGTCGGATGGGAAGATGGCCGATCGGAGCAGGGTGAATCGGTCGGCGAAGGCCGGCGGCGCAAAATCGAAGAATGAAGATTAGGGTTAATCTAAGGGATAGCAAGGTCACCTGATGGTTGGACGCGTTGATGAATATGTGATTCATCACTCTAAAAGTTGAAAATAGAGCTTTGTTCCCGAGTAAATAGCAGCATATTTCTCTTATATTGCATAATTAGCATTCATGCATGCATTGATAACACTTGCATTTTAGCATTCATATTTGCAAAAAATAAGAAGCCAATTTCACTTGTAAATATTTACATGTATATCAGATAAAATACCTTATTTGTATATATTTTATACTAACTCCGAATCTAATAAAACCAACTCTATAGTGTATATGTTACTAACACTAATTGAAGAAAAATATCAAAAAATACTAACTTGTAAAATTACCCAATAAAACCCCAATCCAAGTTTGAAGCTAGCAACCTTAAAATGCAAATATCTCTCTCTTACGACCTCCAAATTAGGTCTACTCACTTTTAAAGTAATATACATTCAGAGACCTTCGAAACAAGACCCATTTCATTAAAATCGGAGCTCGTATGCAAAACTTGGATTTTGGGCCCCTTTTGTATATTGTACATATTGACCGTTTTACCCTTGTATTTTATCCTTTTATTTTCTTCATTATTAAAAATCCAAAAAAATAGATTAAATTGTAAATATTCTTCTAACATTTTCTCTATATTTATTTTAATTTTTCTCTTATTTAAAAATGACAAAAAAATTGCAAAAGATAAAATACGGTATTTTATATTTATAAGGTACCGCCCAAAAATACATTTTTGTACAAATGATCTCGTTTAATTTTCGGCCCTTCACGGAAGTTGTAGATCTCGTCGAGACGAGCAACATTCACGTTGACCACTTTTTGATTTAATCATTTTTATTATGTCTTTTTGATTTTTTTCCATTTAGCTTTGGATTTTTCTGAGAGTGACACGTGGTGGCTCCGGAAGCCGCCACGTGTCAATCCCTTGGTTTTTGGCTACTAATTAAATAAATACCACATGGCCGCATCCTAGCGCGCCAAGTGGCGTCATCTCCCTCTTCTCTACCCATTCCTCCCCCACTCTCCCTTAACTTAAGGGAGAAGCCTCTTCGACACCTTCCATCCCACCCCATCTCCTCCACCTTCTCCATCTCCTCTCCAACTGCCTCCTACTCCTCTTTATAACCTCTCCATCTCCCACACTCTTCCCCATCCGCCAATTTGGAGTGTAGGAGAGAGAGCTCCCAGGTCCTTCAAGTGACAGTTGAAGGCAGATTTGGTGTCGAGCGACGACCCTCCAACATCTCCGGCGAGATCCAAAGGGCCACCTCGATCCTTTGTAGCAGCCACCATCCCCTGTGCGGCTCAAGCTCCGGTCTGCCGAACTGTAGAGCGACGACAGGAACTCATTATTGAGTTCATCCCCAAGCACCCATCCGCCACCTACAGGTAACTTTCTTCCTCTCTTCTTCTTCATTTCATCTCTCTCTCCTCGATTCTCTATCTTCCATCATCCAAATCGCAAAATCAATTGCACTTTCACAGATAAATCACACATTGCAAATGCAACAGTGATTTTTATTGAATTTTTCGGAGAACTTTTATCAATCAATTAATCAAAAATTTAACTCCAACTAAACAAATACATGAGGTGGTGAAACTCCCCTGTTTCACTCCCTTCACCTCCGCTCACCATGCCACACGCACACACCCTCCGCCGTCGTTGTGTTTTCACTTGCAGGACATCTGATGACCCCGAGCCACCGTCCGTAGCAGCCCTCCAACCCGACCGCTCCTCCACCATCTTCCACTCAACAACGGCCTCACGCCTCCCCCTTGGCCGAACCCATAGCGCGAGCCCCACCGCCGACTCCAGCCGCCCACCTGCGGCCGAGCTCCTCCCTCGCCGCCCGCCTTCCTCAGCCGCGCAGCCCAGGCGAGTGCGCGCGCCGCCCACCAAGCTCGACGCCATCCGCGCGTGCGTCCAGCCCATCTCCAAGCTCCCTGCTTCATCTAGCAAAAACAGAGAACTTCTATCGGATAATAAGGACAAAAGTGGGCATTTGCAAAGGGGACACTTACACCACTTTTCAAGTTCTCAAACAAAGTTTAAGTTTTAGGTAATTGCATTTAAGTCCTTGTTCTTCATTTGAACTCATATTTCTTTTTCTGTATTGTATTCATACCCCTGCAGTTGCACTTTTATTTTGTCATCATTCTGTTGTCCATTTTTAATTCCGAAAATTGCATTGTGTAGTATAATCTTGTTCTACCATTTTAGCATTTATTTGTATTTTTCTGATTTGCAGAATATTTATGGAAATTAATTTGGTGAAAATTGCAACATTTTGCCCAATTTGATTGATTAATTGATTGCGCAATATCTGCTTATCGAAAAATCTCTGAAAAATCATGTTGGTAGATCTAAGCCTATGCTACAAGTATCCGAAAATCACACCATTTGCACATATAGTTTGTCTTAGAAAAATCATTTAGTGAAAACCTTAATCGATTTTTAATTAATCAACCATGAAGTGTTTTAACGAAATTCAAGTTGATTTGGATAATTCGTAAGTAGACCTATTTGGATTAATTTTGTTTCTGAGAAATATCATCGTTTCTTAATTATTAAAATTGGTTTAGTCATTTTCACTAAAGTCTGCATTTTTTATTATCCGTACATCAGAAAATTCTAAAAAAAATAGGGTAGCTTAATTTCACCATTTAATCATCTGGTCAAGTTTCATAATTTTAGGAATTAATTTGACCATCTTTCTGATTTAACTTGTAATTTGGCCTGATTTTGCATGTGTCTTGCATAAAATATACGAAAAAGACCAAAAATATCTCCTCTGAAAATCATACCTTGGAAATTTGCTTCGAATCTACCTAAGGAGACACCTGCCTCCCTGAGTTCGACCTTGGACTTCCAACCAAGTAAAAAAAATTGCCACATCAGATTAACTAGACATTAATTAAAAGTGGTTTTTGATCTGCTCTCATTGTCCGACTGCAACGAAAATATCAATTAATTTGAACATTAATTTTCTCGAATTAACAAGGGTAGTACAACTTAGGTTAATTTGCAGCTATTTCGGAGTGCTTGATTTTCTCTCCCCGGGTAGCCTGACCCCCCGGTTTTCTTGTGAATATTTTTCCGTCCTTTAATTTTTGTAATTTTTCGAGTCGTTCTTTATCTGACCTCAAGTTATTTCTGTGCGAGGAACGCGAGGAGTCGAAGATGCTTTGAGGAATCAGCATTTTTAATTCTTCGAGTGATTTGAGAGAACTTGTACTTTTATTCATTTCCATATTTTTTTCGCATCATTTCCAGTGGTTCCCGTTCGTGTTCTCGCGTGTGTAAAGATAGTGGAATCGTGTCCCCGTATGCTGCGTGGTTTGAATTGTAAATTAGGCTTGCACTAGTGGCTCCTCGAGCCATTCTAGGGTTTGCTTGTGCTCGTAACTTTTAGGACCACACAATACACTTAAAAGACGCACTTAGACCATAGATCTAGTCAAATCAACCTGTGCTTCACTCGCTAATAGAACTGCTTGTCTAGGAGCAGATTTTGTTGCTTGCATCTGCATGTAGTGTAAAGATTTCAATTCTGTTTTGCATCCTGCATACAAGCGAAGGAATCACTGTAAGTCTTCTTAACTCAGCATACGCATCATCATTTTTCGTGCATCGACTTTTCTCGATTTCTCCCTCTGTTTTTCAAACTTAAATTAAATGGAAATTAGGACTGGACGATAGGCGTGCTGTGTGGTTGAACTAACAAGTAAAAACTTAACTTAAAACCAGGACCGCTAACATTATTGACCAAAAAAATCAATAAAATTGGAAAATCTCTTTGCGGGAGACTAATCCCCGACCTTGTTTTCAGGCTGAGTAAGGGTACTTGAGTGTGTGTGAACACCTTAAAGCAGATCCCAAATCCCCGCCTTCCATATCACGGGCCAACTGATCTTAACAAATATCACGAGTTAAATATTTTTAGATTCACTGACTAGTACCAAGTAGCCTCCGCATGTTCGCGGGTAGTCAGGGGCGAACCAGCGGTACTTCGCGACAAGGCCCAGCTTTGTCAGCTCCGCCTGCTTGCAAGTAGATAGGGGCATGGTCTTTGAGTCCATCAACTTGGGATAGGAGCGAAGAAAGGAAGGACCAGCGGTATCTTAGGCGACAGATTAAAAAGGGAAGACGCATCCGGCTCTGAGCCGACTTCCCTATAGGCCGCGTAAATCCTTGCTATCTTGCTTGAAAAATCACACTTAAAACTAACAAGATTAATTGGACTCGGTTTCGAGTCCTTCACTGTGTTGAGTGTGAAACCAGGGTCTTGGATTGTATTGCTTGCTTCAGGTAGGAGTAAAATCCTATCTTTACTTAGAACTCCCGATTCTTCTCGCCACTTCAAGATGACTGAGTGGGTGAATATCGACACATTATTCGCCAATCTCTCTTTGAGTCCCTCACGAAAATCATCTTCACCAGCCCAAGCGCACCTTGGACCACTCAGGACTCATGACCCTCTTGAATTCCGGATCCCTCACACCCAGGGTGGTTACTCTCAAACCTACCCTTTCCCCTCCTCTGAGCTTACCGAGGAAGACCATCGCCTCGGTAAGTATCCCTTCCTTGATTTATCCTCTAAACCAGATCATTTCCATTTCACAAGACTAGAGGACAAGATGCCACCAAAGCGACCCCCAGATGAGGAAGAACACCACGATGACCCACTCCACCAAGTCTTGGCTCGCCTCGCCCAAGCCGAACAAACGAATGCGGATCTTACAGCAAGAATGGGACATATCATTGTGGTAGGAGGAATCGACCGACCAATGGTTGATGCCTATAACCCAGCAGAGAATGAGATACAAAGTTGGTTAGCACCAGCGGTTCCCGCCGAAGCATTTGAGCTCAAGCCCCACTTCCTTAGCCTGCTACCAAAGTTCAACGGAAATGCCCATGAAGAACCATACACCTTCCTTCGTGACTTCGAGCTGGTTTGCAACAACCTTAGCCATCCCAGGGTTGGGCAGGATTACATTCGACTGAAGGCCACCCCTTTCGCCTTAGGAGATAAGGCAACACATTGGCTGAAGAACCTAGGGGTGAGATGTACAACCTTGATGCAGTTCAAGGACTTATTCCTGAAGAAGTTCTACCCTCTCAGTAGGACTAACCAGATGAGAACAACGATCGCTAGTTTCTCCCAGGGACCCAGTGAACCATTCCATGATGCCTGGGATAGGTTTAATGACCTAGTCCAGAAATGTCCCTGCCACGGCATTTCTAAGGCGATCTTAGTCCAGACCTTGTTCTATGGTCTGACCCCGGAGATGCAGGGGTTAGTAAGTATCGCCTGTGGAGGAAGTTATCTGAATAAGAATGAGAATGCTGTATGGAAGATACTAGAGCAGATGGCAGAAACCGACAGGTCGCAGGCCACCATAGGTTATCAGTTGTCTCCCTCAATCTTATTCAATGAGACAACCCGGAGGACTGTAGCGGATCTGACAGAGGACCTCATTCCCAGCATGGGGATGATTGCTGATAAGTTAACCATGGTCGAGCAGATCCACAAGAGGGTCACTGACCTTGAGTCTCTCTCACGTCTGCCGAAGCAAGTGGAGGAACTTTCTGAGAAGGTAGCTAAGATAAAGCTACCTGCCCCTTCTGCACCACCTGTACCTGTACATCGAGTCCATCTTGTACAGGAACAGGCACCGGGGCCTCAGAGTGGCTGGGATCAAACTTACACCCAGCAGGACCAGCATGCACCCCCACAAGTGGAGATCGGATACGAGGAGCCTTCGCAGGTGTTCGAGATCAACGGGCTGTGGTACAGCCGTGACCCCGTCGGCAGACAGTCGAAGATGGGGAATGGTCAGCCTCACCGACCTTCCCCAGCTTACCAAGAAACCAGCTCCGTCCCCGCACCGCGCTTTGTTCAGTCCACGCTCGAACAAGGGTACCAGCCTCAGCAGCACCAGCAGCAGCAACGCACATTTTACTCGGGCCAACAGGGCCAAGCACCGTCCTATCAGCAGCAGTATTGGCATGGCCAGTACAGAACCTCATCTGCAAGTCAGCATCAACAAGCACATCCCACCGAATTGGAGTCCCTCATCTTGGCGATCCAAACCCTGTCTGATAGGGTCCAACAGATCCAGAATGACTATCTGGATATGAGAACCGATCTGAATCACGTTTCTCGTACCCATGATCAATAAATGGCGCCAAAGATCCCAATTCCCACACAGGTTCAGGCCAATCCGAACAGCCTAAATCAAGGCCACAACCAACCTCGTGATCAGGTATACTATTCAGATAAGTCTTTATCTGAACATGAGATCCTTTTGTATGATAATGTAAATCATATGTCCCTCAGGAGCGGAAGGACCGTGATCGTACCTGATCGGACACGGATGCCGAAGGAAGGAGCCGCCAAGTCTCTACCTGAGGAGAAATTGGAGGAAGAAGAGGAGCAACACCACCATCACCACCACCAGCAGAAGAAGAGGACTTCTGGGTCCTCGAAGCAACAAACCCGCATCAGTAGAGAGTCCAACGAAACCGATTAAGAGCCCGCACCTCCATCTGAGGAGGATCGTCCAGAAGTCGCGGAAGATGCATCACCGGTTTCGCCACAGCATTTTCCTTTTAGTCAGAATCAGAGTCCGAGTCTGTTTCAGAGTCCGAGTCGTGTACAAAACTCAGTTCCAACTTTCAATGAAAACATTTCAGTTTCAGAACATGAATTAGAGTCAATAATCCCTTTCCCCCGATCCCTTACGGGTGGAAAGAAGAAAATCAAAAAAATCCAAAAAGATGACCCTGAGATGGCAGAGTTCTGCAACAAGTATATCAAGGTCACAATCCCCTTCGACAAGTACGTGGAAATGACTCCTGCGTTTCAGAAGTACCTGAAGGTGAGATGCACACTTACTAGGGTTAGCAGGAAGACTAAAAGCCGTGTTGAGAAACACGTTCTGTCAGTAGCCACGACTTGTGCAATAAAGAACTGAAGGATATGGAAAATATCCTCAAGCGCATCACGGAAGCGTGATCGTCGTATCGGATACGACGAAGAACGACTAGTCGTACTAGTTGTTCGGTGCAACGGAATTTAAAAAATTTTATTCGATGAAACCACATGATCCGAGAACCATTCTCAGATCGTTTTATCTATAACCACAACAAGTATAATGCAATACCTCTTGAAGCGTGGTTGATTAAGTCTCTAAAGAAAGAGACCTCCTGTCTCAAGTCCGATCGTCGGCGAGACCGCTTGCGAGCGCGGGGATGAACCACGTTGTCCTCGCAATCCAAGAAGATGATCCAAGCGTGGTTGCTCCTGATCTCGTCGTACGAGATCAAACGTCTCCTTCGTGAGTGGAACTCTCCAAGAAGACGGAGAACCGAAGAACGTCGAAGCGGCAGCGCGGTGGCGATGGCGACGACGATTCCCTTCTCTAGGGTATGGTGGACGGCCACCAACAAGAGAGGGAGAGAGGGCTGGCGTGTATGAAGAAATGAGGGAGAGAGAGAGCTCCAATATTGCAAGTCATTAGAGAGCATAGTATGCCTCTCTATTTATAGGGTTTTGGGATCCATGGATATCAATCCATGGGACACATAAAATCAATGGGTGAGATTGATTTGTGTCAATCCAATGGTCAAGATTGTTGTTGTCAAAAGCAACAAATTTAGGTCAAAATATATTTGACAAAATCAAATATAATTTATTCCTAAATCAACCCAACAAATAAGGAGAGAAGATACATGGAGATTTTATCTCCATGTACCTTCCAAGTGGACGGCCACACATTCCTTATAGGAATGATGTGCCGCCCCTTGAGATTGCATGGAGATTGCAATCTCATGGAAATCCATGAGATTGCATATCTCCTTGGAATCTCTCTTATTTATTTGCAACAAATTTATTGGGTTTTATTCTCCAAAAAATAATTCACAATTATCTTTGAGAATATTGCATTCTTGCCATGGAAAAAATTGTGGATCATATTCACAACCCAAAACAACATATAATTCATATTGTTAATTAATTACACAATGTGTATCCAATACACATAATAATTAATCAACACATATAAATTATAATTAGCTCTCTCTAATACATTATAAATCACATTTATAATATATTATGAATAATTGGATATTTTTGTCCACATTATTCTTATCCACATTAATTAAATCACATTTAATTAAATTGGATAATTTCTTCACACATCAAGATGATTAAATCACATTTAATCATTATTTTTTCATTGCTTAGATCTTATGGAATTATTCTTGAACCCTTCAAGAATAATGCAATCTCTCCGCAGATACTTGGAGATAAGGACAGGGCGATTGTATTGTTCCACGTATAGTGACATGGATATTGAGATCATATCTCAAATCCAGATCGTGGGCCTCTCATAGATGCTTGATTAAATCAAGACCATAAATCTAATCTTCTCATTGTATCTGAATCACATTCAGATCAATGTCCAACACTTGGACCAAGATCAGATCACTTCTCTACTGAAAGGAGTCACTAAAATCCAGACCCGTTTCATCACTCCCTAGGAATGGAAGCGTCATGGTTATACAATCGTTTATGATCAAATCACCCTCAGGTATTCCCAATACCTGTACATCCTGCATACTGGAAGACTCAGACTAAACCTGAAGTATCGGATCAACTTTATACTGTCTACTTCATGGTTTTATCAGTAAGTTTCTCATTCAATCATTGGGAGTTGGTATCAATCATACACTTTCCAAAAGCGTATATTATACCTAGGTCTTGATCATATACTAAAAGTATATATCAAACCTACAAATTCAGTCAAGCTTCCAAAGCGAGACGACCATGCGCATGGAATTTGATTCTTCCCAATATCTCATGAGTGAGCTCATGTCTTCCGGTTCAGTAACTGAACCTGTATGATCCCTTTGAAAGATCGCATTACTCATATGCCCTTATGTGCACACCAGCGCGCCGGTGTATAGACCTTGATTAGGTCATCAACCTATTGGTCTGCCAAATGTACATACTCAGACATATAGTAACACATCTGTCTCCGGTCAGAGGATGCGTGCCTATATCATGACAGCATATGATATAGGACTTTGGTTATCTCGATCTCGTTAAGTCAACTCTTTGACCTAACTAATCTGACACCTCCGAATCTCTATTCCTATGCAGAGGACCTGCATCAAGAGGTCGGTCAGATATCAGCCTTCAGAGATAAGGATTGCCATCTCCTACTCAGGCTGGAGATCATCTCTTAACAATCATTTGACGGTGCTTGATGAGTCCTCAATCTAACTCTTTAGATATTCATCCAAGCACCAGCCTCTATGATTCAATAGTTGAATCAACAGCTGTATGATTATTAAGATGGCCATGGTACATAACCCTAATTGTACTAAGGGACCTATTATGCAAATTAATTATTCTTCATTTCAGATCAGGGAATGATATTTGCAATAACATTTATTGCATAATGGCTCGCCGTGGGCTCGCATTTCCAACAATCTCCCACTAGCCCAAAGAGCCATTAAAGGGATAATCATTTAAACCCGCACTCATGTGTCAATCATAGGCTATTTAGAAAAAAGCTAGGTAAGCTGATCAGTCACTCTGTTCCTGCGAGACTACGCCAAGTCCTTTTACGGCACTTGCATATCCCCAGTAACAGTGCTCGCATCCAATGCGAATGTTGCATCTTATGCAACTAATACTCAATCTTGTTAGTTATAGTGTCCTTGACACTACAGCTTAACAATTATCATAACCGGTATTTCCATAATCCTTATAAGAATATCCTTATTTCTGGAGATCTCTATCTCCTAAGGTATCTTTAGTTAAGACCTTTTAGATCACTATCTATAAAGTCTTAAACTTTTGAAGATAAGACTTTGAGATCACTATCTCAAAAAATCTTGTTATCTATGAAGATTTTGTTATTACTGCAACCAAGTGTTTTATTTCCATAGTAGGTTTAGTAACAGTTTACTACTCCCACTGCATGGTAACCATTTGGCTTTTGTACATATCTAGCACACACCCAGCTTCACTGAACTGATGCCCAAGGGCAGGTAGTTCTAGCATCCACTTCCTCAACTCTTTGAGGTGCTATCCCTTCAGATAGGTCAGTACCATATCATAAGGGATGGAAGCCATTACTGGAATTTTCCATAAAATGGAATATGTCCAAGATGTACTATTAATGTGACAGTCCCATTATCCTCTTCTCTTTGCTTCTGAACAACTTCAGAACTAAGATCTGAGAGGCATCTTTGAAATCATATTTCAAGTTATGGAACAACCAGATTTTAAAACACTAATTATTATCCTTATATTATTTTTAAATGATTAGGATATCATCTACATTTAGCACGATGAACACAAAAGCACTCCCACTAAGCTTCATATGGTTCATCAAGTTTCTATCTGAAATCATAACATTTATAATTTCATCAAATCTTATGATCCAACTTCAAGAAGCTTATTTGAGTCCATAGATGGATTCCTTAGCTTGCACACCTTGCTTTCCTCAACCATGAAGCCCTGGGGCTACTTCATATGAATATCCTCAAAGAGGCATTCGTAGAGGAATGCAATATTGACTTACATCTTGAAGATGCAATAGTCAAGTTATGTAGCTAAGGTTAGCAATATTCTGATGGTTTTAAGCATGGTCACCGAAGAGCAAGTCTCATTGCAACCAATGTCTTCTCTTCTAGTGTGTAGCTTATGGCTACGAACCGTGCTTTGAAGATCTCTACCTTCTCATCAGGTTCCATGTCTCTTGAAGATCCATTTACACCTTTACAGTTCTTACCCATATAGGTGGATCCTCGAGGGTCCATATACAACACTTGTATATGAAGTCTACATTAGACTTTTATTGCTATCCATCTATCCATGCTATGATCTTCAGAAGCTTCATCACATGAAGTTCGATCATTGTTAGATTTCTCTAACACATGGAATCCTTCATCAAACTCATTTGAAGAGGTATTAGTGTTTCATCTTTAATTGTCCTTTTAGTTTCCAATTTCAGGAGTCTCATTATAAATGAGTTCCTACACTTCATTTTCATCTTGATTCTCAAGAGTCTCAACCTCTAAGAATCACATTCTTAGATATGAGATACTTTAAGAATCTCAAGGTTATAAAGTAGGTATCCAATACCATCCTTTATTTTCCTAATGAAGCAGCACTCTCAAGTGCTAGATTCCAACATACATGGAACCTTATTAAGGATATACATTGTAGTCTCTACTACACATATATACCTGGAAACTAAGGGATAATTATGCTAAAATTCAACATTGATAGGATCATGTCACACATGATCCAATTGTATCTACCTATAACTCTTTTGAGTTAAGGTGTGTTAGGAGGATTGAGATAGAAATGATATTCATATCTCCATAAGGTATTCTTCGAATTTATTTAGTATGTACTTGCTACCTAGATTAGATCAAATTCATTTTATCTTCCTTCAAACTTTGGTTCCAAACCAAAATTAATGAAATCTTTGAACATTTCAAAGGTTTCTCAGGTGAAGAGAAGAAATCTCATATCATACAATCATCAATAGATATCACATATCCACAATGTTTACTATGATATAGATGATCCACATACATCAATATGTATGAGATCCTGAATACCTTGGCATCTTACACCATTCCCGAAGAAGGGTGTATTGGACAATATTCATAAGTATGTATGTTTTGAAATTTTTGACATTCTAAAGTTTCATCTCTTACCATTCTATTGATCAAATCAATAGACAAATGTCCAAGGCTTGATGCTAGATCATTGTCAAATGATCTTCATCCTCCTATTGATCTTAAGGTTTAATTTCAGTATTCAGAAATGTTAATGAACCATTCATTATTTTTTTTTAATTTATGTGGAGTCCACTAGATTTTAGATTAATATCTGAAATATCTTCATCATAACTCTTTATGATAGTTCTATCTCAGAATTCATGTTTATTTCCAACATTTAGAAACAAACAATGAGTGTATTCTTATATCTAGGTCATAGAGACATTCTCTACGACTAAGGTCTCTCCCACTGAAATTAACAAGTCTATTAATCCAACAGAGATTGTTGCAACAATTGCATCAATATTCATGTGGACAACTATAAACCTTTAAGACCAAATTTTCCAGTCTTCTAAAACATATGCAACCCATTGCAAATGTCATCAGAAGATTGAGATACAATTATTTGACTTTATCTTATTCAATAAGTAAGTCAATATCAATGATTTATGTAGATTATTCTGATGCTCCATCCGAGTCCTTTTCTAAGGATTCTAGACAGACTTGATAGTCATACTATCAACACATCAACTTATTGCAGTATTGGCATTCATCCAACTCTTTGGATGTCATATGGAAGTCACAGAAGTCCAGTCAACTCTTTGATTTTCCTTCTTTCTTGGTCCAACCCATGCTTCCATTGCGCTCCCTTTATCTATAAGCAACCATTGCTCAAGACAGAGGATCTCTTATTTTAAATTCAAAAGAATTCAAAGTAAGAGTTTTTCAACATTTATACGTGCTTCATTAAATTCATACAATATGAATATTATGAAGCTTCATGAATGACTAGAGTATAGATAGTAGAATAATGACACTCATCATCTACATCCATCTAAACTCTTAAAACATAGGTTCAGGTAGGTACTCAATCAATTTGAATACATCATCTCTTTATAGAGCTACCATTCTACATGATGCCGAGAACCATGTCATCCATGATTAAATGTCAAGAGCACATACAGAAAATCTTCATTGATTTTATAAGGATTATATGACAATTACGATTATCATCGACATGTTACTTCCAAAGTACATCCGATGAGATCAAAACTATAGAGACATACAAACCCTAGGGATGTAGTCCTATTATCTATTTAATTGTCATTCCTCAATATTATGAGGAAACTTGCACATTGCAACCACATACATTATGTGTCCATTTGCAAGTACAATATCTGGATCATGGGTTCAATCCAAGATATTTCACTGGTTACTATTGAGCATATCATTGAGTGGGTTTTAATGATGGATTATCTGAAATAAGAAATTTGCATAGATGTATGTATTTATATATACATATTTTACTTTGATTTAGGAATTTTTTTATATCAAAGTTGTCTTGCCATGTCAACATTGAAAGTTCATTCCCTTAATCACTTTCAATGTAAGAGATATACTTACCATTATATCTCAAGCAAGATCTGGGATCTCCTTCCTTATCTTTGTTGCATCCCAATAATATGAGAACCTACAACTCGGATAAAAAGAAGCGGGAACACATTCCGCCTTGCAAGTCCAACTTGCATCTCCCAATTCGGTCTTTAACACCCGGGCCCACCACCCCTAAGGCAATGTTGACCCGTCATTAATTGAACCAACCGTCAACAGGAATACAACTCGCTATGCGCAATCCAATATCGCCCCAATAATATGAGGACCCGATACTGGGGTCACTACGCATACGTCCTTACTCTTTCGAGAAGCGAAGAGCCCGATCCAGATGCGCTTGCATACAGGAGCTATCACTTCGGACAGGCGTCTCCCACATGCAATCCCTGGCGACGGAACCCTCCATCTTGACGGGAGACCATGGATGTCACTTATGTGATCCTCCACCTCATATTCAAATTTTAATTAATTATCGTGAATCACATTCACATAATTAATTCTTCCAAGGGAATTATTAGCTCTAATCATATTAGAGTATTTCAATTGGACATAATCAATTTAATCATATTAAATTAATTATCAATCCAATTCAATCAATCAAACTTGATTATTTTACTTGAATACATATATAGTAATATCTCAAAATACGTATTAATTCGAATTTTAATAATTAGAAAAATACATCTTAATCCCTCGGACATTATCCCGGCCCTACCCGCTGTCATGGCCAGTACCGACGAGAGTGGGACGGACCACATACGTTGCAACCCGCAACCCCAATGCTCTCTGACTAGGCACCATATCCGCCTCGGGAAAGGATAATGCCAAATTGATTAATTTGTACTTGAGATGATCATCGGTTCTTCAACCGAAATTGTACCATATAGTAATAATCAAAACATTTTTTATTATAAGGAAATTTGCTAGACAAATTCCCAAATCCTATTCAAGCATCAAGTTTGAAAGATTGTGGTTTCCAATTATGATTTAGATCACATCTTAATCAATTATTGGTTAAGGCAATGTCATTTAAGGGAATAATTATCATCAAATATTTCACAAATATTTATGCATAATTATTATAGGAAATTAAACAATTTAATTTCACTAAGTGATTAAATAACAATCACCAATCAAACATCAAGTTTGATGAATGCGTTTCCAATTAAGATTTAGATCAAATCTAATCAATTAATTGGTTGAGGCCAAGTCAATTATGTAAATAATCAACTTCAAATATTTCACAAATATTTTTCATGATTATTTCACGAAATTAACAATTAATTTCACTAATTGACAATCACTTGGTTCTAGATTAGGACTGTAATTTCAGCAGTGACCCCTACTTACTAAAATTAGCATATCTCAATCATATTAAATCCAAATTAGACAAAATCAATTTTCATAGATTGCTAATTTGATTTAGGACAGAACTCAAGTGATGTTACACGCATTTCGAGGCAAGTCTAAACAGTAATTAACATTTTAATCACGTTCATATCTACAGTTCCCGCAACAGTGCATACATGTTCATTAAAACAACCATATCTAGAGCATACGAAATCCGATTTACGTAAACTCAGATCCTATGGTTTTCTTATTTAATGGGGAACAAAATCCAAGTATTAAATTCGTGTTTAAATAATTTAAACAGTGTCGAATTTATTTACTAAACAGATCTGCGAAATCAAATGCGATAAAAACTTTCGCGACCTTAACGAACCCAAGTCGTCCTCGGTTTTTCGAATCATATTCGAAACCGTCGACCTAAGGCTCTGATACCACTTGAAAGATATGGAAAATATCCTCAAGCGCATCACGGAAGCGTGATCGTCGTATCGGATACGACGAAGAACGACTAGTCGTACTAGTTGTTCGGTGCAGCGGAATTTAAAAAATTTTATTCGATGAAACCACATGATCCGAGAACCATTCTCAGATCGTTTCATCTATAACCACAACAAGTATAATGCAATACCTCTTGAAGCGTGGTTGATCAAGTCTCTAAAGAAAGAGACCTCCTGTCTCAAGTCCGATCGTCGGCGAGACCGCTTGCGAGCGCGGGGATGAACCGCGTTGTCCTCGCAATCCAAGAAGATGATCCAAGCGGGGTTGCTCCTGATCTCATCGTACGAGATCAAACGTCTCCTTCGTGAGAGGAACTCTCCAAGAAGACGGAGAATCGAAGAACGTCGAAGCGGCAGCACGGTGGCGATGGCGACGACGATTCCCTTCTCTAGGGTATGGTGGACGGCCACCAACAAGAGAGGGAGAGAGGGCTGGTGTGTATGAAGAAATGAGGGAGAGAGAGAGCTCCAATATTGCAAGTCATTAGAGAGCATAGTATGCCTCTCTATTTATAGGGTTTTGGGATCCATGGATATCAATCCATGGGACACATAAAATCAATGGGTGAGATTGATTTGTGTCAATCCAATGGCCAAGATTGTTGTTGTCAAAAGCAACAAATTTAGGTCAAAATATATTTGACAAAATCAAATATAATTTATTCCTAAATCAACCCAACAAATAAGGAGAGAAGATACATGGAGATTTTATGTCCATGTACCTTCCAAGTGGACGGCCACACATTCCTTATAGGAATGATGTGCCGCCCCTTGAGATTGCATGGAGATTGCAATCTCATGGAAATCCATGAGATTGCATATCTCCTTGGAATCTCTCTTATTTATTTGCAACAAATTTATTGGGTTTTATTCTCCAAAAAATAATTCACAATTATCTTTGAGAATATTGCATTCTTGCCATGGAAAAAATTGTGGATCATATTCACAACCCAAAATAACATATAATTCATATTGTTAATTAATTACACAATGTGTATCCAATACACATAATAATTAATCAACACATATAAATTATAATTAGCTCTCTCTAATACATTATAAATCACATTTATAATATATTATGAATAATTGGATATTTCTGTCCACATTATTCTTATCCACATTAATTAAATCACATTTAATTAAATTGGATAATTTCTTCACACATCAAGATGATTAAATCACATTTAATCATTATTTTTTCATTTCTTAGATCTTATGGAATTATTCTTGAACCCTTCAAGAATAATGCAATCTCTCCGCAGATACTTGGAGATAAGGACAGGGCGATTGTATTGTTCCACGTATAGTGACATGGATATTGAGATCATATCTCAAATCCAGATCGTGGGCCTCTCATAGATGCTTGATTAAATCAAGACCGTAAATCTAATCTTCTCATTGTATCTGAATCACATTCAGATCAATGTCCAACACTTGGACCAAGATCAGATCACTTCTCTACTGAAAGGAGTCACTAAAATCCAGACCCGTTTCATCACTCCCTAGGAATGGAAGCGTCATGGTTATACAATCGTTTATGATCAAATCACCCTCAGGTATTCCCAATACCTGTACATCCTGCATACTGGAAGACTCAGACTAAACCCGAAGTATCGGATCAACTTTATACTGTCTACTTCATGGTTTTATCAATAAGTTTCTCATTCAATCATTGGGAGTTGGTATCAATCATACACTTTCCAAAAGCGTATATTATACCTAGGTCTTGATCATATACTAAAAGTATATATCAAACCTACAAATTCAGTCAAGCTTCCAAAGCGAGACGACCATGCGCATGGAATTTGATTCTTCCCAATATCTCATGAGTGAGCTCATGTCTTCCAGTTCAGTAACTGAACCTGTATGATCCCTTTGAAAGATCGCATTACTCATATGCCCTTATGTGCACACCAGCGCGCCAGTGTATAGACCTTGATTAGGTCATCAACCTATTGGTCTGTGAAATGTACATACTCAGACATATAGTAACACATCTGTCTCCGGTCAGAGGATGCGTGCCTATATCATGACAGCATATGATATAGGACTTTGGTTATCTCGATCTCGTTAAGTCAACTCTTTGACCTAACTAATCTAACACCTCCGAATCTCTATTCCTATGCAGAGGACCTGCATCAAGAGGTCGGTCAGATATCAGCCTTCAGAGATAAGGATTGCCATCTCCTACTCAGGCTGGAGATCATCTCTTAACAATCATTTGACGGTGCTTGATGAGTCCTCAATCTAACTCTTTAGATATTCATCCAAGCACCAGCCTCTATGATTCAATAGTTGAATCAACAGCTGTATGATTATTAAGATGGCCATGGTACATAACCCTAATTGTACTAAGGGACCTATTATGCAAATTAATTATTCTTCATTTCAGATCAGGGAATGATATTTGCAATAACATTTATTGCATAATGGCTCGCCGTGGGCTCGCATTTCCAACAAGAACTCGTTTCCAAGGAAACGAAGAGACATGGGTGCACATTATGTAGTAAGTCATGTCGATGACATTGCGTTTGCATGCACTCTCCTAGACAATGGATCCTCAATTAACTTAATGCCTACAATCCTCTATGAGCGGCTTAGTCTCGGACCTCTTAGGAAATCTAGAGCCCTCCTCCAGTTCGTTGATAAATCAACCAAGAGGTCCTAAGGAGAAATGAGGAATGTTGTAATCAAAGTCGAGGGTCAAGAATACATGGTGGACTTCACTGTCCTAGATATGGAAACCCCTGTAATTGGAGAGATTCCCAGATCATCTTAGGCAGGCCCTTCCTCAAGACGTCGGGGGCCTTGTTTGATTATAAGATCGGGAAGATCCAGTTCCAAACTCCAGGTGGAGATGAGGAACTAGAGATGAAGCAAACTAGATGGCAGAGATCGGATTCCGAGTCCAGCATTGAGTACTCTTTGTCCGAAGCAGACCGCGACCATGTAGATACAGTTGAGCCATGGAGACAGAACCCGGCCAGCATCGACGAGTCCCTCTCTTCCGGAGATGATCCAGTGCATGAGTCAGTTTGCGAGATCCTCAGAGATGAGTACAGCTTAGAACCTGCATCCCCCTACATCTTCGATGACTTAGAAGCCCAGCTGGGCTAGTCAGTCCTTCCCTCTTTAGGACAATCAGAAGATGAGGATGACGAGTCGGACGTGGCTTTCGCCGATTGCATGGAGACCTTTAACGATCCGACTCTAGAGCCAAATAATTTGGTGGCAGCAATAACAGAGAAAGATCCAACCACTTCCAACACTGAGTCAGATTCGATTGAGCCAGATTTCCTAGACGATCACACCTTACCTGAGCTCAAGCCTTTACCCACAACGTTGAAATACGCCTTCCTTGCGGGTGAAGAAAGGAAATATCCGGTCATCTTCAGTTCACGATTGACCAAGGAGTAGGAATCTCACTTGCTAGAGATCTTGGAGAAAAACCACAAGGCAATAGGCTGGAGCATTTCCGATCTCCAGGATAAATCCCGCTCTGTGTTAGCACCATATCTACTTGGAGAATGAAGCCAAACCCTCTCGTGAATTCCAATGCCGTTTGAATCTAAATTTACGAGAGGTAGTGAAAAAGGAGATAGAGAAATGGTGCAACGCGGGTTTCATTTATCCCATCTCCGACTCGAAATGGGTGGCCCCGATCCACGTGGTCCCCAAAAAGTCGGGAATTCAGACAACCACCAATGAGGACGGAGAAAAGATCGTGACGTGAGTGCCCACGTCGTGGCGCGTCTGTGTGGATTATAGATACTTGAATGCTGCGATGAAGAAGGATCACTTGAAGGAAATTGAGAATCCTTAAGCGCATCACGGAAGCGTGTCGATCGCATCGTATGCAATCGGGGCAACTAATCGCACTAGTCGCTAGATGCAGCAGAAATTAAAAATATTTAAAACTAAAGATGAAACCACATGATCACGAGAACACTTCTCGGATCGTTTCATCAAACCACCAAGTATAAAGAATACCTCTTGAAGCGTGGTTGTGATCGCGAGATCCCAAAGTAGAGATCCTCCTGTCTTAAGTCCGATCCACGAAGAACGCACTTACGGGCGCGATGATGAGTCACGTTCTTTCCCGCAATCCTCGATGAAGATCCAAGCGATGGCTCCCCTGATTTCGTCAAACGAAATACGTCATCTTCCTTTAGAGTAAGCAACTCCAAAGAAGATGGAGATCCATGAGTCGTCGAAGAAGAAGCCGAGAGTCTCTCCTTTCTCAACACAAGATGGACGGCCATCTTTTGGAGGAGAGAAATAGAGAGGGCGAGAATATGAGAGAGAGAGAGTTGAAATCTTGCACAACTCTTAATGATGTACCATGGAAGGCTACCCTAGCCCTCCTTTTATATTAGTTTAGGATCCATTGGATCTCAATCCATGGACTCATAGATCCAACGGCTAGGCTTGGTATATGTAAGATCAATGGTTATGATTGTTGTTGGTTAAAACCAACAACATTTATTTATGATTAAATTAAATATATGTTGCAATATTATCAACACATTTTTAATTTAACATAAATAAATTAGTTGAGAGATTAATCATCATGGAGTCAATATAGCCTCCTAAAATTAAGGGGCGTCACCCATGACTCTTTCATGGGTGACGCCACCTCTAAATTTGGTGGCTCTATTTCTCCTTTTTATTATATTACATTATATCTCAATTATCACAAAAATATCCACCAAATTAATTCCAAATTAATTTGTGAATATTTCAATCATGCCATTGAACATTATGTGAATCATATTCACAACCCAAACTAATTTGTAAATTGCATTTCCAATTAATTAACAAATGTGAATCCAATTCACACTATTAATTAACAAATGCTAATTACATAAATTCTCTCTCTTATATATACATATTATAAATCACATTTATAATACACATATATCATGGATAGTATTATCCACATTCTCTAATCCTTGATAATTAAATCTCATTTAATTATCTTGGATAATAATATGAATCATATTCATATTATGCTTGATAATTAAATCTCATTTAATCATCAAGTTTTTTTGCTTGGATATGAAGTTCATCAAATGAATTATTCTTGAACCCCTTCAAGAATAATGTGCTTTCTCCGCAGATACTTGGAGATAAGGACAGGGCGATTGTATTGTTCCACGTATAGTGACTTGGATGTTGAGATCTTATCTCAAATACAGATCTTACGAACCTCCCACAGATGCTTGATTAAATCAAGACCGCAAATCCAATCTTCTCATTGAATCTGAATCTCATTCAGATCAATGTCCAACACTTGGACTAAGATCGGATTGCTTCTCTACTGAAAGGAGTCACTAAAATCCAGACCTGTTTCATCACTCCCTCGGAATGGAAGCGTCATGGATATACAATCGTTTATGATCACATCACCCTCAGGTATTCCTAATACCTTTACATCCTGCATACTGGAAGACCCATGGTCAACCCGAAGATCAAGATCAATTTTTACACTGTCTTCTTCAGGGTTTGATCACTAAGTTTCTCATTTGATCATTGGGATTTGGTATCGATCATATACTTTCCAAAAGCATATATCATACCTAGGTCTTGATCATATACTTTCCAAAAGTATATATCAAACCTACAAATTCAGTCAAGCTTCCAAAGAGAGACGACCGTGCACGGAATTTGATTCTTCCCAATATCTCATGAGTGAGCTCATGTCTTCCGGTTCAGTAATGAACCTGTATGATCCCTTCGAGAGATCGTATTACTCATATGCCCTTGCATGCACACCAGCGCGCCGGTGTATAGACCTTGGTTAGGTCATCAACCTATTGATCTGCCAAATGTACACACTCAGACATATAGTAACATATCTGTCTCCGGTCAGAGGATGCGTGCCTATGCTGTGACAGCATTCAACATAGGACTTAGGTTATCTCGATCTCGTTAAGTCAACCCATTGACCTAACTAATCTGACACCTCCGAATCTCTATTCCTATGCAGAGGACCTACATCAAGAGGTCGGTCAGATATCAGCCTATGTGAGAAAGGATTGCCATCTCCTACTTAGGCTGGAGATCACATCTTAACAATCATTTGACGGTGCTTGATGAGTCCTCAATCTAACTCTTTAGATATTCATCCAAGCACCAGCATCTATGATTCAATAATTGAATCAACAGCTGTATGATCATTAAGATAGCCATGGTACATAACCCTAATTGTACAGAGGGACCTATTATGCAAATTATTTATTCTTCATTTCAGACCAGGGAATGATATTCGCAATAACATTTATTGCATAATGTCTCGCCGTGGGCTCACATGTCCAACAATCTCCCACTAGCCCAAAGAGCCATTAATGGGCTAATCATTTAAACCCACACTCATGTGACAATCATAGGCTATTTTAAAATAGCTAGGTAAGCTGATCGGTCACTCTGTTCCCAAAAGACTATGCCAAGTCCTTTTACGGCACTTGCATATCCCCAGTAACAGTGCTCGCATCCAATGCGAATGTTGCATCTAATGCAACCAGTACTCAATCTAGTCAAAGCAGTTATAGTGTCCTTGACACTATTGCTCAATAACTATTATAACCAGTATTTCCATAATCCTTATTAGAATACCCTTATTCCGGGAGATCACTATCTCTCAAGGTATCCACAGTTAAGATCTTTTAGATCTCTATCTATAAAGTCTTAAGCTTTTGAAGATATGACTTTGAGATCACTATATCAAAAATCTTGTCATCTATGAAGATTTTGTTATTACTGCAATCAAGTGTTCTTTCTCCATAGTAGGATTAGTAACAATTTACTACTCCCATTGCATGGCAGATATCTGGCTTTTGTACACATGTAGCATACACTTAGCTTCTCGTAACTGATGCACAAGTGCAAACAGTTCTAGCATTCACTTCCTCAACTCTTTGAGGTGCTATCCTTTTAGATAGGTCAGTACCAAATCTCAAGGGAAGGAAGCCTTTCTTGGAATTTCCAAGAATGGAACATATCCAAGGCGTACTACTAATGTGACAGTCCCAATACCTTCTTTTCTTTGCTTCTGAACAACTTCAGAACTAAGATCTAAGAGGTATTCTTGAGATCATATCTTAAGGTATGGAATAGCCAGTCTATAAAACACTTATTATCATCCTTATATCATTCCAAATGATTAGGATATTATCTACATTTAGCACGATGAACATAATGGTACTCCCACTAAGCTTCACATGGTACATCAAGATTCTATCTGAAATCATAACACTTATGATTTCATCAAATCTGATGTTCCAACTACAAGAAGCTTATTTGAGTCCATAGATGGATTTCGTTAGCTTTCACACATTGCTTTCCTCAACCATGAAGCCCTGGGGTTACTTCATGTGAATATCCTCAGAGAGGTATTCTTTATAGGAATGCAATCTTGAATTACATCTTGAAGATGCAATAGTCAAGTTGTGTAGCTAAGGTTAGCAATATTCTGATGATTTTAAGCATGGTTACCGAAGAGCAAGCAATGTCTTCTCTTCCGATGTGTAGCTTATGGCTACGAACCGAGCTTTGAAGGTCCCTACCTTCTCATCAGGTTCCCTCTTCTCTTGAAGATCCATTTATACCCTAATGGGTCTAACCCTTATAGGTGGATCCTTGAGGTTCCATATACAACACTTTGTATATGAAGTCTACTTTAGACTTTATTGCTAATATCCATCTTTCCATGTCATGATATTCAGGAGCTTCATCACATGAAGTCCGATCAGTGTCAGACTTAACTGACACATGGAATACATCCTCAAACTCATTTGAAAAGGTATTAGTGCTTCATCTTTAATAATCCTTTTAGTTTCCGATTTCAGGAGCCTCATTGTCATCTCAAGATTAAATGAGTTCCTTCACTTCATTTTCATCTTGATTCTCATGAGTCTCAATCCTCCAAGAATCACATTCTCAGATATGAGATCTTTTAAGAATCTCAAGGTAGTAAAGTAGGTATCCAATACCATCCTTTATTTTCCTAATGAAGTAGCACTCTCCAGTGCTTAATTCCAGCTTACTTGCATGGAATCTTATTAAGGATATATAGTGTAGTCTCTACTACATATATATATATATATATCTGGAAACTAAGAGGAAATTACACTAAAAATTCATCATTGACCAAATCATGTCACACATGATCCAATTGTATCTCCCTACAACTCCATTGAGTTCAGGTTTATCAGGAGGAGTGAGATAGAAATGATATTCATATCTCCATAAGGTATTCTTTCAATTTTTATCTAACAGGTACAAGCTACCTAGGTTAGATCAAATTCATTTCATCTTTCTTCAAACTTTGGTTCTAAACCAAAATTGTGAAATCTTTGAACACTTCAAAGGTTTCTCATGTGAAGAGAAGAAATCTCATATCATACATAATCATCAATAGATATCACATATCCATAATGTTTATTATGATATAGATGATCTACATACATCAATATGTATGAGATCTTGAATACCTTGACATCTTGCACCTTTCCTAAGAGAAGGGTGTATTGGACATTTTTACTTTGAATACAATATTCAAAAGTATGTAAGATTTGAAATTTTAGACATTCTAAAGTTTCATATCTTACTAGTCTATTGATCAAATCAACAAACAAATGTCTAAGGCTTGATGCCATATCATTGTCAAATGATCTTGATCCTCCTATTGATCTATCAAGGTTTAATTTTCAGTATTAGAAATCTTAATGAACCATTCATTAATTTTCTAATTTTGTGGAGTCCACTAAATGTTAGATTACTATCTGAAATATTTCCATCATAACTCTTTATGATAGTTCTATCTCAGAATTCATGTTTATTTCCAACATTTAGAAACAAACAATGAGGGTATTCTAATATCTAAGTCATAGAGACATTCTCTTAGACTAAGGGCTCTCCCACTGAGAATATGAAGTCTATCTATCCAACAGAGATTGCTGCAACAATTACAACAATATCCATGTAGATGACTATAAAACCTTAAGATCAAATTTCTAATCTTCTAATATATATCTGCAACCAATTGCAAATGTCATTAGAAGATTGGGATACAATTGTCAGACTTTATCTTATGAAATAAGAAAGTCAGAGTCAATGATTATATGTAGACTATTCCGATGCTCTATCTGAGTCCTTCACTAAGGATTTTAGACAGATTTGATAGTCACACTATCAACACATCAACCTATTGCAGTATTGGCATTCATCCAACTCTTTGGATGTCATATGTAAGTCACAGAAGTAGGTCAACTCTTTGACTTTCCTTCTTATTCGGGTCCGACCCATGCTTCCACTGCGCTCTCTTCATCTATAAACAACCATTGTTCAAGACAAAGAATCTCTTATGTTGAACTCAAAAGATTTCAATATAAGAGAACTTCAACATTTATACATGCTTCATTTAATTCATACAATATAAATATTATGAAGCTTCATGAATGACTAGAGTATAGACAGCAGAATGATGACACTCATCATATCTACATGCATCTTAACTCTTAGAGATTTAGGTTCAGGTAGGTATTCAAACATTTTGAATACATCATCTCTTTCGAGCTACTATTCTACATAATGCAGAGAACCATGTCATTCAAGATTAAATGTCTCGAGCACATATGTATGCCAAAATTTCTTCTTTTATTTTATAAGGATTATTCGACAATTACGATCACCATCGACATGTCACTTCTAAAGTACATTCGATGGAAGATCAAGAACATAGAGACATACAAACCCTAAGGTGATGTCTTATTGTCTTATTTAATTGTCATTCCTCATTATGTTGAGGAAACTTGCACATTGCAACCACATACATTATGTGTCCAATTGCAAGTACAATATCTGGATCATGAGTCCAATCCAAGATATTTTAATGGTTATAATTGAGTATAACATTGAGTGGGTTTAATGAAGGATTATCTGAAATAAGAATTTTGCATAAGTGTATATATATTATATACATGTTTTACTTTGATTTAGGAATTTTTTATATCAAAGTTGTCTTGCCTTGTCAACACTGAAAGTTCATTCCCTTAATCACTTTCAATGTAAGAGATATTCTTACCATTATATCTCTAGCAAGATCTGGGATCTCCTTTCCTATCTTTGTCGCATCCCAATAATATGAGAACTTACGACTCCGATAAAAAGAAGCGGGAACTCATTCCGCCTTGCAAGTCCAACTTGCATTCCCAATTCGGTCTTTAACACCCGGGCCCACCACCCCTAAGATGATGTTGACCCGTCATTAATTGAACCAACCGTCAACAGGATTAGCACTCGCTATGCGCAATCCAATATCGCCCCAATAATATGAGGACTCGATATTGGGGTCACTACGCATATGGCCTTACTCTTTCGAGAAGCAAAGAGCCCGATCCAGATGCGCTTGCATACAGGAGCTGTCACTTCGAACAGGCGTCTCCTACATACAATCCCTGGCGACGGAAACCCTTCGCCTTGACGGGAGACCATGGATGTCACTTATGTGATCCTCCACCTCATATTCAAATTGTAATTAATTATCGTGAATCATATTCACATAATTAATTCTTCCAAGGGAAATACACATCTATTCAAAATAGAGTGTTCATTGGATATAATTAATTTAATCATATTAAATTAATCATTAATCCAATCATCAACAAACATGTCTTTTACTTGAATAGTAGGTAAATTCTCAAAATACGTATTATTCGAATTTTAATAATTAGAAAACATTGACTTTCTCCGGCATTATACAATCCCTACCCGTTGTCATGGCCAGTACCGACGAGAGTGGGACGGACCACTTACGTTGCAACCCGCGACCCCAATGCTCTCCGACTAGGCACCACATCCGCCTCGGGAAAGGATAATACCAGATAGATCATCATGTACTTTGAGATGCTCATCGGTTTTTCAATCGAAATTATACCATATAATATACATCAAAACATTTTTGATTATATTATAAGGAGATTTGCTAGACAAATCCCCAATCCTATTCAAGCAAGAGGGTTTTTCATGTAAATGTTGTCCTACAACTATTGTAGGATAAACTATGATTTTCATGAAATGAATGTTTGTTGATGAACCAATGATCAAGATCTAATATCTCATCATTGTGGTTTAGGCAAGTGTCATTCAATGAAATAATTATCTCTTTAAATATTTCAAAAATATTTATCACTAATTATTCCAGAAAATTAACAATTAATTTTCATCATGATAATTGAATGACTTATCACAAGGTTCATGATCCAAGATGTCAATTTCCAGTAGTGACCCCCAATCACTAAAATTAACTTATCTTGATCAATTTAAATCCAAAAAATGCAAACTCAGTTTCCTAAGATTTCCTATTTGATTTATTAAATAACCCATGATAATTCACGCATTTCGAGGTGGATTAAAACCGTAATTATCTCATTAATCACGTTTAAATCCGCAGTTCCCGCAACAATGAATATAGTCATATTAAAAAAGCCATATCTTGAGCAAATGAAGTCCAAATTTAGTAAACTCAAGTCCTATGGTTTCCTTAATTAATGGGGAACAAAATCCAATTGAATCTTCGTATTTAAACGATCTAAACAGTGCCGAAAAATTCAATTATACAGAGGTGCGAAAATTAAAATGCAGCAAAAATTTCACAACCCTTTCAAGAACCAAATCGTCTAAGGTCTATGGATCATATCCAAAACCTTATTCAACCTGGCTCTGATACCACTTGAAGGATATTGAGAATCCTTAAGCGCATCACGGAAGCGTGTCGATCGCATCGTATGCAATCGGGGCAACTAGTCGCACTAGTCGCTAGATGCAGCGGAAATTAAAAAATTTTAAAACTAAAGATGAAACCACATGATCACGAGAACACTTCTCGGATCGTTTCATCAAACCACCAAGTATAAAGAATACCTCTTGAAGCGTGGTTGTGATCGCGAGATCCCAAAGTAGAGATCCTCTTGTCTTAAGTCCGATCCACGAAGAACGCACTTGCGGGCGCGATGATGAGTCATGTTCTTTCCCGCAATCCTCGATGAAGATCCAAGCGATGACTCCCCTGATTTCGTCAAATGAAATCCGTCGTCTTCCTTTAGAGTAAGCAACTCCAAAGAAGATGGAGATCCACGAGTCGTCAAAGAAGAAGCCGAGAGTCTCTCCTTTCTCAACACAAGATGGACGACCATCTTTTGGAGGAGAGAAATAGAGAGGGCGAGAATATGAGAGAGAGAGAGTTGTAATCTTGCACAACTCTTAATGATGTACCATGGAAGGCTACCCTAGCCCTCCTTTTATATTAGTTTAGATCCATTGGATCTCAATCCATGGACTCATAGATCCAACGACTAGGCTTGGTCTATGTAAGATCAATGGTTATGATTGTTGTTGGTTAAAACCAACAACATTTATTTATGATTAAATTAAATATATGTTGCAACATTATCAACACATTTTTAATTTAACATAAATAAATTAGTTGAGAGATTAATCATCATGGAGTCAATATAGCCTCCTAAAATTAAGGGGCGTCATCCATGACTCTTTTATGGGTGACGCCACCTCTAAATTTGGTGGCTCTATTTCTCCTTTTTATTATATTACATTATCTCTCAATTATCACAAAAATATCCACCAAATTAATTCTAAATTAATTTGTGAATATTTCAATCATGCCATTGAACATTATGTGAATCATATTCACAAACCAAACTAATTTGTAAATTGCATTTCCAATTAATTAACAAATGTGAATCCAATTCACACTATTAATTAACAAATGCTATTTACATGAATTCTCTCTCTTATATATACATATTATAAATCATATTTATAATACACATATATCATGGATAGTATTATCCACATTCTCTAATCCTTGATAATTAAATCTCATTTAATTATCTTGGATAATAATATGAATCATATTCATATTATGCTTGATAATTAAATCTCATTTAATCATCAAGTTTTTTTTGCTTGGATATGAAGTTCATCAAATGAATTATTCTTGAACCCCTTCAAGAATAATGTGCTTTCTCCGCAGATACTTGGAGATAAGGACAGGGCGATTGTATTGTTCCACGTATAGTGACTTGGATGTTGAGATCTTATCTCAAATCCAGATCTTACGAACCTCCCACAGATGCTTGATTAAATCAAGACCGCAAATCCAATCTTCTCATTGAATCTGAATCTCATTCAGATCAATGTCCAACACTTGGACTAAGATCGGATTGCTTCTCTACTGAAAAGAGTCACTAAAATCCAGACCTGTTTCATCACTCCCTCGGAATGGAAGCGTCATGGATATACAATCGTTTATGATCACATCACCCTCAGGTATTCCCAATACCTGTACATCCTGCATACTGGAAGATCCATGGTCAACCCGAAGATCAAGATCAATTTTTACACTGTCTTCTTCAGGGTTTGATCACTAAGTTTCTCATTTGATCATTGGGATTTGGTATCGATCATATACTTTCCAAAAGCATATATCATACCTAGGTCTTGATCATATACTTTCCGAAAGTATATATCAAACCTACAAATTCAGTCAAGCTTCCAAAGCGAGACGACCGTGTACGGAATTTGATTCTTCCCAATATCTCATGAGTGAGCTCATGTCTTCCGGTTCAGTAATGAACCTGTATGATCCCTTCGAGAGATCGTATTACTCATATGCCCTTGCATGCACACCAGCGTGCCGGTGTATAGACCTTGGTTAGGTCATCAACCTATTGGTCTGCCAAATGTACACACTCAGACATATAGTAACACATCTGTCTCCGGTCAGAGGATGCATGCCTATGTTGTGACAGCATTCAACATAGGACTTAGGTTATCTCGATCTCATTAAGTCAACCCATTGACCTAACTAATCTGACACCTCCGAATCTCTATTCCTATGCAGAGGACCTACATCAAGAGGTCGGTCAGATATCAGCCTATGTGAGAAAGGATTGTCATCTTCTACTTAGGCTGGAGATCACATCTTAACAATCATTTGACGGTGCTTGATGAGTCCTCAATCTAACTCTTTAGATATTCATCCAAGCACCAGCCTCTATGATTCAATAATTGAATCAACAGTTGTATGATCATTAAGATAGCCATGGTACATAACCCTAATTGTACAGAGGGACCTATTATGCAAATTATTTATTCTTCATTTCAGATCAGGGAATGATATTCGCAATAACATTTATTGCATAATGGCTCGCCGTGGGCTCACATGTCCAACAACTTCCCCCTACCATTCATTGATCAGATCCTAGATAGACTAGCGGGGAAAGAATTCTTCTGTTTCTTAGATGGGTTCTCGGGCTACAATCAAGTAGCCATAGCTCCGGAGGACCAGGAAAAGACCACGTTCACATGTCCCTTTGATACCTATGCTTTCAGGCGCATGCCTTTTGGGTTATGCAATGCTCCGAGTACTTTTCAAAGGTGCATGATTGTTGTATTCGCTGAAATGGTCAGTGAATTCCTATAAGTCTTCATGGACGACTTCGCGGTCCACGGCGATTCCTTCGACTCCTGTCTTAGGAATCTGGATCGAGTCCTCAAACGCTGTTGTGAGGTTAATCTGGTGCTCTCCTAAAGGAAAAGTCACTTCATGGTGATGGAGGGCATTGTGTTGGGGCACGTCATCTCCAAGAGAGGAATGGAGGTTGACCCTGCCAAGGTGGATGTGATCAGACGACTCCAGCTACCAACCAACATCAAGCAGTTGCGGTCGTTCCTCGGGCATGTCTGATTTTATCGGAGATTCATCAAGGATTTTTCTAAGATTGCCTGACCGCTAACTAAACTTTTAGGCAAAGACATGGAGTTTGTTGTTGATCACAAATGTCTTGAGGCCTTTAAGCTATTGCAAGGAATGATCATGGACGCACCTATCTTACAAGCCCCAGATTGGTCTCTACCTTTTGAGATCATGATAGACGCATCAGACTTCGCTGTTGGGGCTGTGTTAGGACAGAGGAGAGATGGCGTCCCGTTTGCAATCCACTACGCAAGCAAAGTTCTTGATACATCTCAGCGTAACTATACAGTTACGGAAAAGGAGATGCTTGCAGTAGTATTTTCCTTGGACAAATTCAGATCTCACTTAATTGGATCCAAGGTAATTGTGTTCACTGACCACACGGCTCTACGGTACTTGATGGAGAAGAAGGATGCGAAGGCACGTCTTCTTCGGTGGATTTTACTTATCCAGGAATTTGATTTGGATATTCATGATAAACTTGGAAAGAAGAATGTAGTAGCCGATCATCTCTCTCGTCTCGAAGATCTTAATACTTCCGAGGATTCACCAATTCGAAACTCCTTCCCAGACGAGTCGATTTTTTTGTCGACTCACTCCCATGGTATGCCAACATCGTGAACTATCTTGTCTCCAAGAAGGTTCCCGAGGGTTGGCCCAAGAGCCACATCGACCGACTTAAGTCGGATGCGAGACACTACCATTGGGAGAATCCGATCCTTTTCTTTGAAGGACCGGATGTGTCTGGAGACGGTGTATTCCTCAGGAGGAATACCAGAGTGTCCTTTCTTTATGCCACAGCTTGGAGGCAGGAGGACACCACTCCGGGAAGAGGACCGCATGGAAGGTACTTCAGTGTGGCTTTTACTGGCCAACTCTATTTCGCGATGCCATCACCTTTGTGAAGTCATGTCTAGTATGCCAGAGAATGGGAGGAACCGTTGGTCCCAAAGATGAGATGCCAATGCATCCTGTCATCATTTGTGATGTCTTTGACGCCTGTGGCATCGACTTCATGGGCCCATTCCCTATTAGCCATGGGTTTGAATACATGCTTCTTGCGGTAGATTATCTATCCATGTGGGTGGAGGCTATCCCGACCCGAGCCGCAGACAGCAGGACTGTCTGTAAATTCATCAGAGAGCACATCATCTCTAGGTTTGGGATCTCCAAAATGATGATATGAGATGGGGGTAGCCACTTTGTAAATTGGGAGGTGAAGAAACTCCTGAAGGACTACGGCATCGAACACCGTGTTGCTAGCCCTTACCACCCACAGACCAATGGTATGACTGAGGTGTCGAATCGGGAGGTGAAGACTATATTGCAAAAGCTTGTCCGCCCAGACAGGAAGGACTGGTCTCAGATCTTGGATCAGGTCCTATGGGCGTATAGGATAGCTTACAAGACACCGTTAGGAACCTCCCCATTCCGAATGGTATTCGGAAAGCCGTGCCATTTTCCCGCAGAGTTAGTGCATAAATCAGAATGGGCAATCAAGAAGGTCAACTGGAACACACACCTTGGGCAGAAGCAGAGAGAAATGGATCTGAATGAGCTTGTGGAAGTCAGAAACTGCGCATATGACAACAGTTTGGTGTACAAGGACAAGGTGAAGCGTTGGCATGATAGATATATCAGACGAAAGACCTTTGTTCCTGGACAGAAGGTATGGTTGTTTAATGCTAGGCTGAAGATCTTCCAAGGCAAGTTGAAGTCCAAGTGGACATGCCCATTTGTCGTCCATACGATGCACGATAGTGGATGTGTCGAGATCTCAGATCTCGCAGATGACGCACCGACATTCCTAGTAAATGGACAATTGTTGAAGCACTTCGTCGAATCCAATGAGCAGTTGGTCCATGTTGAGGAGATTGTGTTTATGCGTGAGACTGATTCAGCAGACACACCTCGAACCGCGCAGGAGACCTTGCAGTAGTGACCTCTAGCCATTAGTAGCATCTTGAAATATTTAGACCGACTCACTTGTATATACCATCATTCCTGTACATTCTGTCCTTTCCCTCCCGCGACTTTAGTAACTCATCCCAGCTTCATCTATCTCTATCTTGGACTATACTTAGGATGACCAGATCCTAAGTATAGGGGGGATGAGCCACCTGAGTTTGTTCTCTGTAAATCCTCCAGATCACTCACTCTGACCAGAGACTAAGTATAGGGGGGACCGATGCCCGCCTTGTATATATTCATCCCTTTCACCTCTTGCCCTCGTCCGCCCCATTTTTTGATCTTCTTCCACACTTAGGCTGCTAGACCTAAGTATGGGGGGTTGAGCGACTTCTATACATTTTGTAATTTTAGCTCTCCTACGCTTAGTACGAGCTATGTCTTTTTCATCGCTTTTCGTGCTCTGAGGACATAGCACACGCTAAGTATAGGGGGGCGTGTATATATTACATATATACTTTACCCATAGCTCGTACTTTCGCGTATTTTCGTGTATTTTTGTATATATTATGCAATAATTACGGGGTGGGTAAAATTAAAAAAAAACTTGTATACTATGTATATTATTACAAAAAATTGTTGTAAAAATTGTTGTATACTAGAAAATAAAATAACGGCTTCTTATTTACTTTTGCATCCTTGCATAAATATATATATGTAAAAAAAAGAGAGAGTCTTGCATTTCATTCATAGCATGTCATCTGCACCTCATCTGCATATCTTGCATATGCAAGGTGAAAAGCTAGTGGGTTCTGAACCAAGTTATGAGTAGATATTGAGGATGGACTTGATTTGACCTTAATCCACCTAATTTCAGAGGAACCTTATAGGAACTGGAGTTAAGATTTCTCAGGTCAAGTGACTTAATTCTTTGAGTCTGCAAGTCTATGTTCACATGTCATCTTGATTAGTCTAAGTAGAATGTCTCGTGCACACGCATGATTCTTTTAGATAGTGACTTAACTTGGACAAGCACAATGCACATAGCTCTTCATTGATGAGATGGTGAGGAGGTAGAATCCTTTAGCTTGGAGTAGCACACGGGTGGAAACATCCGTCCTCCTCTAGGGAGGGTAGTGCATCTCAACCTAGTCTGGTGGTGTTGACGTCTGAGGACAGGACGCTGTGGGTTTCAATAATGCTTCAAAAGAGGGATAGTCTACTAGCTCAAGAGGAAAAACTCCTAATGTACATGCTGCACCTTGTATATAGTTCCAAAAAAATAAAAAAATAAAAAAAAAGAAAAAAAAGAAGAGAAAAAATGCAAGAACTCCAAAAATCAGACAGGTCCAAGTGAAAATAAAATACCTGTCGGAGTATGTATTTTAGCAAGAAGTCTGCAGCTGGATGACTTGGCTACACTGGTCAGGCATCCCGGGATAGGTAGCTACACTGGCTACCATCCATTCTTTTCTCTACCCCCTCCTCTTGAGCTGGTTGCACTTGAACTTAGAAGGGAATACCCCGCTCTTAGAGGAAAGAGTTACTGGACCGGGTTATTGAGTTACCATATTAGAGGAGGCTGGTTCTGAGCCATTTCTGATGTGGAGAACTATTGTACACATACACAGTACAAGTAAGAATCATAGTCATCAGAAATTTGCGTTTGAGGATTTGTTCTGACCTGACTGTTGAGGCGTCTTGAATAGAAGACTTGTGGACCTTGAAGTCCGTTAGGTCTTAAGTTCAGATCCCAATAAGGTTCCTCCACAAAATTAATCCAAAGGTCGAGTCAAGCTTTATTTTCAACTTTTGTTCATGACCTTGGTATGGAACCCAATCTCATTTCACTCTTGCATTCCATTTAGTTGCTCGGGGATGAGCAAGGTTTAAGTATAGGGGGTTGATGAATATGTGATTCATCACTCTAAAAGTTGAAAATAGAGCTTTGTTCCCGAGTAAATAACAACATATTTCCTCTTATATTGCATAATTAGCATTCATGCATGCATTGATAACACTTGCATTTTAGCATTCATATTTGCATAAAATAAGAAGCCAATTTCACTTGTAAATATTCACCTGTATATTAGATAAAATACCTTATTTGTATATATTTTATACTAACTCCGAATCTAATAAAACCAACTCTATAGTGTATATATTACTAACACTAATTGAAGAAAAATATCAAAAAAATACTAACTTGTAAAATTATCCAATAAAACCCCAATCCAAGTTTGAAGCAAGGAACCTTAAAATGCAAATATCTCTCTCTTATGACCTCCGAAGTAGGTCTACTCACTTTTAAAGTAATATACATTCAGAGACCTTGAAAACAAGACCCATTTCATTAAAATCGGAGCTCGTATGCAAAACTTGGGTTTTGGGCCCCTTCTGTATATTGTACATATTGACCGTTTTACCCTTGTATTTTATCCTTTTATTTTCTTCATTATTAAAAATCCAAAAAATTAGATTAAATTGTAAATAGTCTTCTAACATTTTCTCTATATTTATTTTAATTTTTCTCTTATTTAAAAATGACAAAAAATTGCAAAAGATAAAATACGGTATTTTATATCTATAAGGTACCACCCAAAAATATATTTTTATACAGATGATCTTATTTGATTTTTGGCCCTTCACGAAAGTTGTAGATCTCGTCGAGACGAGCAAATTCGTTTGGACCACTTTTTGATTTAATCCCTTTTATTATGTCTTTTTGATTTTTCTTTCCATTTAGCTTTGGATTTTTCTGAGAGCGACACGTGGTGGCTCCGGAAGCCGCCACGTGTCAATCCCTTGGTTTTTGGCTACTAATTAAATAAATGCCACTTGGCCGCATCCTAGCATGTCAAGTGGCGTCATCTCCCTCTTCTCTACCCATTCCTTCCCCACTCTCCCTTAACTTAAGGGAGAAGCCTCTTCGACGCCTTCCATCCCACCCCATCTCCTCCACCTTCTCCATCTCCTCTCCAACTGCCTCCTCCTCCTCTTTATAACCTCTCCATCTCCCATACTCTTCCCCATCCGCCAATTTGGAGTGTAGGAGAGATAGCTCCCAAGTCCTTCAAGTGACAGTTGAAGGCAGATTTGGTGTCGAGCGACGACCCTCCAACATCTCTGACGAGATCCAAAGGGCCACCTCGATCCTTTGTAGCAGCCACCATCCCCTGTGCGGCTCAAGCTCCGGTCTGCCGAACAGTAGAGCGACGACAGGAACTCATTATTGAGTTCATCCCTATGCACCCATCTGCCACCTACAGGTAACTTTCTTCCTCTCTTCTTCTTCATTTCATCTCTCTCTCCTCGATTCTCCATCTTCCATCATCCAAATCGCAAAACCAATTGCACTTTCACAGATAAATCACACGTTGCGAACGCAACGGTGATTTTTATTGAATTTTTCGGAGAACTTTTATCAACCAATTAATAAAAAATTTAACTCCAACTAAACAAATACATGAGGCGGTGAAACTCCCATGTTTCACTCCCTTCACCTCCGCTCACCACGCCACACGCACACACCCTCCGCCGTCGTTGCGTTTTCACTTGCAGGACATCTGACGACCCCGAGCCACCATCCGTAGAAGCCCTCCAACCCGGCCGCGCCTTCACCATCTTCCACTCAACAGCGGCCTCACGCCTCCCCCTTGGCCAAACTCATAGCGCGAGCCCACCGCCGACTCCAACCGCCCACCTGCGGCCGAGCTCCTCCCTTGCCGCCCGCCTTCCTCAGCCGCGCAGCCCAGGCGAGTGTGCGTGCCGCCCACCAAGCTCGACGCCATCTGCGCGTGCGTCCAGCCCATCTTCAAGCTCCCTGCTTCATCTAGCAAAAACATAGAACTTCTATCGGATAATAAGGACAAAAGTGGGCATTTGCAAAGGGGACACTTACACAACTTTTCAAGTTCTCAAACAAAGTTTAAGTTTTAGGTAATTGCATGTAAGTCCTTGTTCTTCATTTGAACTCATATTTCTTTTTATGTATTGCGTTCATACCCCTGCAGTTGCACGCTTATTTTGTCATCATTCTGTTGTCCATTTTTAATTCCGAAAATTGCATTGTGTAGTATAATCTTGTTCTACCATTTTAGCATTTATTTGTATTTTTCTGATTTGCAGAATATTTATGGAAATTAATTTGGTGAAAATTGCAATATTTTTCCCATTTTGATTGATTAATTTATTGCGCAATATCTGCTTATCGAAAAATCTCTAAAAAAATCGTCGTTGGTAGATCTAAGCCTATGCTACAACATATCTGAAAATCACACCATTTGCACGTAGAGTTTGTCTTTGAAAAATCATTTAGTGAAAACTTTAATCGATTTTAGTTAATCAACCGTGAAGTGTATTAACGAAATTTAAGTTGATTTGGATAGCTCGTAAGTAGACCTATTTGGATTAATTTTGTTTCTGAGAAATATCATCGTTTCTTAATTACCAAAATTGGTTTAGTAATTTTCACTAAAGTCTGCATTTTTTATTATCCGTGCATCAGAAAATTCTAAAGAAATTAGGGTAGCTTAATTTCATCCTGTTTCATCATCTGGCCAAGTTTCATAATTTTAGGAATTGATTTGACCATCTTTCTGATTTAACTTGTAATTTGGCCTGATTTTGCATTTGTCTTGCATAAAATATACGAAAAAGACCAAAAATATCTCCTCTGAAAATCATACCTTGGAAATTTGCTTCGAATCTACCTAAGGAGACACCTGCCTCCCTGAGTTCGACCTTGGACTTCCAACCAAGTAAAAAAATTGCCACATCTGATTAACTTCACATTAATTAAAAGTGGTTTTTGATCTGCTCTCATTATCCGACTGCAACGAAAATATCAATTAATTTGAACATTAATTTGCTCGAATTAACAAGGGTAGTGGGACATGTTATCACGCGTCTGTGGAGGAGCTGTGGAGTCTCCTAGGGTCCTTGCCTCGATGGAGCGACGCCTCCAGAGGCTCGTGCTCGCCGGTGGCGGAGCTCGACGGTGTTGACCTCCCGACCTGGGGGTCGGGCGCCTCAATCCTCGCTGCGACACCTCCCAAATCTTGCTGTCACTCAAGGCAGGAAGGCAGAGGTCCTTGGAATCGAAGACAGTGGCCGAAGGTGCATGGAATGGCGGGAGGAGGCGAAGCTATATACTGGTAGGGGTCCGGCAAGAATGGAGTCGGGCATGCAATTTTGGCGCACGGATCCCTAAGAAGATTCCCGGGCGTAAATCTCGAATATGAGAGCTGCAAATCAGATCCGTCCAGGATAATTGGGTGAAGTCGGGTCGGGACGCAGATCCGCTAACCTGGTGGTCCTGGGGGGAGAGTTGACCGGGGGTTAACAATCTCCCGTGGACCATCAGAATCCAGGAATTAATAATTATTTGTAAATTCATTTAAAAATAGTAAATGATTTATTTTGAAAAATTTTCAACATGAAAAATGTTTACTATTTTTCAAAGTATTTTTAGTGATTTTTTTTTGAAAAAAATTATGTATATACATTATATTATTATTATATACAGGTATATGTACATATGTATTTTTTATTTTTATTTTTAATTATTTATTTTTGTACAATTACCCCTATTTTATATTTTATTTATTTACAACATAAAATATGGGAGTCAAAATAATTTTTATTTAATTTTTTATTGATTATTTACAAGGGAAAATAAATAGGTATATGTACATCTTTACATGGTATATATAAGAGTGAGAGAGAGATTTTTTTACTTTTCTTATTTTTATTTTATTTTTATAAATATATACATATTATGATGGACACATAAATATTTTTATTTGATGAAAATAAAATATATACACTAAGAGGGAGTTTATGTACAAGGCTGAGTTACCCTATCTCTCTATACTTGTTTTATTTTGCGGTCAGGCCCATATTGAGCCCTCCCTTGGGTTTAGGTCACTCAATATTTATTCTAAATATTTCCCTTTTTTCTTTATTTCTTTATTCCTTTATTTTTACATAAAAACACGCTAATTATTACAATTTACACGATGCATGAATTTTGACAAATTATTGTATTTACAAACATTTACATGGTATTTTACCAAGGTTTCTAGCCAAAATAAAGGAATAAAGAGTGATGGATGGTGATTCATCACCCCCCTATACTTTACTTTTGCTAGTCCTTTAGCAAACACTTATTTGAAGAAGAAGTGCAAAAGAGAAAGAAAAAGAAAAGGAGGAGAAATCAAGGTTGATTATTAAATTTTCCTTCAGTAAATTGAAATATAGAGCTCAGTCAGACCTTTGGATTATTCATTTGTCGGACCTTATTTGGACTTAAGCTTAAAACTTAATAGCCTCCAAGTTCCACCCATCTATGGTCAAGACTCCTCAATAAACCAGATCAGAACAAGTCTACATACACAAACTCTAATGACCATGAATCTTTCCTTGTACTGTGTAAGTGATGTGTAGCTCCCCACCTCAGAAATGACAAAAAAGCAACCTCCCTCAACATAGTAACTCTAGTGCCTCGGTCTAGAAACTCTTTCCTCGAGGAGCGAGGTATTCCCTTCTAAGTTCAAGTACAACTGGCTCAAGAAGAGGGGGAAGAAGAGAATGGACCATGACGAGTGTAGCCATGTATCCTTGGGAGCTCTAACCAGTGTAGCTGAGTCTCCCGCTGCAAGCTTCATGAGATGGTCATGTGTAACATAAGCTTTGCTTTATTTGACTATATACACTCCGGTGGGATTATTAAATTTTTAATCTGACCCACCACTTTTTTTGGAGTTTTTCCTTTCTTTGCACATTTTTTTTCATGTGCATATGTACAACATATCTACATGGTGCAACATATATACATAAGGAGTTTTTCCTCTTGAGCCAGTAGACTATCCCTCGTTTGAAGCTTTATTGCAACCAACAACTCCTGTCTTTAGACTTCATAACCACCAGACCAAGTTGAGACGCACTTCCTTCACTATAAGAAGAAGAGAGGTTCCGCCTAGAAGTACTACCCTCATATGATACCCCAAGCCAAAGGAAACTGCCTCCTCACCACCTCATCTGTGGAGAGCTATGTGTAAAGTGCTGGTGCAAGTAAAGCCATTGTCTCTGAGAGTCATGTGTGTGTTGTTAAGTGCTCTACTTAGGCTCATAAAGATGACATATGCTCATAGCCTAGTGGACTCAAAGAATTAAGTCCCAATGGACCTGAAAGGTCTTAATCCTAAGCCTTATAAGGTTCCTCTTATACTTAGGTGGATTAAGGTCTTAACCAAGCTTCATTTGTCAATTTAATTCCAAGCTAGTTTAAATGTCAACTATGATTTGGAAAAACTGCACAAGTATTTACAAAAATGCAATTTTACAAATTTTTCTAATTGTGCAAAATTTTTGAAAAAAATTTGAAAACATGGATGTATGCATGAATGCGAAGTTTTGCAAAATATTTACAAAAATTTACACAAGGTTTTTGCAAACTTTTTGTTTTCCAAACATTTTACAAAAATTTTGTACTATATACATAGTTTTGATATGAAAATATTTACAATCTATTTATACAAATCATTTTTACAAACATTTGTACAAAAATAATTTTTATAAATATAGGTATGTGCAATAAGAATTTTATGTACACGGGAAATTTTTAAATTTTTATGGATTTTTAGCCATTTTAGTTATTAACACACTCACACAAAGTACAAGTTATGGCTAAAGTATATATGAAATATATACGACACCCCCTATACTTAGCTCGAACGATGTCCTCAGAGTGATCAAGAGCGATGAAGAAGACATAACTCGTGCTTAGAATAGGGAAGTGAAAAGGAATGGTATGTACAAGGATGAATCAAAGAATAGAATGAAGATGACTCGGTGTTTCCCCCTATACTTAGGATCAAGTAATCCTATGTATAGTAAGCTGTACATGAAGGGGAATCCGAGTGGAAGGATGTACAGGGTCTACCCCCCCTATACTTAGGGTGAAATATCCCTAAGTATAGGCAGCAAAACAGTGATAATCAGGCGTGAGATGCAATACATGTGAGTCAAGAGACCACATCTCACGCAAAGTGAATCGGGGCAACGTCAACGACCCGCGGCTTATGATCTAGATATGGCTTGAGTCGCTGACCGTTAACACGAAAGGTAGCATCAGAAGACAACTCAGATATATCAATACTCCCATTATCATGCACCTTTCGAACTAAATAGGGCCCCTTCCATTTACTATGTAGCTTCCCTGGGAATAAACGAAGCCTACCATCAAACAACCATACTCTCTGTCCTGGCTCAAACTGCTTGTGGCTGATATGAGAATCATGCCACTCCTTCACTTTCTCCTTAAACTGTAGGCTGTTTGAAAAGGCTGTATCACGAAGCTCCTCCAGGGGTGCTAACTCTGCCCTCCTCTTATCTCCTACACTCACTGGATCCATAAGTATATCAGTAACAGCCCAAAAGTGACCTATGTCTCAGCTCAACAGGTAAATGGTAGGGCTTGCCATAAACAAGGCGAAAGGAAGATGTACCCAAAGGAGTCTTGAAAGACGTCCTATATGCCCACAAGACCGAGTCCAAAAGCTGTGACCAATCCTTTCGGTCAGGGCAGACAACTTTCTGCAATATAGTCTTGATCTCCCTGTTCTACACTTCAGCAAGACCATTCGTCTGAGGGTAGTATGGAGTGGCAACTCGATGGTCTATGATGAACTCGCTAGAAAGAGCCTTTACCTTGTCGTTGACGATATGAGACACTCGAGGTACCCCGAACCGTGAAATGATATTTTTCCTCAAAAATCTACAAACAATCTTAGCATCTGCGGTTCGGACGGGGATGGCCTCAACCCAACGACTCACATAATCTACGTCCAACAGAATGTACTCAAATCCCTGACTCCTAGGTAATGGACCCATGAAATCGATGCCCCATGCGTCAAAAACCTCATAGAAGTGAATGGGCTGCATCGGCATCATATCACGCTGTCCACAAGTGCCCATCCTCTGACAGTCAGTACACCTCTTCACGAACTCATCAGCGTCCTTGAAGAGAGTAGGCCACCATAGGCTGGATTGGAGCACTTTATGTGTCGTTCTCCTCCCAGAGTAATGTCCTCCTACCTCAAGCTTGTGGCAGTAAGTAAGGACTCTGTGGTGCTCCTCCTGCGGAATGCACCGACGCCAGATGCTATCTTCTCCTTCATGATAAAGGACGGGATTCTCCCAATGGTAAAACTTGGCCTTCGCGAGGAAGGTCTCAAGTTTCTGCCTGGGCCAATCTTGTGGGACTTTCTTGGCAACAAGATAGTTCACAATATCAGCATACCATGGGAGAGAGGCGATAGCAAGGATCGCCTCATCTGGGAAGGTCTCACATATAGGCTCAATCTGCTCAGAATCCTCAAGATACTCCAATCGGGAGAGATGATCCGCCACCACATTCTTGACTCCAGGCTTATCCTTAATCTCTATATCAAACTCCTGGAGTAGAATGACCCATCTGGTCAATCTAGCTTTGGCATCCTTCTTTTCCATGAGGTACCTGATGGCGATATGATCAGTATAGATGGTCACTCTAGATCCAATGATGTAAGATCTGAACTTATTTAGGGCGAAAACTATAGCTAGCATCTCCTTCTCAGTGACGGTATAGTTCCGTTGTGCGGCATCCAATGTACGGCTAGCGTAGTGAATAGAAAAGGGGACTCCATCCCTCCTCTGTCCCAGCACGACCCCCATGGCAAAATCGGAGGCATCCGTCATGATCTCGAGTGAGAGAGACCAATCAGGCGACTGGAGAACAAGAGCCTCTATAGCACGACTCTTGAGAGTCTCAAACAACGATAGACACTTATCATCTACAAGGAACTCGATCTCTTTCGTCAGCAGATCAGTCAACAGTCGGGCAATCCTACTGAAATCATGAATGAAGCACCTGTAGAAACCGATGTGTCCCAGAAAAGACCGTAACTGCTGCAAGTTGGACGGTGGATTGAGTTTTCTAATGACATCCACCTTGACTGGATCAACCTCCATGCCCCTGTTGGAGATGATATGGCCAAGCACCGTCCCCTGAGTCACCATGAAGTGACTCTTCTCCCAAGACAACACAAGGTGAACCTCAATGCATCGTTGAAGGACTCGATCTAGGCAGTCAAGACAAGAATCGAATCTATCGCTGTAAATCGAGAAATCATCCATGAAGACCTCCAAGCACTCCCCCACCATGTCCGCAAAGATGGACAACATGCATCTCTGAAATGTCACCAGAGCGTTGCACAATCCAAATGGCATGTGTCTGAAAGCATATGTCCCAAAGGGACAGGTGAAGGTAGTCTTGTCCTGGTCCTCGGGCGTGATGGCCATCTGATTATAGCCGGAGTACCCATCCAAGAAATAGTAATGGCTCTTCTCTGCTAGCCTCTCAATAATCTGATCAATAAAGGGCATGGGGAAATGATCCTTCTTGGTGGCTTGGTTCAATCATTTGTAGTCTACACAGACCCACCAAGAAGTGGGTACCCGGGTAGCGATCTCCTCTCCAGACTCACTAACAACTGTGGTGATGCCCATCTTCTTGGGCACCACATGCAACGGACTGACCCATTTGGAGTCGGAGATGGGGTAGATAAAATCGGCGCTCCACCATTTCGAGATTTCCTTCATGACAACATCTCGAAGATTCGGGTTCAGCCGCCGCTGGAACTCACATGACGGCTTCGCATCCTCGTCGAGATAGATATGGTGGGAGCACAGGGACAGACTTATCCCCTGGAGATTGGCTATACTCCATCCTATCGCCTTGCAGTTCTTTTCAAGAACCCCTATCAGACGGGATTCCTGCTCTCCAGTCAAATCAGTGGAGATAATGACTGGGTACATATCATGCTAACCCGCAAGGAACCTATACTTCAGCGACGACGATAGCGGCTTCTACTCTGGACAAGTAGGTGCTGGCGGATCTGGCCTCTGAAAAGTCTGAGTGAATGCTGTCAAATCTGCATGGGAGAATGAGAAATCTCACTCGCAATCTGAATCTGGCAGAGGCTGCTCTACTGGACTATCTCTGATCTGTATGGAATCAGCCTCCTCCCTAGCTGTAGGCTCAGTAGAAGTCAGACACGGTATCAAATCATAAAACTCAGCCCAATCAATATTTGACTTCGAGGGATCTGTATCAGACTCACAAAACTCTGCCTCATGATCGGGAACCGACTCTGCTGCCTGAGATGTATCCTGGACCAAGAATGCGCTCTCCAAGATCTCCTCTGCTAGCGTCTCTGCATCAACAAACTTTGAAGGTGAGAGGATGGCTTGTGCGACTGGATCAACCCAAACTGCCTCGTCATCTGTGATCACAAAATCACAATCTTGGTGGATGTCTCGCCCTACCTCTGTTATCTGCTCTGAATCGGAAGTCGGCTCTGAGCAAGCTGAATCTCTGGCTCTAGTCTCCTCTACCGTCTCTGTTTGTATACTCTCACCCTCGATGCGAAAGTATACCTTCTCGCTATCATGGTCGGACACTGCCTTGGCTGTGGCCAAGAACGGGTGTCCTAGAATGATCGGGGTATCGACCACGGACTCAAGGATCTCCATGTCCAACACTACGAAGTCCATGGGGAATTTCAGGCTCTGAATCGTGACGACAACATCCTTCAGCAACCCCTTTGGCCTCTTGACAGATCGATCAACAAACTGAAGGACCGTCCTGCTCTATCGGAGAGGGCCCAACTCGAAGCGGTCGAGAAGGGCTGCCGGAAGTAGGTTGATCGAAGAACCGCTGTATAATAGAGTACGGTTGAACCTCTACTCATGGATGTGACATCTGACATACGAGGCTCCTACATCTGGCCTCTTGGCTGGCAGACGGTTCTGAATCGTGAAACACGTGGCACGAGTAAGCACATGGATCTCTGACTGATGGTTCCGCCTCTTCCTCCTAACTGTGGTCTTGTCTCTGAGTGATCTCTGGAGTAGAGGTATGTGCTCCAAGGCCTCCTGTAGAGTCAACTGTATGTGAAATCTATCTATCATCTGCTGGCTGAACTCTAACTGATGGTTCTTTTTTGGATTTTCTTTTTGTACCCCTTAGCCAAATGGAGTGCTCTGGGAAAGGGGACTACAGGGTCCTTCTCAGATGAAGGACTAGGAGAGGGTCTGGCATGCTCATGAACAGTAAAATCTACACAAACATCATCAAGCAACACATGTGGATCAGAAAACAACAAACCCTTTCCTTTATTTGTAGAAATATCCTGAGATACATGTACGGAAGGAAAAACAACAAGACTAGCAGAACTGGAAATGATGGCATCAGTACCACCCTCGACATCTGGACTCGCGGCATCAGTACTGCGCTCTGGCTCAACAACTGTAATGGTGGCATCAGTACCACCTCCTCCAACTGGTGAAGCGACGACCTCAGTACCGTCGGCTGGATCAACATCCTTGGTGGCATCAGTGCCACCGACATCGTCTCTAGCGACATCAGTATCACGCTCCTCCTCGCCTGGCGCTCCTGAAGTGGCGTGGGATCGCCACTTAGACGAGGCGTCGCCTGCTGGCATCCTACCGCTCCTAAGTGTAACAAAATCAGCATCAAACATGTATGCAGACATATCACCAAGTGAAGCACTAGGAGCGGTAATCTCAGTGAACTCTACCTGCTCAGATTTCCTCTTGAGGTTGTTCGGGTTAGGCTCGATCTGTTCGGTTTATTCTCACAATCCCCCGCATCTCCTAGCGGAGCTCATCCATCTCCCGTTAAAAAGTAGCCTACTGCTTGGTCATGAGGCGAGCTAGATCATCCAAGGCGGGATTCTCATAGGTTGGCCCATGAGAACCTGACGGGTGGCCTCGCTGGTAGTGAGGCTGCTGCTGCTCATGCGGGTGAGAAGGGTACTGCTGATGATACTGCTGCTGCTGAGGCTGCTCTCGCCTTCAAGACTGTCCCTACTGATAGGGATGAGGACCATACTACTGGTGCTGGGATGGCTGCTGTTGGTGTACTGGGGGCTGGGCTGCCGGTGCTGCTCACGCTGCTGGCCGTACTGGCCACCCTAAACTAGAGGCTGCTGCTGGGAACTGGCACCTCCGACCGACAAGCGGAATCCGGGATGGTCTCGTCGGATACCAGGCTGGGGTCGGTTGTACCTAATCCTACTGACATCCATCAATGGCTTTGGCTCGTAGGTGGGTGGAGGGAGTACTGCCAAGGGCTGATCCGACTGGTAGATCACCATCTGAGTGTCCTGGGTGGTGGAGGCTGGTAAAAATATGGTGGCTGCTGGTATGACTCCGTCTGTACAAGGTGAACCTGTCTAGGCTGACTGGAGTGCTGGGACGAGCTACCACTGCTGCTCAGATCTCCTCGTGACCGAAGACGGGGCTGAGAAGCTATCTGTGCCTCTTGGAGACACATGAGATGTGTCTTCAGGTCACTCAGCATCTGTGCCATCTGATCCATCTGCGTGATGCCCTGACACTGCTTCTTCTCAATCAACTCGATCCGGTCCAGCTTCTCGCTGATGATGCCCATGTATGCGGCTGTAGACTCAGCCTATGTGGCTGTCGCGGACAAAGTGGGAGGACCAGCATCGACCCGTCCTATCCTCTGGTACTGCACGACCTATGGCTGGGGACGTCCCTGAGTGTAGAGGCGGGTCTGCGACATCACTGTATAGTTCTCGGCCATCTCCTCATAGATGGATCATACCTGATCATCATCCTTGGCGAAGTAGGAAATGCCACAAGAAGCATTCACCAGGCCCTGCAGCTCTGGTGTCAGTCCGCAAAAAAAGCTCTGAACTAGGTTCGACTTCGTGATGTCATGGTGCGTGCATCTATCTGTAAGCTCTCTGAACCTCTCCCATGCCTCGTGAAACTGCTCGTTGGGGAGCATGGAGAAGTTGTTGATCAGGGCCCTCGCTGCATTGGTCCGCCTGAGTGGATAGTACTTGTTCAAGTACTCGGTGCGGAGCTGCTCCCAGGTGTACACAAATCTCCCCAAATGCTTCAGCCAGTTGGCTGCTCTGTCATCAAGGGAGAAGGGGAAGGCAATCATTCGAATAGTGTCCTCGTCCACCTGCCGATCATGGACGGTGCTGTAGATCATCTCAAACTCCTGGAGATGCAGATGGGGCTCCTCGATAGCGGGCCCATGGAAGCGGGGAAGAATATGAAGTGTCTATGGGGGGAACTTGAAGTCCCCCACGATTGCCGGAAGTACCACCCACCGATGTATAAGTGTCAATCCGGGGTTGTGCAACTCCCGCATCGGTCTCGGCTGCTCTACCGGCTGGGCTGGCTCCTCTGGCTGATCTGGATCCCTCTCTCATGCAGCCTTCGACTGCTCTCGCGCTGTCCTCAGCCTCTCCATCTCTCTCCTCATCTCCACCATGAAGGCTCCCTGATCCTGTATCTGGTGCTGCATCGTCTTGAGGGAAGTCAACAGGATGTTGCTGATCGCACCCTGGTCCAATACATATGTCGTCATCTCCGGTCGCTGACCCTCGGTGCGCTCCTCACTGCTGTCCATGGTCTCTGCAAAGGCAAAAGACCCAAACTCAGGTGCCGATAAATCATCTGTCTGCTGTCTCTCATCTGGCATTGGTATCTCTAGACTGGTAGAAGGGTGGTCAAGGGGGAACAGGGCGGAATCGAACTCGAGTTCGGAGAGTAGGTCTCGGCTCTCACGAACCAACCTAGATGAACGGGCCGAAGTGCTAAAAAGCGATGCAGCCAGAGGCTGCCTAAGAGACCTCCTGCCCATCATCTTGATCTGGTGAGTCGGGCGGATGAGATCTGGAAACATACAATATGAGCAAACAAAACCCCTGGTTCACCTACTCAACACAGAGCTAAAGACCGTAAGAGATCGTTCGATTATCTTGTCAATTTTATTTAGGTGATAATGTCAGTCTATCAGAGCGGTTACACGAGCTGATGGGAATCCAATCCTCCCAACAGACTATCCCGTATAAAAGGCTGGTAGTCTGATCGGAGATCGGATATGGCTCTAGCCTAGTGTGCGGGTCGCTCTCTCGCTCATCCAAACTAGACAATGAGGGGGTTGCTCTCCCCAAGACAAATTTTTATGTGAGGTTTCTTTTAGGATCAAGTATGTTTAGCAGTCCCAATTTTATAGTTTTTCTTTTTATGTATTTTTCAAGCAAACAACGCCTAACGATTTTTTCGGTTCTTCTGATTATTTAAGTCCGAAAATAGGGGGAGAAGGCGAAAAAGCCGATGCGCGATAAAATCAATGATGCATGCATAGTAAGTGATGCATACCTGACTCCATCAGTCTACATGCAAAATGATCCGCGCATAAAGTAAAGACTGAAAGTAAACTACCTATATGATGCACGAGAAACCGGCCTTAAGCAGAGCAATTTCTACAAGATAAGAACAATAGCCAGGTACTCAAACCTAAGTCCGGAGTCCTATCTTGGGAGCCACTCGGTGTCCGCCACAACGGATCCTGCACGCGCTGTATGTGACTCCTCAAGGCACGTGGACTAGAGTCTAAGTAATCCAACTTTTTATTGTGAGGATTTAATCAGGTCCAATTACGATCTAATAGGTGCGGGCAGATAATTAGGGTTTTGATCATAATTAGTTACGTCACAATCAGAAGAAAATCCTAAGCTAAGGTCAAAACCACGTAAATCAGATAGTAGTTAAAATAAAATGCAACAAAAATCGAAACCGGTGAAAAACGCGGTGAGGTCCCCCGAGCACACCGGTGCTCGGCGAAACAGACCCCGATAGTCACCGATAGAGACCAAGTCTGTCCCTGTATTATTACAATTAAAAGTCTGCTGAAAATAAATCTAAACTACTCTACGGGTATCTATGGTTATTTTCGCGACTATTCTGCGGCTCCCGCACTCCTGCTCGGCTCCTCGCGCTCTCCTGCGACTCTATGCGGAAAAGAGCCGCCTCCGACTCCCGCGGTTGCTTCGGCTTCTGAAAAATTGCCTCAGTCCTCGGGCCCTCACAAGAAAACAAGATAGAAATGTGTCAGACCAGTTATTAAAAAAATATGCAAATAAATCAGAGCTAAAATATCTATAAGTATCTACAGAAAAGCCGCGAAATATCTAAAATAACTATTTAGCCGTGCTCCCCGGCAACGACGCCTTCTGGTGAGCTGAAAATTCCCACAAAACCTGGGTAAGGATAAAATCAATCAATGATCATTGCGACCCGGGTCTCGCAGATCGGACTCAACAAGAAAAAGAGACCACCAAATAAGAGTAATCAGACAAAAAGCCAAATAAGTAGTCTTGCTATTTATTTAACCTAGTATAGTGACCAGGGTCGAACTCAAGGAGCACGGATTGGCTCAAAAGAGCCTATGAAGTAGTCAAAAATGAAAGGAAAGAATAAAATGTTTTTGGTGTTTTTTATGGACTTTTAAATTTTTTTATGTTTTTAATTACGAAGGAAATATGAAAAGAAGGCAAAAGCTACACAAACAACAATTTATTAAACACTCCAAACAACTCAGAAAATTCAAATAAAATTATTTTGTGTTTTATAAGTTTTTAAGTGTTTTTGGTAATTTTCTCAAGTTTTTATGATTTTTTGTTGATTTTATAAAAATGGAAGAAGGGTAAAAATCAGAATCAATGTGCAACCAGATTTGAAAGGCTAATCAAAAATAGATAATTAGCCTCTAAAAATATGGAGACAACTTTTATGAATACTGGAAATAAAAACTGAGCTACAGAAACCAAAATTGCATTTTTTATATTTTATATAATTTTTAAGAATTTTATAATATTTTTAGGGTTTTGAGATTTTTAGATGTTTTATAAATCAAATTCAACCAAAATTGGACTGAAGCTAAAAGACACTAAAAGAAACAGTAAGTATTTTTTGTAATTTTTAGATGAGTTTTTATATTTTTAATTGATTTTTCAATTCAAACAGTAACAAAAATGCTTGTTTTTGAATTTTTAAAAATATCAAAACAACTATGTCCCAAAGATTTAGTGAAATCTTTACACAGTGGTAGGAGCCATGCATCCAAATTTCACTTGATTTGGAATTAATTTGATATTTTATTCAACCAATATAAGACACACAACGCACATGGACAAAAGTGCAAAGAAACAAAGTTCTAGGGCCAAATAAATAACACATATAAAAACTATAAGGACATGGGTGCAAAATTCACATCAATTCAGCACATGTTTTAATCAACCACGCACAGGGGTATTTTTGTAATATTCAAAACATAAAATGCAATTCAGAACATCCAAAAATCCCTGCCCAAATAATGTAAAAAGCCCAAGGTATCACGCGACAAGCACGTGGTTCACAATCAGAGGGACGAAACTGTCATTCCTATTTATAAAAGATTCAAATCATAACATCCAGAAATACATGCCCTTTACATGCAATTTACCCAAAACTGATGTGTCAAAGCACGTGTTCCACACAAACAAGGGCTAAATCGCAAATATGATAAAGTCTAAAGTCCTTAGTGCAATTTTTCAAAAATAAAAGCAACTACTCTACCTATTTACAGGACTAAACTATAAAGCAAAAAGAACTTGGGCCTAAGTAATATTACCCCATTATTGCGATCCACAGCTGAAGGCAAGCCACGTGTAAGATCCCACGACTGAGACGTGCGGGTACCCCTTCGCGATGGACGCTCGAGATGAGCCCCTCGGACGGCTGAGTCCTCTCCAAAGATGAATGGCTGTGATATACCTGGAGCGAGGTGCTCGATCTAACGGCTCCGGAGGATCCTAGAAGAACCAATTGCCGATGAGTTTCGCCGGCCCAATGCGTGCGCAGGGGACCTCCTCAAGTGCTGCGAAGGTGGGCGAATCGACGAGGAAGCTCCTCCGCAGCGGTGGGTGTGCTCAGATGGGGACGGGAACATCGGAAGAGCTCCGACGACGGGGATGAGCAGGAGCACCTGTGCCTGAACGGTTGGACCCCCAGATGGGGTCTTCCTTCGATGAAACCTGCACAGAAAGAACGCTGGGTCGAGGGCAAAATGCCTCGACCCGGTTATGGGCGAAGTAGGTGAACAGGTGGGTCGAGGCATGGTCCTCCAGCGAGTGGCGGCGGAGGAGGACCTAACTCCTGGTTCCGGGACGAACCAGGATAATCGGAGATGCAGAGAATGTGGGGCGAAGTCTCATGAAGATGATACGATGGTCGGATGGGAAGATGGTCGATCGGAGTGGGGTGAATCGGCCGACGAAGGCCGGCGGTGCAAAATCGAAGAATGAAGATTAGGGCTAATCTAAGGGATAGCAAGGTCACCTGATGGTTGGACGCGTCTGTGGGGGAGCTGCGGAGTCTTCTAGGGTCCTTGCCTCAATGGAGCGACGCCTCCAGAGGCTCGTGCTCGCCGGTGGCGGAGCTCGACGGTGTTGATCGCCCGACCTGGGGTTAGGGCGCCTCAATCCTTGCTGCGACACCTCCCAAAGCTTGCTGTCACTTAAGGCAGGAAGGCGGAGGTCCTTGGAATTGAAGACAGTGGCCGAAGGTGCATGGAATGGCGGGAGGAGGCGAAGTTATATACTAGTAGAGGTCCGGCAAGAATGGAGTCGGGCAGGCAATTTTGGCGCACGGATCCCTAAGAAGATTCCCGGGCGTGAATCTCGGATATGAGAGCTGCAAATGGAGCCCGAGGTTTGGGTGAAAGGCAATCGGATCAGTCCAGGATAATTGGGCGAAGTCGGGTCAAGACACAAATCCGCTAACCTGGTGGTTCTGGGGGGAGAGTTGACCGGGGGTCAACAATCCCCCATGGACCAATCAGAATCCAAGAATTAATAACTATTTGTAAATTCATTTAAAAATAGTAAATGATTTTATTTTGAAAAATTTTCAACATGAAAATTGTTTATTTTTTTCAAAGTATTTTTTAGTGTTTTTTATTATTTTTTTAAAAATAAATTATGTATATACATTATATTCGTATTATTTACAGGTATATGTACATATGTATTTTTGACTTTATTTTTAATTGTTTATTTTGTATAATTACCCCTATTTTATATTTTATTTATTTACAAAATAAAATATGGGAGTCAAAATATTTTTTATTTAATTTTTTATTGATTATTTATTAGAGAAAATAAATAGGTATATGTACATCTTTACATGGTATATACAAGAGAGAGAGAGAATTTTTTTTATTTTTTTATTTTTCTTATTTTTATTTTATTTTTATAAATATATACATATTATGACGGACACATAAATATTTTTATTTGATGAAAATAAAATATATACACTAAGAGGGAGTTTATGTACAAGGATGAGTTACCCCTTATCTCTCTCTACTTGTTTTATTTTGCGGTCAAGCCCATATTGATCCCTCCCTTGGGTTCAGGTCACTCAATATTTATTCTAAATATTTCCCTCTTTTTCTTTATTTCTTTATTCCTTTATTTTTACATAAAAACATGCTAATTATTACAATTTACAGAATGCACGCATTTTGACAAATTATTGTATTTACAAACATTACATGGTATTTTGCCAAGGTTTCTAGCCAAAATAAAGGAATAAAGAGTGATGAATGGTGATACATCAAGCATCAGCAGTCCGATGCGACTTTGCTTGGGTATTTTACTGCTTTTACCCCATCAAATTTTGTATTTGTTATTTGGTGCATAAACTTTCATCTGCAGTTTTATAACTTTTGTAATAATTGCTCGTATTAGTTTTATTTGCAGTTAAGTCCTTGTCCAGGTCAGCCGACAGAACTTGGTTATTTTGCAACCAAGTCCCTGCAGGTTTTGGTATTTATGGTTTAGTCAGATTTTTGAACTATGCAATGTAATCTTTTTGGACATTTTGCTTTTTATCCCCTGGGTTTGGGAATATTGTATATTCGTCCCTACTAGGCGCGTATGCTCATGCACGTGGCATTTGGGAATTTTGCGAAAAGCCCTCACGGGTCTTGATTTTGTATTTAGTCCAGAAAGTTAATTTTTTAGTTATATATTTTGGGGAAAATTGCACGTTGGCCCTCAAACTTTTCCATATTTACAAAAAATACCCCTGCTAATGTGTATTTTCTCTTTATTGTTTGCATTTATTTCATGCATCTATAAATCTCTAAAAAATCCTAAAAAAATATCATTGTGTGCATGTTTTATTGATCTATCACGCCATATTTTTATGTTGGATTTTTGGAGCATTTTAATACTTATAAAAAATAAAAAACATGCATTTTCATCTTTGTTTGCATTAGAAAATACATAAAAATTATAAAAAGCTTTTAAAAATTCCAAAAAATTTATATTTTATGTGTTTTTGCATTTTTTACCTTCAGATCAAAAATCATTAAAAACATATAAAAGAAAACTCATAAAAATAGAAAACTCTAAAAACCTTCATAAAAATTTATAAATCCATAAAAAAATCACAAAAATATAGTTCTTGAATTTTCTATATTTTATTATCTTTAATTTAAAATAATTTGAAGAATTTTTTTATTGTTTGATATTTTCATCTCCTTTTAAATTTTGGCTATTTATTTTATTCCCTATTTTGGGTATTATTGACTTTAAAAATACCAAAAAGAGCAAAAATACAGAAAAAATACAAAAACATTTAAAAATATAAAAGCATAAAAACATTTTATTTCTTGTATTTTGGATATTTTTACCAATTTTTATCTCTCTGTCTGTCATCTCTCTTGTATATATATATATCCTATATAGTCGTGTATCTTTATTAAAAGAAAAAGAAAATATAAAAATATAAAATAGAAAAAGAAAATATAAAATCAGAAAATTAAAAATCAAAATAGAAAATATAAAATAAAAAATTAAATAGAAAATATACACAATTAAAAACCCACAAAAAACAGCACATATAGATACTTGATCACAGTCATTTTTAGCATCATTTGCCCCGATCTACGTGCTTGCTTCCTGTATTCGACACTCTACACATACTTGCACATGTACACATCTTTGTTGTAGAGTTATAGTAATTTTTAACTCCTTGTCGCTTTTCATTGCTTGATCTTTGTTGTGGGTTAATTGTTGTTTTAATCTGGATTTCATGGGAGGTCAACTCAACGACTGTTGATTCGCCTTGTGAATTAGCACGATCTCCCGATTTTCGAGTTAAATAAATGGCACCATTGTCGGGGAGCAACAACGCTTAGATTGGGATTCTTAATGACTATAATTTTTGTCTATATTCTTTGCTCCGGTATTTGATATTCATTTTTGAATTGTCTAACCACTCTCCTTGTTTGGATTTTATGCGAGGTACGTGGATCGAGGGAAGAGCTCCTCTTTAGAGCACCTGCGCACCAACATGAGGCGACTTTGACCTAGCACAAAGGAGGACTTGGAGTGTTTGAAGATAAATTTTGAGCATTTTCTTTTTTATTCATTTGTGTAATTTTTTTTGTAAGAGAGAGACTTTATTATTTGTAATAATACAGGTACTCAGGACTCTTGACATTCGGGCCCAACTTCCAAGTGATTGTTCACTTGGGGGCTCCATGCGGTTTTCACGATTTTCGTCCCATTTTTTATATTGTTTCCCGATTTTATTTTCCTTATTTTGTGTGATTGAGCCCTTAGTTTTAGGATTGCTTGCGATAGATTAAGGCCAAATATATAATACCATTGCATGCTCCTATAGATTCATTTGGACTTAGTCAAATTTTAAACTGCTTCTCACTTAGTCTCAAAACCACCGTGCTGCGAGCGTTCTCCATAGAACGCTTGCAGGAACCATTGTGGTGGGCACCAAGGAGACTCCAAGACCGGACACTTCGGTTCCATTCTAAGTCATTAGCATCGGTTCTTCACGCTAATAGCAATTTCTGAAACTTAGGGCGATTTCATCAGCATGCATTTGCATATAGATAGGTTTCAATTCTGCTGAGCATCTTTGCATGTAGAGTGCTGGAGGCAAGGCGAGAATTTATGCTTTAGCATACATCATCGTTTGCTGCTTGCATTGCTTTTCCGCTTCTCTACCTCTGATTTTGATCACCTAGGTGCTTAAAGGAATAGACTCCTCGATAGGCTTATGCATTTCTCACTAAAAATCCAAAAAAAGTGATAACCAATAAAATTGGGACTGCTAACATTACTTGACCCTAAAAAAGACCAAAAAAATCTTGTATTGGGGTGAGTAATCCCCTCATTGTCTTCGTTTTTACTTGCTCGCATACACACTAAGGATTAGTGCCAAAATCCTATTCAACCCCTAAGTGTTTGCGCAACAATTGGACTTCTCACCTAACTCTAAAAAAAGATAAGATAAAAATATCGCTCTTTTACGGTCTCTACCGAGTTTGAGTAGGTGAATTGAGGGTTTGTTTTGTATGAGTTTGCATGTGATTGATTGTGTGCATTTTAGATCGCCTCTGTGCATTTGCATCTTTTTATTCACTTTTCTTGACTTGACCATTGTGCTCTCCTGATCATTTCCTTTTGTTTCGAGATAGCTAATTGTAGCATTTTTTGTCTGGACTTTGCGGACCCCTCGTTCACTCCAGTCGGTCCACCTTTATTTTTCTAGGGGGACTTCTCTCATGATTTTTGTGCATATCCTACCAACCCACTATTTCAGGATTCGAATGATCTTCACCAATCATTTCCACCGCTATCACCCTCACATTTCGACAACCCGCTCTTCCTTGAGTATCCTGATCCGGAATGTGTTTTTTGTCCACACCCACGCTCGACTCACCCGATCCTGAGATTTTGGAGTCACCTTTCATGATGTCCACACTTGAGACCTTGAATCAGATGATGGAGCATATGAGCTCAAGGATGAATGATATATTTAGCATAAATAAGATCCAGACTGTAGCTCCATTCTTTGAGGATGAGGATTCATTTGAGGATTATCATGGGAGCTTGCACTTACCAAAAATTTAAAAATAAGAAAAATTTAAAAATCCAAATGAGTTCGGGAGACCTTTGGTTGAGTCATACTGTGAGGAGAGGTGCCATTTGCCAGATCCTTTGACCACACAACCATTCATGCACTGTCCCACCTTTAACCCCGAGTATGCCGCTGTACAGGCTGCTCTTGGCATGCCTCGTGTATATGCTGATTCCAACTTCTTCCTTTATATGGAGGAGGTCCAAAAATTAAAAAATGTTGACTGAACCCGAAGTGGTGGCTACTATTCATGAGATCATTCGTGCCCCACTTTAACAGGTCATAACCGATTTATCTGCTCCTCTTCCCAAGAAGAGAAAGCAGATGAGTAGATCTGAGCGTCATATTTTGACCATGGCCACTGCCCACACCATCATACACCATCCCATTCCAAGGAAAAAGAACACTGCCACACCTTTCATTAGTTGCACCATCACTAACTTTACTTGTGATCACACTCTCCTCAACGACGGTGCTTCGATTAGCATATTATCCTTCTCGTTGGTACAGTCTCTTCACTTAGGGCCTCTCAAGAAGACCAGGGTATCCTTGAAAACCACGTCATCTCGATTCAGGGAACGAGCTACAATGCTGATTTTGTCATATTACCCATAGAGACCTCCACAGGAGAGCACTCTCCAATCATCCTGGGACGACCATTCCTCGCCTCTGTGAGGGTCGTTATTGATTATGGATTAGGAGAGATTCACTCCAGTCCTGTTGACGAGAGCGAAGTGTTGATCACCGAGCCAACTGTTGACTAGAGACCTGCACCTGATGTGACTACACTTATCTTGATTGACCATGAGGACCATGACCTTGATGAGACTATCAGAGAATTTTGTTGCTTAATGGATACCACTGAGACCCAAGAATTCCTCTCCAAGGAGGAAGACTTGGAAAGCATAGATCTCGGAGTTCCTTCTTCTGGGACTTGGCATTGTGTCGATGACATCTGTGGGATTTACACGATTGATACCACCGAGTGGAGAGCAGATTCAGAGTCTAGACAAGACAGACATAACTCGACTACATTCACTAATGAGTCTATTATTGGTCATTTGGATATTTATGAGACTAAGGTCAAATTTTATTTGGTTGCTTTTATTCGGGAATCCGATCGTTTTGATGAGAAAGATGATCCGGTTGAGATTGTAGAAGACAAACAGAGTTCGACTACTTCCACTGATGAGTTTGTTCCTTTTGGTTTTGTCCTGGACGAGACCTCGTAGGATGACACTAATTACAATTCTTCCATTGATGATGAGTTCGTCCCTTTTTACGATGACATTAGTGAGACACCTAAGGCCGGACCTAGTCATACTTATTTTACTGACCCGTATGTGCCTTCACACCCTAGGGCCACTGAGGACCTACACCCTATCAACCCTGATCGGTTTGTGTCATCTGAGGACCCCGATGTCGACCGGCACCATACCAGATCCATTCCTCAGCGGTCCTGCAAGAAGGTTTGCTTTCGAATATTTTGAAAAAATCTATCTATACTGTTTGAAAAACCTTTGCAAAATGATTTTCAAATGTGTGAAAATATTTGTAAATTTATTTTCAAAAACTATTTTGGACTATAGTTTTCAAAACTGTTTGAACAACCTTTTTCAAATAAGTTTGATGAATATATACATCTCACCTAAAATTCTTTATTATACATATCTCTAAAATTGACCACTTACCCTTTGTAAATTCTTAAAACTCCACTTCTTGTAAATATAAGATGCATACCTGTGTAAAATATTTGTACCAAGTTTTTGGCCAAAATCTTTTGATTTTTCAAAAATTCTCAAAAACATTTGTAAAATTAAAAATACCAAAAATATTTGCAAAGTACTTTTTAGAAATCTAAAAAATGCATATGCATCATCTTTTCAAAAATCCATAAAAAGTTCAAAATCTTTGAAAATTGCATCACAAAAATATTATCTGCATTCTACATAGCATTTGAATAGAATTAGCATTTTTCGGATTGAGTTTGATAGTTAAACAAGTCTAACTAAAATCCGAAGATTGGAGCTTGGTTGGACCTTAAATCTACCTAATAACAGAAACCTTATAGGAGCTGGAATTGAGGCACTTCAAGTCTAGTTGACTTAATTCTTTGAGGATCACGAGACTTGGTTCAATGGGTTTTTGACTGCCTACGTAGAGTATTTCGGAGCACACGCACGACTCTTGTCGATAATGACCTAACTTGGACACCTGCGCCTTTCACTTGGCTCAAGTCAGTTGGAGTGGTATGAGACACATACAAGTGGAAACATTTGTCCTCCTATAGGGAGCGAAGTGCACCCCAACCCATCCGGTGATGATGAGTTTTGAGGACAGGAGAGTGTGGGTTGCAATAAAGCTTCAAAAGTGGGATAGTCTACTCGCTCAAGAGGAAAAACTCCTTATGTAAATGTTGTTGTATATAGTATTTCAAAAAAAAAAACAAAAACTCCAAAAAAGTGGACAGACCTGTACAAAAATAAAAATGCATGCCGGAGTATACATATTTGTATAGTCAATAAGCAAGCTCTGCTTCAAAGTCAAATCATGTGAGCCTGCAGCTGGATGACTTGACTACACTGATCTTGCATCCTAGGATAGGTAGCTACATTGGCTACCATCCATTCTTATCTTCACCCCCTCCTCTAGAGCTGGTTGTCACTTGAACTTAGAAGGGAATACCCTGCTCCTCGAGGAATGAGTAATTGGATTGGGGAATCATTGGGTTTTCATATTAAAGAAGTTAGCCTCTTTGTCATTTTAGTTGGGGAGAACCATCATCACTTACATTGTACGAGTCATTTTCATAGTCATAAGGGTTTGCGCATGAGTTGAAGTATTCTGACCTGGCTATTGAGGAGACTTGAGCAGAGTTTTGGGATTCTCGAAAGCTTTTGGATTTCAAATTCGGTTCTCATTAAGGTTCCACCCGCACTAAAATTCCAAAGGTCCGACTTGAGATCTAAACTTTGATTTTGTGAAGACAAGTTTGATAATTAAAGTTAATCCAGTTTTCTTCTTTTTCTTTTCTTTGTTTTATTTTTCTGCACTTATTGCATAAGTGTTTGATAGGGACTAGCAAAGGCAAGTATATGGGGATGATGAATCTTCATTTCATCATCTTTATTCTATCATTTTGGCCCTAAAAATCCTAGTAAATACGTGTAAATAGGCTTAATTTAGGCATTTTAGCATTCATGCATCATTGTGTAAATAGTGTATAAAATACGATTTTTAAAGTCAAAAATATAGAATAAAGAAAAGAAAAGAAAAAAAATAAAATATTGCAAATATTTTATGACCCGAAACCCCGAGACCTAGGCATCTCGATGACTAGGTCGACAAAGAATAAAGTAGGGGGAGATAAGGGCCAGAATACAATAAAAATATCTTTTTATTTGTTAATTCATTCTTTATTTTTCTTCGCATTTTTTATTTTGTTTCCCGGTTTTGTTTTCCTTATTTTGTGTGAGTGAGCCCTTAGTTTTAGGATTGCTTGCGATAGATTAAGGCCAAATATATAATACCATTGCATGCTCCTATAGATTCGTTTGGACTTAGTTAAATTTTAAAATGCTTCTCAATTAGTCTCAGAACCACAGCGCCGTGAGCGTTCTCCATACAACTCTTGTAGGACCCATTGTGGTGGGCACCGAGGAAACTCCAAGACCGGACACTTCGGTTCCATTCTAAATCATTAGCATCGGTTCTTCACGCCAATAGCAATTTCTGAAACTTAGGACGATTTCATCGGCTTGCATTTGTATATAGGTAGGTTTACATTCTGCTGAGCATCTTTGCATGTAGAGTGCTGGAGGCAATGTGAGAATTTACGCTTTAGCATACACCATCATTTTGCCGCTTGCATTGCTTTTCCACTTCTCTATCTTTGATTTTGATCACCTACGTGCTTAAAGGAATTGACTCCTCGATAGACTGGAGCATTTCTCACTAAAAATCCAAAAAACGTCATAACCAATAAAATTGGAACTGCTAACATTACTTGATCCTAAAAAAGACCAAAAAGAAAATTTTGTATTGGGACGAGTAATCCCCTCATTGTCTTCATTTTTACTTGCTCGCACACACACTAAGGATTAGTGCCAAAATCCTATTCAGCCCCTAAGTGTTTGCGCAACATTTTGACTTCTCACCTAACTCTAAAAAAAGATAAGATAAAAAGATCGCTCTTTTACGGTCTCTACCGAGTTTGAGTAGGTGAATTGAGGGTTTATTTTGTGTGAGTTTGCTTATGATTGATTGTGTGCATTTGAGATCGCCTCTGTGCATTTGCGCCTTTTTCTTCACTTCTCTTGACTTGACCATTGTACTCTCCTGATCAATTCCTTTTGTTTCGAGATAGCTGATTGGAGCATTTTTTGTCTGGACTTTACGGATCCCTCGTTCACTCCAGTCGGTCCACCTCTCTTTTTCCAGGGGGACTTCTCTCCTGATTTTTGTGCATATCCGACCAACCCACTATTTAAGGATTCGGACTTTGACCTTCACCAATCATTTCCACCATTATCGCCCTCACATTTCGACAACCCGCTCTTCCTTGAGTATCCTGATCCGGAATGTGATTTTTGTCCACACCCACCACCCTCGCTCGATGATGAATCTCAGATTCATCACTCTAAATCTCATTTATTAAGCTTAAGTCCCTAAAAATCAACAGCATATTTGCATTTATTTTGCATAATTAGCATTCATGCATGTTTTCATAAAAATGGCATTTTATCCATAATTTCTGCACAAAATAAAAGCCAAAAATCCAAGCCACAGTTAAACCTGTAAATAGACTAACTTCCCTGATTTTTAACTCCTTAATGCTAACTCCGAAAAACCCAAAACCACTTCCATTGTGTACATATCACTCACAAGAATAAATGAAAAATACAAAAAAATCACTAACTCAAATAAGTGGACAAAAAAACCCAAACCCTAGTTCCAGGATTTTCGGACTAAAAGCCCCATATCTTCCCCATCCAGTGTCCGATTTGATCCTACTCACTTTTGAACTAATGCACATTCAATTACCTTCAAAACAAGACCAAGTTCAAGTGAATCGGAACTCGTATGTGAAAGTTGGGTTTTGGGCCTCTCTTGTACATTGTATATTTTCGCGGCTTTTTGACCGATATTTTATGTTTATATTTTCTTTATTAATAAAATCCAAAAAAATTAGATTAAGGTGTCTTTTATTCATCTTTGATTTTTCCATATTTTTCCGGATTTTTATCGTGATTAAAAATGACAAAAAAATTAGAAAACCAAAAATCAAGGTATTCTATGTACATAGGATACCCCAAAAATTCACTTTTTACATTTGACCGATTTTGGCTTTGATGTCTTCATAAAAGTTGTAGATCTCATCGAGACGAGCAATTTTTGTGAAGAAACTTTTTCGATCCGAGGTCGTTTACTATTTATTTTTTTGCTTTTACAAATCATTTAATTTCGGCTTTTTCTGGAGCTGACACGTGGCAGCCCCAGAGGCCGCCACGTGTCAGCGTTTTTTGGGGTTTTTATTACATCATTTTTGTTCAAAAAAAAAATTTAAAAAGCACCCGCACGTGCGACGCACGTGCCCCAGGCACGTGCTCCGCACGTGCTGCGCCCCTCTCTTTCCCCCTTTGCCACGCGTCCTTAGCAGGACCGTCCGATCTCGGCCGATCGGACGGATCCTGCCCTTCGTCCTCCTCCCCCGCAAATCTTGCCCAACGACCCCCGATGCCTCCGCCCTTCACCTCGCAACCACCGCCCGTTGACCTTCTCCTCCCCGACTTCGTTCGCCAGCCGTCAACTAACCCCGCAACCGCCGGCCGCTTCGCTATCCTCGCAACTCCCTCACCGGTCGCTCTTCCCTCGCTCCTATAAAAACGACGCCGCCCCCCACAGCCACCTTATCCACCGACTACACAGAGGTCTCCCTCGCCGCGATGACAACGCCGACGAGGTACCTTGGAGGCGAGATCCGAGGACCTTCCCCGGCCCTCGTTGCAGCCCGGAGTTTCGCCTCCGCCTCGTACTGCCCCGCTCCGCCAGCAGCGTCGAGCCCACGACGTCATCCTCCGCCATCGCCATTCATCTCCACTACGCCCACCGGCCATCTTCCTCACCTCCGCCTGGAGCTCCTCCGCCATCGCCACCGTCGACATCCAGGAGCTCCGCCGACGCCAACGTTCTTCGTCTTCGACAATCAACATCGCCGACGACACCTTCGCCTCCACCAACGCCATCGCTCCATCGGCCTCGCCCACGACCTTCTTCTCCGACAACGACTCCAGGAGCTTGGGGGGCCCCTCCGCCCTCCGCGCCACGCCTCCGCCAGAGCAGACATCAGCGGGACCTCCTCCCACGTTGGTCGCGCCGCCGGCCGCTACAGGAGCTGCTCCGCTCTCTGCCTTCACCAGCCCCTCCGCCACCGCGACATACCACCAGTGGCCGGGCACGTAGCCCGAGGCCCCAGCACGTGCCTCGCACGTGCGTGGGGAACTTCATCAGCCCACGGTCACGTGCGCGTCACGTGACTCGTGGTCATATTGCAGAGCCACCCCTGGAGGTTCCACCTTTCGCAGTCCAGTCCCCGCCCCCAGAGGGCACGTGCCACACACGTGCCCCTCTGGGAATTTTGCAGGATCACCCCCAGATTTTCGGTAATTCCTTGTAGGTCCCCCTCGGCACATTTTATTTTATTTTTATTGCATTGATACCCCTGTCTTCCCCTTCTATTTTAAACCTTCGCACGACATCATTTTATTTATTCAAAAATAGCACTGTGTTCCCCATACAATTCTCTACATTTTGACATGCTGTGGATATTTTCGTGATTTACGGTTGATTAATAAATAATTGTTTGGTGAAAATTGGAATATTTTTCCCAATCTGTGCTCAGAAATTTACATTTAATTAACTATTGCTCTAAAAATCCCCGAAAAATCACATAGTGTAGAGTTTATTGTGGTTAACATTGTGCCCAAAAATCTTTGCATTTACATACATACTTCGCTCTGTAAAAATCATTTTGCATATTTCACTATTTAATTTTTAATAGGTATTAGACCCCACATTTTCGAGATCTAGGATTTTTCTGAGATCCATCACCTAGTGATAGATCTTAGATAATTTTAATTCTTGAAAATAAGTAGGTCTAATATTTATTATAATTAAGTATTGGAAATCATTCTCTCTACATTTAAAAATTCATAAAAAATTCACATTGCATCAGAAAATTCCAAAAAAAATTACATTGCATTCATTTTGTCGAGTAAATCATCTTGGCCAAGTTCCGTATTTTTCGGACAACGTTTGATTGAAATTTACATTTTAGTCCCTAAAATAGGCTAAAAACTGCAATTTGCACCCTCTATTGCATTGAAAAATTCCAAAAAAAGACTGCCTTGAAAACCGAATTCAAAATTGGATAGATACAACTCTAGGTTGTTCCTTTGCCTCCTTGTGATCGACCTTAGGACTTGCCCAAGTAAAATAAACATAAAAACTACTTGATTAAATTTGATTAAAAATTGTGGTTATTTCTTGACTGTTTCCGATCCGCGCCTACAACGAACGACCATAATCACTTTACTCACGAAGATTAAAAACAACTCCTTAACGCGGCTTTTTCGGGATCGTCAGATGGTGCCGTTGCCGGGGAGGCAAACGGCTTAGTTTTGTGTTTTGAGACTTTTTGATCGGTTTTCCGCATTCGGGTAGTCTGACCCCCGAATTTTTCACTGTAAATTCCATTTTATTTCTTGTATTTATTTTTCAGCATCTATTTCATTTATTTTATTTTTGATTATTTTCTGAGTCACTCTCTTACACCCATCTCTCTTATTTTTCTTGCGAGGTATCCGACGCACGTGGAGCGGTTTTTCAAGGAACCGACGCATCTTCACCGACACCCGAAGAAACCGCAATTAAATTAAGATCGAGTCGAGTCGTGAGAGAGAGTAGAGTTTAGGTTTTTAATTTCTGCACTTTTAATTTCTGCTCATTTATAGCGGTGTCCGTTTGGACTCTCGCGTGTGTAAAAAGACCTTGAACTTTATTTGTGGTGTGTCCTGGCCTGTTTCACTCTCCGGTGAGGGTGGGGCCCAGCTTGAGTGGTGAATAGGATAGACCTGCACATACGGCTCTCAGAGCATTTATATTTTTTGCTTGTGCTCGTAGGATCTTAAGCCACACTGCACATTAACTGAGACGCACCTTAGATCGTTCAACTTAGCCAAAAATTTAACTCAATTCTTCCCGCTAATAGAACTTTCTGTATAGGTGCGGTTTTTATCGGCTTGCACGCATATAGAATAATTTTTAAATTCTGTCTAGCATCCCACATGGAGATTGCGAGGAGGCACTGTAAGTCTTCTAACTGAGCATTCATCATAGTTTTCCACGTGCATCGGCTTTTCCCGACTTTCTCCCCCTTGTTTTATCACATAAATCTAAAGGAAATTGGGACTGGACGGTAGACGTGTATTTGTGCTCATCTAAATTCTTCAGTGATCACTTAATTAAAATTGGGACTGCTAAATATAGCCGATCAAAATAACCCATAAAATCAAGAATTTCTGCGGGAGAGGAACCCCGATCTTGTGTGTTTCTATTCTTCTGAGTGAGCGAGAGACGACACTTAAGGCTAGAGCCCAAATCCGAAATCTCAGCTCGCTAAATTTTTACCAAGATTGATTTATCACCAACTAAAATTGAAAAGATAATAGCCGAACTCTTACGGCTTCATTGTGTGCATTGGTGAACCCAGGGTTTGATTTGTGTTTGCATTGGCGTGCGTAAACCAAGGCCTAAGATCAAAAGCCGCACATTTGATAAAAACTCTCTTCCCGTGTGATCATCTCTTTCCTCTCTTGATTTTAACCTCATCATGGATTTCTTGTCCAATAATTCTTGCAGACCCAACCCCTCATTCCTTTCAGCTCTTTCAAAAATAGCCGAACGTTTATCCGAGAATCCATCAGAGCTATACTATGAAAATGAATTCGTATCGGTTAGACCCAAAACACCTCCCCCTCAACCACCAATAAATCCATCTCCTTCTGCTAATCTGACCTATTTCATGAATGACAACCCTTTGTATTCAGAGCAGACAAACCAACAAATGATTGAGGGCTCTACTTCTTCATTTAATCCTCTTTACGTTGATCATACAATTCATCCCTCATATTCGGTAAATGTCAATCCATCATTCATGGGAGAAGATAACCACATGATCGAATTAAACACTTCTTCACCTCTTCCATCACTCTTGAACACCAAAGAAAAATCATTACCTTGGATTGAACATAATAACCCCCTCTTCACTCATACAGAGGATTGGGCCGACCACATAAGATCACAACTCCCCTTGGACCAACTCCACTTACCTACACCATATGAGCAGCCACCTTCCATGATTATTGAGGAGATACTTTCAGAAAATGATGATCGTACATCAGATATTTCCAGAGATCCCTCTCCTAGTACATATAGAAAAATGGAAGAGGACATTGAATTACAAAAACATACCCCAACTGCTCTCATACTTGGCCAAGAAGAGATTTTGGAGAATATTTTGAGGATAAATAAGAAATTTGATTTAATGGAAGATAAATTTCAAGAACTTGCCGATCGATTAATCTCTGGTAGCTCGGATATAAAAATGAATGAGGAAATGATTGGATCTAAGATTGAAAATTTTGCGGATATTCAGGGACCTATGGACAATTCTGAAAATAACTATGTCGTTGACCCTCACCCTGAACTCTAGAGCCCATCTGAAGAACACCCCACAACCCCACACCACCCAGAAAATACCAAAAAAATGGAAATATTTGAAAACCACAAAAAAATTGAAAATTTAGAAAATTTCATAAAAATTGAGACTGAAGACGATCTGAGGAATTTGGATCCAACTGTACGGGAAGCAATAGGAAAGAAATTGATTTTTGAACTTCCCTTTCTACAGGCCATTGAACACTTCCCCGATCTTAAAGGATTTGTATTGGACAAATTAACGATGAAGAAATCGGGCAGGATTCGAACAAAAACCGAGAGACATATATTGTCAATGGCCTCCTCCTTGGTGTTGAGGAGAAAAACCAAGAGCCGCATAGTGAAGCGGTTGCCCAGATTTGAATGTGTATTCAAAGACATAATTTTCACCCATGCTCGGATTGATGACGATTCACCAATTAATATCCTCCCGACCTCTGTATTCCATGAACTCAAACTCGGACCGATTCGAAAGATACGAGAGATTGTTCAATTAGCGGACCGATCGATAAAACGTCCGAGAGGAACCATTTCTGTCATCATTAAATTCCAAGGTGCTCCGCTCAAAGTAGAATTCACGATCATCGATATTGAGCATCAAGGAGAATTCACCCAGTCTCCAATCATTCTCGGAAAGCCGTTCCTGGCATTGGCCAAGGCGAGTATTGATTGTGAGACTCGGGAAATCAATTTCACAGCATTGGAAGCACTTAGATCTGACCATGTCTTTGAGGAACCACGATCTCCTGAGGCAACCCACGAAGTCCCCGACAACCGTAACCATGAAGCGGTAGAAGAGCCATACCCCGCAGCCACACCTGAGATAGCGGTTGTTGATGAGACTATTGGTTTAGAAAATCTCCCCCCTGCTCCATTCCCAGCCGCTCTCACCAGGGAGAATCATGTATATGAATCATATGATCCGGAGACTTATGCATGGGCACACCCTGGGTCGACCTACTCTGACTACGAGGATTACATCAACTCGACACAGGATTGCGCCAACATCAAATCAATTGAGAAAGAACATGCAGAGACTCTCCCCAGTATTTCAATTCCCACGGATCTCAAAATAGACAAATCTTTCTACTATGATCCTGAGACATATGCATGGTCACACCCTGGAGCAACATTCTCTGAATATCTTGACCAAATCATTCCAAATCGAGAGTGCTCAAACATTCGGGAGACTAAGAGCAAGCACACAGACCGAGCACCGACCTAGGAAAATTCAAATGGCTATTCATCTGGATACTCAAGTGAACCGACACCTTCACGACGAAATAAAAAGAGAGACACCTTTGACCTTCCGGAAGAGGTATCGTCTGATGGTCCCTCATCAGGTCCGAAAAAGGTAGTCTACATGAGTGAAGTCTGTTCGGCAGCCCTAAATCCATATCTTCGTAAGGATCCAAAATTCAATCCTCGTTGGACAACTCCCGTTCCTAACTACTACTCATCCAAAGCTGATGCTCCTGCACTCTTCAAGTATACTGGAATTCTTTCGTATGAGCTGACTGAGACCGGTGCTTCTGAGCTATCATCTGAGGACAAATTGATTGATCCCAAGAAGGAACGAATTCTGAGGAAACAATTAAAGAAACAAAGAGATTTGCAGACTTGGAGTATGTCCACTTTCAAATACTACTCCTCTGAGGATAACTCTGATGATGGATATCTTTCATCTGACTCAAACACTTCATCTATTATCCATCATGATTTTTCTGAGGATAACTCTGATCATAGTTGGGAATCATATGCCTCATCTCCATCTCATCATTATGATCTCCCACCGCAGACTCACAAGAAGATCAGCCGAAAACCGCCTTAATCATTCGGCTACTCACCCTCCCTCCTGACCACATCGGTCTCCTTATACAACTTCTTCCTCTACTTAGGCCAAGGCCTAAGTATAGGGGGGGGACCGATGCCATCTGTTTATACCATCCTTCTCATTCTCCCGACTGCTCCATTTCCACCCTTCTTCCATACTTAGGCTATCCAGAGCCTAAGTATAGGGGGAACCGACATCCACCTGTAAATACTCTCCTCATTCACATATCATGACCGCCTCTTTTCCGCTCTACTTCCTAACCTGTTGTATATAAATTTTTAACCCTCTTACGCTTAGCCCGAGCTATGTCATCATTATGCTTTTTGTGCTTTGAGGACACAACACTCGCTAAGTATAGGGGGGTCTGTATATATACTTTGTATATATTTTACCCATATCTCGTACTTTCGCGTAAGTCTATATGTATTTACGGGGTGGGAACTAACTTCAAAAAAAAAGGTTTTCCTACTAACACTAACTTTGCCCAAATTTTTGAAAAAGAAAAAGAAAAGAAAAGAAGGCTTCTTATTTCATTTTGCATAAAAGAAATCCCTTGCATAAAATGTCAAAAAAAATGTGTCTGCATTTCACATACATGCACTCCATCCAACATCACATGCATTTGCATCTGTGAAAAGTCATTGGGTTCTGAACCAAGTTGTGAGCCGAAACCGAGAGTGGTCTGAACTTGCCCTTAATCCACCTAATTTTCAGAGGAACTTCACCGAGAAAAAGGATTTTAAGAGCTTCAGGTCTTTTTGACTTAATTCCTTAAGTTCCACATGACAATGTGCAACGTTTGACTCTTAGTGTCTAACCTGATCTCTTCATTCTGGGTACAACTCTGGAATAGGGAATTAATTTGTACTCTCGCACTATGCACTTAGCTCAACCCAGACGGGATGTTGGAAGACTATGTGAGTTTCTTTTCTGGTAGCGTGGAAATCTAAAGACCGGAATTCGAGTTGAAATAAAGCTTCGGAAAAGGGATGGACGGCTGGGCACAATTTTTCTAAGACCCCAAAAAATGTACGGAATAAAAAGATGCTATATCCGTAGGGGCAAAACAAGATCCAAGCAGAATCACCAAAAATTCCAAATATAAAGAAGCATTCTACCAAATAAAAATTCGACCAAAAAGGTCCAAGCTTCAAGAAACCTACAGATCTTGGTGGAGACTTGGCTACACTGGCCATCTTCACAAGGAGAGGTGACTACACTGGCCACCCCCTCCAGTTCTTTTCTCTTTCTTCTAGCTTCTCCCCCATTTCGATTGTGAACACAGCACGACAGACCTTAGAAGGAAATACCTGACTCCCCGAGGACGAGTTACTGGAGAGGAGAGGAGCATGGTAGTCCGACATTCTGGATGGGAAGAGCTAAAACCCTTCACACGCACGAGTCGGTTATTCAATGTTCATAGGGTATACTTTGGGAAGAGGATCGATCTAAGATGACTTCTGAGCCGAAACTGTAACAATGATGTGTAGAACTTGAGGGCTGTTGATTTTAAAATTCTAAGTCTCACAGAAGTTCCGCCACACTACTAATCCAAAGGTCGAGTTTAGTTTCATTCTCACCTTCAGCTCATGGTCTTGGTATGGAACCCAGTCTCATTTCACTTCATGGCATGTTTTTTGATGCTCAGGGACGAGCATGGTTTAAGTATAGGGGGATGATGAATCTCGGATTCATCACTCTAAATCTCATTTATTAAGCTTAAGTCCCTAAAAATCAACAGCATATTTGCATTTATTCTGCATAATTAGCATTCATGCATGTTTTCATAAAAATGGCATTTTATCCATAATTTCTGCACAAAATAAAAGCCAAAAATCCAAGCCACAGTTAAACCTGTAAATAGACTAACTTCCCTGATTTTTAACTCCTTCATGCTAACTCCGAATAACCCAAAACCACTTCCATTGTGTACATATCACTCACAAGAATAAATGAAAAATACAAAAAATCACTAACTCAAATAAGTGGACAAAAAAACACAAACCCTAGTTCCAGGATTTTTGGACTAAAAGCCCCATATCTTCCCCATCCAGTGTCCGATTTGATCCTACTCACTTTTGAACTAATGCACATTCAATTACCTTCAAAACAAGACCAAGTTCAAGTGAATCGGAGCTCGTATGTGAAAGTTGGGTTTTGGGCCTCTCTTGTACATTGTATATTTTCGCGGCTTTTTGACTGATATTTTATGTTTATATTTTCTTTATTAATAAGCTCCGCACGTGCTGCGCCCCTCTCTTTCCCCCTTTGCCACACGTCCTTAGCAGGACCGTCCGATCTCGGCCGATCGGACGGATCCTGCCCTTCGTCCTCCTCCCCCGCAAATCTCGCCCAACGGCCCCCGATGCCTCCGCCCTTCACCTCGCAACCACCGCCCGTTGACCTTCTCCTCCCCGACTTCGTTCGCCAGCCGTCAACTAACCCCGCAACCGCCGGCCGCTTCGCTATCCTCGCAACTCCCTCACCGGCCGCTCTTCCCTCGCTCCTATAAAAACGACGCCGCCCCCCACAGCCACCTTATCCGCCGACTACACAGAGGTCTCCCTCGCCGCGGTGACAGCGCCGGCGAGGTACCTTGGAGGCGAGATCCGAGGACCTTCCCCGGCCCTCGTTGCAGCCCGGAGTTTCGCCTCCGCCGCGTACTGCCCCGCTCCGCCAGCAACATCAAGCCCACGACGTCATCCTCCGCCATCGCCATTCATCTCCACTACGCCCACCGGCCATCTTCCTCACCTCCGCCTGGAGCTCCTCCGCCATCGCCACCGTCGACATCCAGGAGCTCCGCCGATGCCAACATTCTTCGTCTTCGACAATCAACATCGCCGACGATACCTTCGCCTCCACCAATGCCATCGCTCCATCGGCCTCGCCCACGACCTTCTTCTCCGACAACGACTCCAGGAGCTTGGGGGGCCCCTCCGCCCTCCGCGCCATGCCTCCGCCAGAGCAGACATCAGCGGGACCTCCTCCCACGTTGGCCGCGCCGCCGACCGCTACAGGAGCCGCTCCACTCTCTCTCTGCCTTCACCAGCCCCTCCACCGCCGTGACATACCACCAGTGGCTGGGCACGCAGCCCGAGGCCCCAGCACGTGCCTCGCACGTGCGTGGGGAACTTCATCAGCCCACGGTCACGTGCGCGTCACGTGACTCGTGGTCATATTGCAGAGCCACCCCTGGAGGTTCCACCTTTCGCAGTCCAGTCCCCGCCCCCAGAGGGCACGTGCCACGTACGTGCCCCTCTGGGAATTTTGCAGGATCACCCCCAGATTTTCGGTAATTCCTTGTAGGTCCCCCTCGGCACATTTTATTTTATTTTTATTGCATTGATACCCCTGTCTTCCCCTTCTATTTTAAACCTTCGCACGACATCATTTTATTTATTCAAAAATAGCACTGTGTTCCCCATACAATTCTCTACATTTTGACATGCTGTGGATATTTTCGTGATTTACGGTTGATTAATAAATAATTGTTTGGTGAAAATTGGAATATTTTTCCCAATCTGTGCTCGGAAATTTACATTTAATTAACTGTTGCTATAAAAATCCCCGAAAAATTAGTGTAGAGTTTATTGTGGTTAACATTGTGCCCAAAAATCTTTGCATTTACATACATACTTCGCTCTGTAAAAATCATTTTGCATATTTCACTATTTAATTTTTAATAGGTATTAGACCCCACATTTTCGAGATCTAGGATTTTTCTGAGATCCATCACCTAGTGATAGATCTTAGATAATTTTAATTCTTGAAAATAAGTAGGTCTAATATTTATTATAATTAAATATTGGAAATCATTCTCTCTGCATTTAAAAATTCATAAAAAATTCATATTGCATCAGAAAATTCCAAAAAAATTACATTGCATTCATTTTGTCTAATAAATCATCTTGGCTAAGTTCCGTATTTTTCGAACATCGTTTGATTGAAATTTACATTTTAGTCCCTAAAATAGGCCAAAAACTGCAATTTGCACCCTTTATTGCATTGAAAAATTCCAAAAAAAGACCGCCTTGAAAACCGAATTCAAAATTGGATAGACACAACTCTAGGTTGTTCCTTTGCCTCCTTGTGATCGACCTTGGGACTTGCCCAAGTAAAATAAACATAAAAACCACTTGATTAAATTTGATTAAAAATTGTGGTTATTTCTTGACTGTTTCCGATCCGCCGCCTACAACGAACGACCATAATCACTTTACTCACGAAGATTAAAAACAACTCCTTAACGCGGCTTTTTCGGGATCGTCACTCGACTCACCCGATCATGATATTTTGGAGTCACCTTTCAAGATGTCCACACTTGAGACCTTGAATCAGATGATGGAGCATATGAGCTTAAGGATGAATGATATATTTAGCATAAATAAGATCCAGACTGTAGCTCTTTTCTTTGAGGATGAGGATTCATTTTAGGATTATCATGGGAGCTTGCAATCACCAAAAATAAAAAAAAAGAAAAAATTAAAAATCCAAAAGAGTTCGGGAGACCTTTGGTTGAGTCATACTGTGAGGAGAGGTTCCATTTGCCAGATCCTTTGACTACACAACCATTCACGCACTGTCCCACCTTTGACCCCGAGGATGCCGCTGTACAGACTGCTTTTTACATGCCTCGTGCATATGCTAATTCCGACTTCCTCCCTTGTATGTAGGAGGTCCAAAAATTCAAAAAATGTTGACTGAACCCGAAGTGGTGTTTGCTCTTCATGAGATCATTCGTGCCCCACTTCAACAGATTGTAACCAATTTATCTGCTCCTCTTCCCAAGAAGAGAAAGCGGAGGAGCAGATCTGAGCGTCATATTTTGACCATGTCCACTGCCCACACCATCACACACCATCCCATTCCTAGGAAAAAGAACATTGCCACACCTTTCATCAGTTGCACCATCTCTGACTTTACTTGTGATCACACTCTCCTCGATGACGGTGCTTTGATTAGTATATTAGCCTTCTCGTTGGTACAGTCTTTTCATTTAGGGCCTCTTAAGAAGACTAGGATGATAGTTCTGTTTGCTGATGGATCTATCAAGAGGTTGAATGATATCCATGAAAACACCGTCATCTCGATTCAGGGCACGAGCTACAATGTTGATTTTGTCGCATTGCCCATGGAGACCTCCACAGGGGAGCACTCTTCAATCATCCTAGGACGACCATTCCTCGCCTCTGCGAGGGTCGTTATTGATTATGGATTAGTAGAGATTCGCTTCTATCCTGTTGACGAGAGAGAAGTGTTGATCACCGCACCGACAACTGACTAGAGACCTGCACCTGATGTGACTACACCTATCTTGGATGACCCTGAGGACCATGACCTTGATGACACTATCAGAGAATTTTGTTGCTTATTTGATATCACTAAGACCCAAGAATTCCTCTCTAATGAGGAAGACTTGGAAATCATGGACCTCGGAGTTCCTTCTTCTGGGACTTGGAATTGTGTCGATGACATCCGTGGGATTTACACGATTGATAACATTGAGCGGAGAGCTGATTCAGAGTCTAGACAAGACAGATATAACTTGACTACTTTCACTAATGACTCTATTCCTGGTCATTTGGATATTAATGAGACTAAGGTCGAATTTGGTTTGGTTGCTTTTATTCGGGAATCCAATTCTTTTGATGAGAAAGATGATCCGGTTGAGATTGTAGAGGACGACCAGAGTTCGACTACTTCCACTGGTGAGTTCGTTCCTTTTAGTTTTGACCTGGACGAGACCTCATAGGACGCCACTAATTACACTTCTTCCGTTGATGATGAGTTCGTCCCTTTTCACGATGACATTAGTGAGACACCTAAGGTCGGACCTAGTCATACTTCTTATACTGACCCGTCTGTGCCTTCACACCCTAGGGCCACTTAGGACCTACACTCTGTCGACCCTGATCGGTTTGTGTCATCTGAAGACCCCGATGTCGACCTGCACCATACCAAATCCATTCCTCAGCGGTCCCGCAAGAAGGTTTGCTTTCGACCTTCTTGATCCATTGTACATTAACCCTGTTGTATATTCATTCATTTCCCTCTGTCTATCTCCCATATCACTCGTCCACCCATTCTCGTGTTTGCCTTGTTTAGGATGTACTTTGTCCTAAGTATAGGGGGTGGACGAGCCGAGCGTTCATTCTTCGTTCTGTTTCATTACTCATGTTGTTGCCTATTCTTAGGGCTTCTTTTACCTTAAGTATAGGGGGAGTAATTCCTACATACTTCTCTAACTTTTTCCATCTTCAGATCTCTTTTCTTCTTTTCTTCTTTTCCTTTTCTATCTTCTTTATCTACCGAAAAGGTGTTGCCTCTTTTTGTCAGTCGTCTATACTTAGGACGTACTTTGTCCTAAGTATAGGGGGGTGTGCACCTCGAGTTTGTCTATTCTTTGGTCCTCTCTACTGTCTCCACTTTTTGTCTATACTTAGGGATATCTTACCTTAAGTATAGGGGGATACAGTATGAGTACGATCTGTTCATTCCCACCCTTGACCCTCCCTGCTTTGTGTACAATCTGCTATACTTAGGATTATTTGATCCTAAGTATAAGGGGGACGGTCAACTTCTCATTTGTTCATTGGTTCATTTATTCTTTAGACTTGTTTATACTCAATACGACTTATGTCTACTCTTTTATCTCTAATCTATGAGGAGATAGCTCAAGCTAAGTATATGGGGTCGTATATACTGCGTATATACTTTAGCCATAACTCGTACTTTCGTATTTTTATTAATAATTGTGGCTAATTATACTATTAAAATTAATTAAAAACCTTTAATAAAAAGATGTTGGTTATTCCTCAAATTGTTTTTTATTTACTTATAAATAAATCGAGTGAAAATGTTTTTTGCAAAATGTTTAAAAAATAGTTTGAAAATCTTTTTGAAAATATTTTGAAAACTATTTGGAAAACATTTTGTTCAATATTTTTAACCTTTGTAATTTTTTTTTGAAAATTTATTTTCTTCGTGTGAAATAAATTGTTTGAAAAGCTACTTGCAAATGTTTTGAAAATGGTTGCAAAAATATTTTGAAAAAAATCTATCTATACTGTTTGAAAAACCTTTGCTAAATGATTTTCAAATGTGTGAAAATGTTTGTAAAATTATTTTCAAAAATTATTTTGGACTATAATGGTTAAAACTGTTTGAAAAACCTTTTTCAAATAAGTTTGAGGAATATATACATCTTACCTGAAATTCTTTATTATACATATCTCTAAAATTGACCACTTACCCTTTGTAAATTCTTAAAACTCCACTTCTTGTAAATATAAGATGCATCCCTGTATAAAATATTTGTACCAAGTTTTTGGCCAAAATCTTTATATTTTCAAAAATTCTCAAAACATTTGTAAAATTAAAAATACCAAAAATATTTGCAAAGTACTTTTTGAAAATCTAAAAAATGCACATGCATCATCTTTTCAAAAATCCATAAAAAGTTCAAAATCTTTGAAAATTGCATCACAAAAATATTGTCTGCATTCTACATAGAATTTGCATAGAATTAGCATTTTTCGGATTGTGTTTGATAGTTAAACAAGTCTAAGTGAAATCCAAAGATTGGAGCTTGGTTGGACCTTAAATCTACCTAATAACAGGAACCTTATAGGAGCTAGAATTGAGGTACTTCAGGTCTAGTTGACTTAATTCTTTGAGGATCACGAGACTTGGTTCAATAGATTCTTGACTGTCTATGTAGAGTATTTCAGAGCACACGCACGACTCTTGTCGATAATGACCTAACTTGGACACCTGCACCTTTCACTTGGCTCAAGTCAGTTGGAGTGATGAGGGGGTTGGATTTGCCTGTATGAGACACACACACATAAGTGGAAACATTTGTCCTCCTCTAGGGAGGGAAGTGCACCCCAACCTGTCCGGTGATGATGAGTTTTGAGGACAGGAGAATGTGGGTTACAATAAAGCTTCAAAAGAGGGATAGTCTACTGGCTCAAGAGGAAAAACTCCTTATGTAAATGCTGTTGTATATAGTATTTCAAAGAAAAACTCCAAAAAAGTGGACAGACATGTACAAAAAAAGGCTGCCTGAGTGTACATATTTGTATAATCAATAAGCAAGCTTCAGTTTCAAAGTCAAATCATGTGAGCCTGCAGCTGGATGACTTGACAACACTGGTCTTGCATCCTAGGATAGGTAGCTACACTGGCTACCATCCATTCTTCTCTTGACCCCTCCTCTTGAGCTGGTTGTCACTTGAACTTAGAAGGGAATACCCTGCTCTTCGAGGAATGAGTTATTGGATTGGGAATCATTGGGTAGCCATATTGGAGAAGTCAGCCTCTTTGTTATTTTAGTTGGGGAGAGCCACCATCACTTATATTGTACGAGTCATATTTATAGTCATAAGGGTTTGTGTTTGAGTTGAAGTATTCTAACATGGCTATTGAGGAGACGAGCAGAGTTTTGGGATTCTCGAATGCTGTTGGATTTCAAATTTGGTTCTCATTAAGGTTCCGCCCGCACTAAGGAATAAAAACATGAAGAAAATGCAAAAATAAAATACTTGTATAAAATACGTAGGTATAATACCTATAAGTACACCTATATAGATAATACAACTATTTATTTAATGGTACAAAATACAACAAAAAAATAAAATAAAAATACATTTAAGTATTTAAAATTAAGTTATAAATTTATAAAATAATAAACTAAATTAATAAAATTAAATATATAAAATAAAAATAAAATATTAAAATATATAGATGAATATACCTGTATATGACCCTTAAAAGGAAACTTGTAATTTTAAACCTAAAAAAATAAATAAAAATCATAATAAAATAACTTATAAAATAATAAATATTTTTATGTAATAACTTAAAAATAATAAAATCGTTTATTATTTTAAAATGAATTTAGAAATGTTTTTTCCATGCTTTTTCCTGGTTGGTCCACGTGGACCAACCAGGAGGGTCGGAGAGTTGACCCGCGGTCAACTCTCCGACCCACTTCCTGTGCATGTGTCAGACGTGTGTGTTGTCCCATATTCTTGATTTTTTGGGGTTGTTCCTTTCACCATTTGACTTCGATCACTTCATGACTTTTCATCCCCATTTTATCGAGGATTCACGCCCATGGTTTGCTTCGATCTTTGGATCGCTGCATCGTCTACCACGCTTCGATCTTTGAGCCATGTCACGCCAGTTGTACAAAAACCACCCGACTTCCCATTTCAACCTTGAACCCCATTTTGACCTTGTTTGGCCCCATTTTCTTGCACCTTGGACCGGAGAAGGTGACAGCTTCTCCTCCGGCCAAGTTAGGTGTGTTGACGAGGCCTTGAGGGTCGGTTCCACCACCTACGACGAGCCTGCTGTTGAGGTCCTATCTTCCTAGCTTTCCAGGCCAGTCGAGGTCATTTTTTCTCAACTTTATTTACTCTTTAGTTAGCTTTAGTTGTCTGCTTTAATTTCATCTTTTTGTTTGCCCGATTGGTGTTTGATTCACCACCCACTATCCCCTCTCCAGAGCTTGCTCCGGTGAGAACCAATTCGCTCCATACGCCACCACTCCACCCTCGCTTGCCCTGGGAACACTCTATTGTCATCCTTGAGATTTTCCTTGCAGGTCCCAAGAGCCAAGAGACCCCATATGGGGGTCAAATTTTGAAGACCCGTGGTACCTGGGCCCCCCTTTCTTCTCTGGCCCCGTGGTTGCGTTCCGGTGCTCGCCCTGCCATTTTGGCATTCCCGCTGGTCGGGGAACCTCCCAAGAACGTAAGAGGCTCATTCTGGACGTCGGGAAGCTTTGGAGGAGGAGGAATGTGCTCGGAGAAGACCCCCCTTGCACCTGCTCTTCCCTGTTCATCCAACGAGGCTCTCGACCGTTCGGTCGTCACTGTTCTTCCAGGCGTACGGGAGTCATTGGATTCGCTGTGTCTGGCGCCGTCCGATCTTCATCTGGGATCTAATCCTAGCCCTCGTCAGCGAACCGATACCGATCGTCAGGATCGCGACACGTGGATAAGTAGAGGAGCATCGACCGTATGATCCGACTTTGCTTGGGTATTTTACAGCTTTTGCCCCAACAATTTTTGTATTTATTATTTGGTGCATAAACTTTCATCTGTAATTTTATAAATTTTGTAATAATTGCATAAAGATCCTCGTATTAGTTTTTATTTGCAATTAAGTCCTTGTCTAGGTCAGCTGACAGAACTTGGTTATTTTGCAACCGAGCCTCTACGGGTTTTGGTATTTATGGTTTAGTCCGATTTTTGAACTATGCAGTGTAATCTTTTTGGACATTTTGCTTTTTATCCCATGGGTTTGGGAATATTGTATGTTCATCCCTGCCAAGCGCACGTGCTCACGCACGTGTGTTCTGGGAATTTTGCTGAAGAGCCCTTATGGGTCTTGATTTTTGTATTTAGTCCAGAAAGTTAATTATTTAGTTATATATTTTGTGGGAAAATTGCACGTTGGCCCTCGAACTTTTCCATATTTACAAAAATACCCCTACTAGTGTGTATTTTCTCTTTGTTGTTTGCATTTATTTCATGCATCTATAAATCTCTAGAAAATCCTAAAAAATATCATTGTGTGCATGTTTCATTTGTCTATCACGTTATATTTTTATGTTGCATTATTGAAGCATTTTAATATTTATAAAAAATCAAAACCTTGCATTTTCATCCCTATTTGCATTAGAAAATACATAAAAATTATAAAAAGCCTTTGAAAAATTCCAAAAAAATATATTTTATATGTTTTTACATTTTTTACCTTCAGACCAAAAATGACTAAAAAATATAAAAGAAAACTCATAAAACTAAAAAATTCTAAAAACCTTCATAAAAATTTATAAAATCCCTAAAAAATCACAAAAATGTAATTTCTATTCCTGAATTTTCTTTATTTTATTATCTTTAATTTAAAATCAATTTGGAGAATTTTTGTTACTGTTTGATATTTTTCATCTCCATTTTTATTTTGACTATTTATTTTATTCCCTGTTTTGAGTATTATTGACTTTAAATATACCAAAGAAATTATCAAAAATATAGAAATAACACAAAAACATTAAAAAATATACAAAAACATTTTATTTCTTCTATTTTGGATATTTTTACCTATTTTTATCTCTCTCTCATCTCTCTTGTATATATATCCTATATAGTCTTGTATCTTTATTAAAAGAAAAAGAAAATATAAAAATATAAAATACAAAAGAAAATATAAAATCAGAAAATTTAAAATCAAAATAGAAAAATATAAAATAAAAAATTAATTAAAAAATATATAAAATTTAAAACCCACAAAAAATTAGCACATATAGACACTTGATCACGGTCATTTTCTAGCATCATTTGCCCTAATCTACCTTATTGCTTCCTATGTTCGACACTCTACACATACTTGCACCTATACACATATTTGTTGTAGACTTATAATAAATTTTAACTCCGCACCGCTTTTCGTTGCTTGATCTTTGTTGTGGGTTAATCGTTATTTTTATCCAGATTTCGTGCGAGGTCAACTCAATGACTGTTGATTCTCTTTGTGAATTAACATGACCTCCCGATTTTCGGGTTAAATAGGATGCGCGAGAGAAGGTAGAGGCGCAAGAGAGGCAGGGCATGTGGGAATCTCCCCTCGCTTCTCACCGATCTCGATATCATCTCGCCCTTCCTTGCTTGATGCGAAACTTTTCTAGGTAGCGACACGATTGCACCATTTTTTCGTGACTACTTTTCAATTTTAATTGCAATTGGATGTGCTCGTTTGTTTGTGTACCGAAATGGGGGATTGATTTGTACATAGATCGCATCGACGAGGGTGATCTCGTCGACGATAATGAGGTAGGAATTGAACCAACAATGGAGTGCCACGAAGACCATCTTCACCAGTGACGTTGACACCCTCCATGTAATGTTCATCAAATCCCTTCTCGTTCATCGTGTTGCCTGGAATCTACGTCTCTTCCTCCCCTGGCCATCCAATGTGGAGCTTCATGTCCTTTGTTGAATGAGGGTAAGTAGAAAGTGGGTAAAAGGGCAGAGGAGGACCTGGGGGCGGAGGGAGGTGGAGGGGACAGGGGGATGCATGAGGGTATGGGGAGACGCGAGGGCAGTAGGGGGTAGGGGGAGAGAAGCTCGGGGTAGGAGGCGAGGGGGAGGAGCTTGTGGCGGAAGGGGGGACTTGGGTGTGGGTGGAGGAGGCGGGGCTGAGGGAGGCACAAGGGCAGCAACGGTTATCGGGGAGAAGCTCAGCGCTGGGTCAGGGGGAGGCGCGAGGGCAAGGAAGGCACGAGGGGAAGCTCGGGGTAGAGGAGGAGGCACGAGGTCTGGGGAGGATCTTGGGGCGGGGAGAGGACCTATGGTGGAGGTGGAGGACGAGCAGGAGGCCAGGAGGCCGGGGGGAGGCGATGGAGGAGCGAGAGCTGGGGAGGAGGAAGAGAAGGGGAGGAAGAGGAAGAGGATGGGAAGGAGGAAGAAGAGGGCAAGAAAATGACCTTTTCAATATTTTAGTTTTAATTTAATTCATGTTATGTCCCCAAAGTTAACGTCCGTTTGCGTTGGCAATGAACGGCATCTAACTTGAGGGACACAAATGATAGAACGACAAGAAGTTGGGGCAGAACTGATATTCTCAAAAAGGGAGGGGAATAACTGAAATTACAATATCTCATAGGGGAACAACTGTTAAAAATCCTAATATTTATATTTATGTAACACACACACACACACACACGATGAGTTGCATGTTCAACAATCGGTACATATATCATAGTTGTAGATGTCTACATAAGTAGTAATTAAATATGTATATTATACATAACCAAACTATAGATCAATATAATTTTGTTTCATGGGTTACTAGAATTATATATGTCCATATATGTGAATTTGGATTCCAACGTGATAATTTTCCATATATATTATATTATAAACTTAATTACGATCTCATTACTATACAATTTTAAATAGGAACATATTTGATATTATATATTATCCACTAACGTGTCGAACCAACATTATATTTTTTAAGGAACATATAGCTACAACTATATTTATGCTTTTTTTAGGTTATAATTAAGAAATTAGTATTTGGTCTCGAACGAGCTCGAGAAAAGCTGTGCTTATCGAGACTGAGCCAGGATCTGACTTGGCTCATTGGGCTCTCGATAGCCAACCCTAAATACAAATGGTCTACTCCTATTTGTTTTTTCTATTCTTGATATAAATCAACTACAATCATCAATTTTGCCTTACTGTAACCACTAAAAATATATTCTTTTACTGAATAAAAAATATATTTTATTTTCCTGTAATTGAGACTAAGTTAGTGGAATATGCTTCTTATGGACAAGAATCAATAATACAAGATCAAATGACTATCATTAAGGCTTGTAATATTACATTCCCTACATCTACAATATATGTACACTGTGGAATATTTTCTTTTTTTGAGTTAGTAATTGTTACGTATGTGTCAAATAAGTTCGTGTAACCATATGGAACTCAGCACATGTCATAAGTCTAATTCAACTCATTTTAAATATTTAAGCTCAAACACGACCTATCAAATCTAACTTGTCATCATATATCAAGATTTAAGACCCTTATGTTATGTATACCATTTCCTCTTAAGCTTGTTATTCAAAATATTCATGCAAGTAAACGCCGCTTGTGTTAATATTGAGGTAAACCCAGCGATTACGATTATCGCATGCATAAATACATTGAACCTTAGTAAGACACTTAAATTCTCTTTGCACTTAATAGTATGGGCATCCATTTACTTGTGCGCCAAGTGCACTAGGGTTGGGTAGGCCAGACCCGGCTCAAAAACCGACCCGTGTAACCCGACTCAAACCCGAACTCGAAATTTAGTTGGCGGGAAGTGCGCCTCAAAAGATTATCGGGCTAGGTTTTGGCTTGAGAAGGTCCAAACCTGCGAGCCCGATAGCCCGATCTATACGATATAATTATATCCAATATATTCATGTTTGCTCCAAAATACCATGATCTAACTTTCATATCCTTATTTCGAGTTTAGAATAAATACTAATTAGATCCATTAATAATCATATCCATTAGCGTGAATTAAGGACATTATTACATTAATATGCAAGAATGGAATATGTGTCTTCAAGTGTTAGAGCATGTACAACTATAAGTAACCAATCTGTATTGAGTCATAGTGCTCGCATCTACAATAGAATATGTAATGGTGAATTGAATGGTGGTTTAAGTCGTCATATTCTTTTACCACATTTCTATTTCCAGCACACAACTAATTTCATAATCATGAATTAGTTGGCGTACTTAAAGTATCAAACATGCACATATGAATAAGAAACAACCAGATAATGTTGGACATGTGAGCCCACGGCGAGCCATTATGCAATAAATGTTATTGCGAATATCATTCCCTGATCTGAAATGAAGAATAAATAATTTGCATAATAGGTCCCTCTGTACAATTAGGGTTATGTACCATGGCTATCTTAATGATCATACAGCTGTTGATTCAATTATTGAATCATAGAGGCTGGTGCTTGGATGAATATCTAAAGAGTTAGATTGAGGACTCATCAAGCACCGTCAAAAGATTGTTAAGATGTGATCTCCAGCCTGAGTAGGAGATGGCAATCCTTTCTCACATAGGCTGATATCTGACCGACCTCTTGATGCAGGTCCTCTGCATAGGAATAGAGATTCGGAGGTGTCAGATTAGTTAGGTCAATGGGTTGACTTAACGAGATCGAGATAACCTAAGTCCTATGTTGAATGCTGTCACAGCATAGGCACACATCCTCTGACCGGAGACAGATGTATTACTATATGTCTGAGTATGTACATTTGACAGACCAATAGGTTGATGGCCTAACCAAGGTCTATACACCGGCGCGTTGGTGTGCATATAAGGGCATATGAGTAATACGATCTCTCAAAGGGATCATACAGGTTCACTACTGAACCGGAAGACATGAGCTCACTCATGAGATATTGGGAAGAATCAAATTCCGTGCACGGTCGTCTTGCTTTGGAAGCTTGACTGAATTTGTAGGTTTGATATATACTTTTGGAAAGTATATGATCAAGACCTAGGTATGATATATGCTTTTGGAAAGTATATGATCGATACCAAATCCCAATGATCAAATGAGAAACTTAGTGATCAAACCCTGAAGAAGACAGTGTAAAATTGATCTTGATCTTCGGGTTGATCATGGGTCTTCCAGTATGCAGGATGTACAGGTATTGGGAATACCTGAGGGTGATGTGATCATAAACGATTGTATATCCATGACGCTTCCATTCCGAGGGAGTGATGAAACAGGTCTGGATTTTAGTGACTCCTTTCAGTAGAGAAGCAATCTGATCTTAGTCCAAGTGTTGGACATTGGTCTGAATGAGATTCAGATACAATGAGAAGATTAGATTTGCGGTCTTGATTTAATCAAGCATCTGTGGGAGGTCCGTAAGATCTGGATTTGAGATGAGATCTCAACATCCAAGTCACTATACGTGGAATAATACAATCGCCCTATCCTTGTCTCCAAGTATCTGCGGAGAAAGCACATTATTCTTGAAAGGGTTCAAGAGTAATTCTTTTGATAAAATATCCAAGCAAGGACTTGATGATTAAATGTGATTTAATTATCAAGCTTAAATATGAATATGATTCATATTGATTATCTAAGATAATTAAATAAGATTTGATTATCAAGGATTAAGAGAATGTGGATAGCACTATCCATGATATGTGTATGTTATAAATATGATTTATAATATACATATATATAAGAGAGAGAATTTATGTAAATAGCATTTGTTAATTAATAATGTGAATTGGATTCACATTTGTTAATTAATTGGAAATGCAATTTACTAACTAGTTTGGGTTGTGAATATGATTCACATAATATTCAATGGCAGGATTGAAATATTCACAAAATTAATTTGGAATTAATTTTGGCGAATAATTATTGTAATTAATTGAGAAATAATATAATAAATAAAATGGAGAAAAACCACCCTCATGGGTGGCGTCACCCATGAAGAGTTCATGGGTGACGCCTCCCCCTTTTTAGGGGTTGGTTAACTCCACCTCATTTGTTATATTATCTCTTGATTAATTGTTGTTATTGAACAACAAATCCTAGCCATTGATTTATCATGGACCAAGCATATCCCTTGGATCCATGAGTCCCATGGATTGAGATCCATTGGATCCTAAACTAGTATAAAAGGAGGGCTAGGGTAGCCTCTCCAAGGTACATAATCTAGAGTTGTGAAAGACAACTTCTCTCTCTCTCTCTCTAATTTTCGTGTGAGGTCTCTCTCTCAATTTCCAAGTGGTCATCCACTTTGATCATTGAAGAAGAGAGGATCTTGCTTCGCCTTCGACGCTTGGATCTTCATCAAGGATTGCGGGAAGGACGCGACTCATCATCGTGCCCGCAAGCGCATTCTCCGTGGGTCGGACTCAAGATAGGAGGATCTCTACTTTGGGATCTCGCGATCACAACCACGCTTCAAGAGGTATTCCTTGTACTTTTTGGTTTGATGAAACGATCCGAGAAGTGTTCTCGTGATCATGTGGTTTCATCTTTAGATTTAAAAATTTTAATTTCCGCTGCATCTAGCATCTAGTGCGACTAGTTGCTCCGATCGTATTCGATACGATCAACACGCTTCCGTGATGCGCTTGAGGATTCACAATATCCTTCAAGTGGTATCAGAGCCAGGTTGAATAAGGTTTTGGATGTGATCCATGAACCTTAGACGATTTGGTTCTTGAAAGGGTTGCGAAATTTTTACTGCATTTCAATTTTCGCACCTCTGTTTAATTGAATTTTTCCGTACTGTTTAAAATGTTTAAACACGAAAATTTCAATTGGATTTTGTTCCCCATTAAACAAGGAAACCATAGGACTTGAGTTTACTAAATTTGGACTTTATTTGCTCAAGATATGGCTTTTTGAATATGACTATATCCACTGTTGCGAGAACTGCGGATTTGAACGTAATTAATGAGATGATTACGGTTTTAATCCGCCTTGAAATGCGTGAATTATCACTTGGGTTCTTTAATAAATCAAATAAGCAATCTTTGGAAACTGAGTTTGCATTTTTTGGATTTAAAATTGATCAAGATAAGTTAATTTTAGTGATTGGGGGTCACTGCTGGAAATTAACAATTTTGATCTTGAACCTTGTGATTTGTCATTCAATAATCTTGATGAAAATTAATTGTTAATTTTCTGGAATAATTAGTGATAAATATTTGTGAAATATTTAAAGAAATAATTATTTCATTGAATGACACTTGCCTAAACTACAATGATAAGATATTAGATCTTGATCATTGTTTCATCAACAAACATTGCTTTCATGAAAACTATAGTTTATCCTACAATAGTTGTAGGACAACTTTTACATGAAAAAAACTCTTTTTGCTTGAATAGGATTGGGGATTTGTCTAGCAAATCTCCTTATAATCAAAAATGTTTTGATTTGTACTATATGGTATAACTTTCGGTTGAAGAACCGATGAACATCTCAAAGTACATGATGGTCTATCTGGTATTATCCTTTCCCGAGGCGGATGTGGTGCCTAGTCGGAGAGCATTGGGGTCGCGGGTTGCAACGTATGTGGTCCGTCCCACTCTCGTCGGTACTGGCCATGACAGCGGGTAGGGATTGTATAATACCGGAGACAGACAATATGTATTTTTTCTAATTATTAAAATTCGAATAATACGTATTTTGAGATTATACCTACTATTCAAGTAAAAGACATGTTTGTTGATTGATGATTGGATTGATGATTAATTTAATGTGATTAAATTAATTATATCCAATAAACACTCTATTATGAATAGATGTGTATTTCCCTTGGAAGAATTAATTATGTGAATGTGATTCACGATAATTAATTACAATTTGAATATGAGGTGGAGGATCACATAAGTGACATCCATGGTCTCCCGTCAAGGCGAAGGGTTCCGTCGCCAGGGATTGTATGTAGGAGACGCCTGTCCGAAGTGACAGATCCTATATGCAAGCGCATCTGGATCGGGCTCTTTGCTTCTCGAAAGAGTAAGGCCGTATGCGTAGTGACCCCAATATCGAGTCCTCATATTATTGGGGCGATATTGGATTGTGCATAACGAGTTCTATTCCTGTTGACGGTTGGTTCAATTAGCAACGGGTCAACATCATCTTAGGGGTGGTGGGCCCGGGTGTTAAAGACCGAATTGGGAATGCAAGTTGGACTTGCAAGGCGGAATGAGTTCCCGCTTCTTTTTATTGGAGTCGTAAGTTCTCATATTATTGGGATGCGACAAAGATAGGAAAGGAGATCCCAGATCTTGCTTGAGATATATTGGTAAGAATATCTCTTACATTGAAAGTGATTAAGGGAATGAACTTTCAATGTTGACAAGGCAAGACAACTTTGATATAAAAATTCCTAAATCAAAGTAAAACATGTATATATAATATATATACACTTATGCAAATTTCTTATTTCAGATAATCCTTCATTAAACCCACTCAATGTTATACTCAATGATAACCAGTAAAAATATCTTGGATTGGACTCATGATCCAGATATTGTACTTGCAATTGGACACATAATGTATGTGGTTGCAGTGTGCAAGTCCCCTCAACATAATGAGGAAGGGCAATTAAATAAGACAATAAGGCATCTCCTTAGGGTTTGTATGTCTCTATAGTCTTGATCTTTCATCGAGTGTACTTTGGAAGTGACATGTCAATGGTGATCGTAATTGTCGGATAATCCTTATAAAATAAAAGAAGATATTTTGGCATACACATGTGCTCTAGACATTTAATCATGAATGACATGGTTCTCTGCATTATGCAGAATGGTGGCTCGAAAGAGATGATGTATTCAAAATGTTTGAATACCTACCTGAACCTAAGTCTCTAAGAGTTAAGATGTATGTAGATATGATGAGTGTCATCATTCTACTATCTATACTCAAGTCATTCATGAAGCTTCATAATAATCATTTTGAATGAATTTAATGAAGCATGTATAAATGTTGAAATGCTCTTACATTAAATTCTTTTGAATTTAACATAAGAGATCCTTAGTCTTAAGCAATGGTTGTTTATAGATTAAGAGAGTGCAGTGGAAGCATGGGTCGGACCCAAGTAAGAAGGAAAGTCAAAGAGTTGACTTACTTCTGTGACTTCCATATGACATCCAAAGAGTTGGATGAATGCCAATACTGCAATATGTTGATGTGTTGATAGTATGACTATCAAGTCTGTCTAAAATCCTTAGTGAAGGACTCAGATAGAGCATCAGAATAATCTACATAAATCATTGACTCTGACTTTCTTATTTCATAAGATAAAGTCTGATAATTGTATCCCAATCTTCTAATGACATTTGCAATTGGTTGCATATACATATTAGAAGATTAGAAATTTGATCTTAAGGTTTAGTAGTCATCTACATGGATATTGCTGTAATTGTTGCAGCAGTCTCTGTTGGATAGATGGACTTCATATTCTCAGTGGGAGAGCCCTTAGTCTTAGAGAATGTCTCTATGACCTAGATAGTAGAGTACACTCATTGTTTGTTTCCAAATGTTGGAAATAAACATGAACTCTGAAATAGAACTTTCATAAAGAGTTATGATGGATATATTTCAGATAGTAATCTAACATCTAGTGGACTCCACAAAATTAGAAAATTAATGAATGGTTCATTAAGATTTCTAATACTGAAAATCAAACCTTATAAGATCAATAGGAGGATGAAGATCATTTGACAATGATCTGGCATCAAGCCTTGGACATTTGTCTGTTGATTTGATCAATAGACTAGTAAGATATGAAACTTTAGAATGTCTAAAATTTCAAATCTTACATACTTGTGAATATTGTATTCAAAGTAAAATGTCCAATACACCCTTCTCTGGGAATGGTGTTAGATGTCGAGGTATTCGGGATCTCATACATATTGATGTATGTGGATCATCTATATCATAGTGAACATTATGGATATGTGATATCTATTGATGATTACGTATGATATGAGATTTCTTCTCTTCACCTGAGAAACCTTTGAAATGTTCAAAGATTTCACAATTTTGGTTTAGAACCAAAGTTTGGAGAAAGATGAAATGAATTTGATCTAACCTAGGTAGCTTGTACCTATTAGATAAAATTCAAAGAATACCTTATGGAGATATAAATATCATTTCTATCTCACTCCTCCTGATAAACCTGAACTCAGTAGAGTTATAGGGAGATACAATTGGATCATGTGTGACATGATTTGATCAATGATGAATTTTAGCATAATTATCCTCTTAGTTTCCTGGTATATGTGTAGTAGAGACTACAATATATATCCTTAATAAGGTTCCATGGATGTAAGCTGGAATCTAGCACTTGAGAGTGCTACTTCATTAGGAAAATAAAGTATGGTATTGGATACCTACTTTATGACCTTGAGATTCTTAAGAGATCTCATCTCTGAGAATGTGATTCTTGGAGGATTGAGAATCTTGAGAATCAAGATGAAAATGAAGTAAAGGAACTCATTTAATCTTAAGAAGATAATGAGGCTCCTGAAATCGGAAACTAAAAGGACAATTAAAGATGAAACATTAATACCTCTTCAAATGAGTTTGAAGATGTATTCCATGTGTCAGTTAAGTCTGACAATGATCGGATTTCATGTGATGAAGCTCCTAAGGATCATGACATGGAAAGATGGATATTAGCAATAAAGTCTAAAGTAGACTTCATATACAAATGTTGTATATGGACCCTCGAGGATCCACCTATAAGGGTTAGACCCATTAAGGTGTAAATGGATCTTCAAGAGAAGAGGGAACCTGATGAGAAGGTAGAAACCTTCAAAGCTCGGTTCGTAGTCATAAGCTACACATCGGAAGAGAAGACATTGCTTGCAATGAGACTTGCTCTTCAGCGGCCATGCTTAAAATCATCAGAATATTGCTAACCCTAGCTACACAACTTGACTATTGCATCTTCAGGATGTAATTCAAGATCGCATTCCTCTAAGAATACCTCTCTGAGGATATTCACATGAAGTAGCCCCAGGGCTTCATGGTTGAGGAAAGTAAGGTGTGAAAGCTAAAGAAATCCATCTGTGGACTCAAATAAGCTTCTTGAAGTTGGAACATAAGATTTGATGAAATTATAAATGTTATGATTTCAAATAGAATCTTGATGTACCATGTGAAGCTTAGTGGGAGTGCCATTGTGTTCATCGTGCTAAATGTAGATAATATCCTAATCATTTGGAATGATATATGGATGATAATAAGTGTTTTATAGTCTGGCTATTCCATACCTTGAGATATGATCTCAAGAATACCTCTTAGATCTTAGTTCTGAAGTTGTTCAGAAGCAAAGAAAAGAAGGTATTGGGACTGTCACATTTGTAGTACACCTTGGACATATTCCATTCTTGGAAATTCCAAGAAAGGCTTCCTTCCCTTGAGATTTGGTACTGACCTATCTAAAGGGATAGCACCTCAAAGAGTTGAGGAAGTGAATACTAGAACTGCTTGCACCTGTGCATCAGTTACGAGAAGCTAAGTGTATGCTTGATGTGTACAAAAGCCAGATATCTGCCATGCAGTGGGAGTAGTAAACTGTTACTAATCCTACTGTGGAGAAAGAACACTTGATTGCAGTAAATAACAATATCTTCAAAGATGACAAGGCTTTAGAGATAGTGATCTCTAAGTCTTATCTTCAAGAGCTTAAGACTTTATAGATAGAGATCTAAAAGGTCTTAACTGTGGATACCTTGAGAGATAGTGATCTCCCGGAATAAGGGTATTCTGATAAGGATTATGAAAATACTGATTATAATAGTTATTAAGCAATAGTGTCAAAGACACTATAACTGCTTTGACTAGATTGAGTATTGGTTGCATTAGATGCAACATTCGCATTGGATGCGAGCACTGTTACCTAGGGATATGCAAGTGCCGTAAAAGGACTTGGCATAGTCTTTTGGGAACAGAGTGACTGATCAGCTTACCTAGCTATTTCTAAATAGCCTATGATTGTCACATGAGTGCGGGTTTAAATGATTAGCCCTTTAATGGCTCTTTGGGCTAGTGGGAGATTGTTGGACATGTGAGCCCACGACGAGCCATTATGCAATAAATGTTATTGCGAATATCATTCCCTGATCTGAAATGAAGAATAAATAATTTGCATAATAGGTCCCTCTGTACAATTAGGGTTATGTACCATGGCTATCTTAATGATCATACAGCTGTTGATTCAATTATTGAATCATAGAGGCTGGTGCTTGGATGAATATCTAAAGAGTTAGATTGAGGACTCATCAAGCACCGTCAAAAGATTGTTAAGATGTGATCTCCAGCCTGAGTAGGAGATGGCAATCCTTTCTCACATAGGCTGATATCTGACCGACCTCTTGATGCAGGTCCTCTGCATAGGAATAGAGATTCGGAGGTGTCAGATTAGTTAGGTCAATGGGTTGACTTAACGAGATCGAGATAACCTAAGTCCTATGTTGAATGCTGTCACAGCATAGGCACACATCCTCTGACCGGAGACAGATGTATTACTATATGTCTGAGTATGTACATTTGACAGACCAATAGGTTGATGGCCTAACCAAGGTCTATACACCGGCGCGTTGGTGTGCATATAAGGGCATATGAGTAATACGATCTCTCAAAGGGATCATACAGGTTCACTACTGAACCGGAAGACATGAGCTCACTCATGAGATATTGGGAAGAATCAAATTCCGTGCACGGTCGTCTTGCTTTGGAAGCTTGACTGAATTTGTAGGTTTGATATATACTTTTGGAAAGTATATGATCAAGACCTAGGTATGATATATGCTTTTGGAAAGTATATGATCGATACCAAATCCCAATGATCAAATGAGAAACTTAGTGATCAAACCCTGAAGAAGACAGTGTAAAATTGATCTTGATCTTCGGGTTGATCATGGGTCTTCCAGTATGCAGGATGTACAGGTATTGGGAATACCTGAGGGTGATGTGATCATAAACGATTGTATATCCATGACGCTTCCATTCCGAGGGAGTGATGAAACAGGTCTGGATTTTAGTGACTCCTTTCAGTAGAGAAGCAATCTGATCTTAGTCCAAGTGTTGGACATTGGTCTGAATGAGATTCAGATACAATGAGAAGATTAGATTTGCGGTCTTGATTTAATCAAGCATCTGTGGGAGGTCCGTAAGATCTGGATTTGAGATGAGATCTCAACATCCAAGTCACTATACGTGGAATAATACAATCGCCCTATCCTTGTCTCCAAGTATCTGCGGAGAAAGCACATTATTCTTGAAAGGGTTCAAGAGTAATTCTTTTGATAAAATATCCAAGCAAGGACTTGATGATTAAATGTGATTTAATTATCAAGCTTAAATATGAATATGATTCATATTGATTATCTAAGATAATTAAATAAGATTTGATTATCAAGGATTAAGAGAATGTGGATAGCACTATCCATGATATGTGTATGTTATAAATATGATTTATAATATACATATATATAAGAGAGAGAATTTATGTAAATAGCATTTGTTAATTAATAATGTGAATTGGATTCACATTTGTTAATTAATTGGAAATGCAATTTACTAACTAGTTTGGGTTGTGAATATGATTCACATAATATTCAATGGCAGGATTGAAATATTCACAAAATTAATTTGGAATTAATTTTGGCGAATAATTATTGTAATTAATTGAGAAATAATATAATAAATAAAATGGAGAAAAACCACCCTCATGGGTGGCGTCACCCATGAAGAGTTCATGGGTGACGCCTCCCCCTTTTTAGGGGTTGGTTAACTCCACCTCATTTATTATATTATCTCTTGATTAATTGTTGTTATTGAACAACAAATCCTAGCCATTGATTTATCATGGACCAAGCATATCCCTTGGATCCATGAGTCCCATGGATTGAGATCCATTGGATCCTAAACTAGTATAAAAGGAGGGCTAGGGTAGCCTCTCCAAGGTACATAATCTAGAGTTGTGAAAGACAACTTCTCTCTCTCTCTCTAATTTTCGTGTGAGGTCTCTCTCTCAATTTCCAAGTGGTCATCCACTTTGATCATTGAAGAAGAGAGGATCTTGCTTCGCCTTCGACGCTTGGATCTTCATCAAGGATTGCGGGAAGGACGCGACTCATCATCGTGCCCGCAAGCGCATTCTCCGTGGGTCGGACTCAAGATAGGAGGATCTCTACTTTGGGATCTCGCGATCACAACCACGCTTCAAGAGGTATTCCTTGTACTTTTTGGTTTGATGAAACGATCCGAGAAGTGTTCTCGTGATCATGTGGTTTCATCTTTAGATTTAAAAATTTTAATTTCCGCTGCATCTAGCATCTAGTGCGACTAGTTGCTCCGATCGTATTCGATACGATCAACACGCTTCCGTGATGCGCTTGAGGATTCACAATATCAAGGAGAATGAAACACATGATATTGGTGTACATAGGTGTTAAATTGGGTCAGCCTGACCCGAACACGGCCCATTTTATTTGGGCGGATTTGGGCTTGGGATTGAAATTTGAAAATAAAATGAGCCTAGGCCTGACTCATCAGCCCATATACTTAAATGGGCTTGGGTCAGGCCCACTCAAAATTGACTCAACCCGACTCGATGTCCAACCTTAAAGTGCACTGTCATCTTTTGGTTTGTGGTTGGTTATTTCTAAAATATTAAGGTTGAGTGAACCTGATAATATGCCCCTTCATTTGGTTCAAACTACGCACACATCATTTATCAATAAAGTCATTAAGATCTTCAATCAAACAATATCTTGGAATTTTTAAGCTTGGCACCTAGCAATGAACCTTCATACGTATCACTTGCATCATCCCATTATCGAATGAAAACTAATATGCGAAAGAATTTGAAACATTTATTTTGTTGTTAACATAATGTACAATATAAATGGGTGTATGTCTAGACTAAAATTTCAGAAATTGTTGTTGAACTATATGGTAGTATGGACCTCGACGTATGCATTAGTCACTTCAAAAACGTCTTTTCAAATATTCGATTAAATAATGAATACACTTGATCCGTTGCCTAAAAAGATAGCACGGTGTCGTTGTGTCGATCGGGCAAGTAATCCAAAAGATTTTGCGTTTTATTTAGAATCAAACTTGCGTGTCAGTGGTAAGTATAGGATTGTCGAACTCAGGGAGGTAAACGGTGGAAACTAAGGTGTATGGTATAGTTGGCTAAGGTATTAGGGTTTAGTGAATTTTTAGTGAATTTTAATTGATATTATCTTTTAATGTTTGTTTTAAGTTTTTCATTATTTTTAAATTGTTTTATATACCTACATGTAAAAGAAGTATAGGTATTAGTTTATATATTTATTTAATTTTATATTTAATGTTTTACGCATTATATTTGTTTTACTATTTTTATTTATTTTTGGAAGATTTTCAGATTTTTTGTGGATTTTAAATCGATTTTAAAGTGAAAACAAGGTTCTTATATAAAATTGTGAGGTATTTTAAGTATTAAAAACATTAAACGATAAGAAAAACTTTGTATTTTATTTTATATTGTAGATAAGAAAAATATCTTTAAAATAAGGTATTGGACGTGTTTTTTGGATTTTTTATGAATTACTTGAAATTTTATAAGATTTTTTATATGTTTGGATTTTTAAGGATTTTAATATTTGATTTTTACTTTCTTTTTTATTATTGTTTAGAATATAGTAAAATATGTAATATAATTTTGTTGAATTTTTAGATTTGTATTTGTATTTTTTGTATTTTATAATTTATTTATTTAATATATAATACATGTATCAGTGTAACATACATAAATAGTAGGGTTGTACGTGAAATGAGTGATGAACCGAGATGTTACACGTGTAAAAATCCCATAAGTGCACATGCGTGCTCACGTGAACTTCAACCTATCAAGGACATGTTTACACATAAAAATAACCATGAGGGTAGTCACGCAAATTCACAGCGTGACACGTGTAGATTACGTGTCTCAGCTCGACCTATACCTGCTTGGAAACCAAATAACTCTCGAGGGGCTCAAACGTAAAACGCTAAAGTCTATCATGTGATTCTCCACATGATGATCCTGCAGAATAGACATGTTCGTGATATGCAATAGTTTGGGGGCTAAATCAGCAAATAGCTGCAAAATATCTTTGTATCACGTGTGAAGCACGTGCATGCTCTTTAACGTTGCACGACCCAGAACGAGCGATGGCTTTCGTCTCTGATCAGGCAGCTAAACACGTGTTATCTTTTCTGATCCGACAATGGTTATGCGAAGTGGAGCGCCCCATGTTCTTCCCTAAATCAAGAATCCAGGCACCGACAAACTACTGATCTGATCAGACTTCGGCGGTCAAGCTACTCATTTCACCAGATTTTTCCGTGTGTAGGTGCCATGCTATTCCGGGTTTGATGGTGCAAGCTCTCATGCGATCCTCCAGTACTCGATGTTGAATGTTATGCTTCAATGATCCTTCAGATTCGCCTTCTACAAATGATGTTGTTCGATAGATGTTCGTGTATGTCGCTCAAACCGCAAGTGATGTTTGTCTAATGTCTATGTCTTCCAAATGAAGGCTCGGTAATCTTCATGTGTAGATCGATGTATGGCTTCATGTTAGAAAATTAGTCCAATTGCTAGGCTGAAGTTGGTTGTTTATCGATTATCCTCTCTTGTGTCCAGATGGCAATGACGACTCGATCATCAAAGCATATGCCTGCAAATGATTAGATTGACTAGGAACACAAAGCCTCGATACCGAAATAGAAAATGGAGTGTGTGAATGGAGAAGCACTCGTCGGAGGTAGTAAATCAGTGCCTCAAACTTCGATTACCATATGTGGTCGGAGGTGGTCAGATGTAGGAACAAAGATCGAGAAGGGATCGAAGTTGGAATGAGATGATCGACAATGTTTTGGTCGGGAGTTGGATCAAATAGGAGAGAAAACAAGAGAGAATAAAGGGATTGAGAGGAGAACAGAGGAGGATGAAGAGAATCAAAAGAGTAGGAGATCTAGATGCATGGGACAAAGGTATGTACAGATGCTTGGGAATTAAGTTCCAATGAGCTCGAGGATGATCGCGTCAACGTCCGACAATGTGGAGGTTGTGCGCAATGGAGCTATGCTCACATAAGCAATGTTCACACCGGGTTCTCCTCGCTCCTCCTCCGTTGCGAATGTGGAAAAGAGCTTGCTTTCACTCTCACTTTCTCTCGACCAGAGCTCACTGGACTCGAAGATAGAGAAAATGGCAGATGATACTCCAGGTATGGAGGTGGAGCTCTTTTATAAGAGAAGAGGGAGGTACATGCACAGTGCACCTAGATGGGTTCTCATAGCAAATGGGAGGTTGATGTGGAGGGGGAGCCTTGGGGAGCACGACGAGGTGGTCCCTTAGTTTGTTGGGTGGTTGGGAAGAGGAAGAAGGACGAAGAAGACTGGAAGAAGGGGAGGGACTGGTCAAACTCTCTTGGATGAACCAATGGGAAGAATCCATGCAACACCCCTACTACAAGACACAAGAGGACAAAGTACATATATACGAAGCGATTTAAATACAATCTACCTTAAATATTAGATAACTTTAAGTAAATAATATAAATAAGAATTATACATAATTTAATAAATAATTTAATTATGAATTTTAATTAATTAAATAAGATAATTTAGTCGTTTAAATAACACAAGTATGGTTATTTTATATGTATAAGTTATTTATATATAGTAGTTTACACATTTTTAATACTTATTTTATAAACTAATTTTTATTTACATTTTATTAATTTAAATGTAAATTTGGAATTATAAATATATTGTTAGTTTGTTTTAATAAGATTATTTAATTAGTTAAATAAATAGTAATATGCATAATATATGTACATTATGCCTATATAATAAGTGTATACATTTAATTTTTATTGTTTAAGCTTTTTTATTTTTTATTTTATGCAATTATTATAAAATATAAATAAAATAATAAAAATATAAGTAATAAAATATAAGAAATAAAATAATATAAAATTATGAATAGTTGTATAGATATCATACAACAACAAAGCCTTTCCCACAATTAAGTAGGGTCAGCTGCATGGATTCTTTGCCTCCATTCATATCTATCTTTGGTCAATCTCGGGCTTATATATAAAAAAAACTAAGGCCACTTCGTATAGTCTCATTCCAACACTTATTGGGTCGTCATCGCCCTCTCTTAGCCAGCTCAACATCCTAAAAGTCGCATCTCCTAACTGGTACATCAGTTGAACTTCTTTACAAGTGACCAAACCATCTTAAGTGGTTTTCTCGTATCTTATCCTCGATCGGAGCTAAGCCAACTTTCTTACTGATTGCATCATTATGAATCTGATCTTTACGCGCGCACGCGTGTGTATGTGTGTGTGTGCATGTGTGTCCACACATCTACCTCAGCATTTTCATTTCTTCTACAACCATTCTCTGCACATGTATATTGTTCACATGCCAACATTCAGATCCATATAGCATAGCAGGAGACTCCTCTCCACTTTAGCTAACCTGTATTTATTCTATTAGTAACATCTCCTTCAAGTTTCCAATCATATTGCATAATATATCCCATATGTCTAAAAGAATATCTCTTCCAAAGGTTATTGTCACCAATCTTCACTTCAATTCCTTCACCATTGCTTCCACCAAAGGGTGCACTCCATATATTCAATCTTAGCCCTACTTATACGAAATCATTTAGTCTCCAATGCATGTCTCCAGACCTCAAGCTTCTCATTTACTCCATCTCTAGTCTCATCAATCAACACAATATCATCAACAAATAACATACACCAAGGTATCTCATCTTGAATGTGACTTGTCAACTCATCCATAACCAAAGTAAAAAAGAAATCGACTCGTTGGTGAACCTTGATGTACACCAATATTGATGTCATAATAGTCAGTCTTCCTAGATTGGATCCTTACACAAGATAAATACCTATCATACATATCCTTTATGAGATTAATGTATAGGACAAGTACTTGTCTCTTCTTTAAAACTGTCCACAATATCTCTCGTGAGACAGAATCATAAGCATTCTCCAAATTAATAAAAATCATATGAAGCTTCTTCCTTTACCTCTATAAATCTCCATTGTTCTCCTCGGCAAATGGATGGCTTCAATATTTGAGTGACATGGCATGAATCCGAATTGGCTTTCTTTTATTTTGGAAACTCGAATCGACCTTCTTTCGATCACACATTCCCAACTTCTCATAGTGTGAATCATTAGCTTGATACCTTTGTAATTTGAACAATTTTGAATGTTTCCTTTGTTCTTATAAAGAGGCACCATGATACTCCTCCAATCTTTAGGCATTTTCTTACTTCGTCAAATAACATTGAATAAATTCGTAAGCCAAGTCAAACCATGCTCACCTAAAACTCTCCATACTTATACAGGGATGTCATCCGGTCCTACACCTTCCCCAAGTCAAATCACCTTCAAGTCCCCCTCTACTTCCTTTCTTTATATTCGTCTATAGTTTGCACGATTCAAGCAACTTTCACTACTAGCTGGATCACCTAAAACGATCTCTCTATTTCCTTCTCCAATGAAAAGTTTATGGAAATACTGCTCACATCTAGTCTCTATATCCTTATGAGTAAAAAACACGTGACCTTCCTCATCCTTAATACATCTCACTTGAGAAAGGTCTTTGGTCTTTCTTTCTCTTGCTTTGGCCAATCTGAATATATCCTTCTGTCCCTCCTTAGAGTCAATGTTTTTGTACAAAACTTCATATTTTTTGACTTAGCTTTGTTTACAGCCTTCTTTTCTTCTTTCTTCACTATTTTATACTTTGTGATAGTTTCCTCTGTTCTATCCTTAGGCATAGCTTTAAAGATGCTCTTTTAATTTTTATCTTCTCTTGTGCCCCTTTCACTCCACCACTAGGTCTCCTTTTGACCTGGAGCTCCTCCCTTTTACTCGTTTAGCATCTCTTTGCCTACCTTTTGAATACAAGATGTTACCGCCTCCCACATATCATTTGTACTTCCGCTACATTCCCAAGACAAGTCTTCTAAACCTTCTCCATGAAGCTCGATTGCTTCAATTGAATATTCCACCATCTAGTTCTGGTGATCTTGGGAATCCTCCTTTTCTTTACCATCCCTTTGATTTTCATATCCATGACTACCAAGCGATGTTGGGCTGTGAAACTTTGTCCTAGGATTACGTTGCAGTCTTTACGACACACACGATCTCTTCTCCTCAATGCAATAAATACAAGCAATCAAATTTATTTTTTTTGTACAAGCTCAAGGTTGAACTCAGGGAGGCTGTTGTCTCCTTAGGGAGATTTTCAGACAATAAAGATGTTAGGTTTTTTAGGATATTTTTTTGGCAATTTTTGTAAGAAAATAATGATGGAATGTGGATGTAGAATGTAAATTTTAAGGTCAAATACCCTATGTTGGAAAATCAAAAATAATATGAAAATTAACTAAAAAATCTAGAAAATAATTTTCTTTAACTATTTATGCAATGAAGAACCACGAACACATTTTTTGTATTTTTAAGATATAAAATGCATGCATGAAAAACTGAAATGTTTTTGGGGATTTTCTACAAAATTTCATGCAAATAGTATGCAAAAATTATGAAAATCTATTAGTAAGTTAATTACGATGAAATTAAATCATTGTATTTTTTGGATTTTTCGAATGCAAGATGAATTTTCAATAAATTAAACAAATAGACTGGTTGATTTTCAATAAGTTAATTATAATAAATATCAAACCTAATTATTTCAAGAATGAAAATCCTATATGTATTAATTAGGTCTATCTAGGAAAAATTATAACTCCTAAAAATTGTAAGTTTACATATAAATAAAAAATTAATTACATCAATCCCAACATACTTTATTTCAACCTAAATATGCTTGCAAATAAAATATTTTTCGGAGGCATTATAGATCATAATTAAATATATAAAATATGATTTTTCTATAATGTTTGAGTCTAATTTTTTAGGCTTGGAATAATTAATTATGAATTAGTGAAGCTCGGATGGGTAAAATATGGAATTTTCACCAAAAATAAAATGATAAATAATTAAATCCACAAAAATAAACACGTCACTACATCATAGAGGAATAATTGAAAAAAATAATTCCATTTTTTTAATTTGAAAAATGATGAATGAAGAATCAAAGTGAGACTCAATCACAGGGGCGTATATGCAAAAAATAATTAAAATAACTAAACGAAACATGCACATGGATTAAAAAGGAATTACTGATACCCGGAGGGATATCTGTGCAATTACTTCAAGTGTTGGACATGCGATCCCATGACGAGCCATTATGCAATAAATGTTATTGCAAATATCATTCCCTGATCTGAAATGAAGAATAACTAATTTGCATAATAGGTTCCTTAGTAAAAATAGGGTTATGTATCATGGCCATCTTAATGATCATACAACTATTGATTCAATTATTGAATCATAGAAGCTGGTATTTGGATAAATATCTAAAGAGTTATATTGAGGACTCATCAAGCACCGTAAAATGATTATTAAGAGATGATCTCCATCCTAATAAGGAGATGGTAATCATTTTCTCTTTAAGGTTGATATCTGACCAACCTCTTGATGCAGGTCATCTGCATAGGAATAGAGATTCGGAGGTGTCAGATTAGTTAGTCTAAAGAGTTGACTTAGTGAGATTGAGATAACCAAAGACCTATGTCGTATGTTGTCACGATATAGACACGCATCCTCTGACCGGAGAAAGATGTGTTACTATACGTATGAGTATGTAAATTTGGTAGACCAATAGGTTGATGACCTAAACAAGGTCTATACACCTGTGCGCTAGTGTGCATGCAAGGGCATATGAGTAATACGATCTCTCAAAGGGATCATACGGGTTCACTTGTGAATCGGAAGACATGAGCTCACTCGTAAGATATTGGGAAGAATCAAATTGCATGCAAGGTCATATTGCTTTGGAAGATTGATTGAATTTGTAGGTTTGATATATAATTTTGCAAATTACATTATCAACACCTAGGTAGGATATGTGCTATTGGAAAGCATATGATCGATACCGACTCCCAATCATCGAATGAGAAACTTAATAATAAAAACCTGAAGTAGATAATGTAAATTGATCTAATACTTCAGGTTTATTCTTGGTCTTCCGATATGCAGGATGCATAGGTATTAAGAATATATGTTGGTGATTTGACCATAAACGATTGCATAACCATGATGCTTCCATTCCTAAGGAGTAATGAAACGGGTTTGCATTTTAGTGACTCCTCTTAGTAGAGAAGTGATCTAATCTTGGTCCAAATGTTAGATGTTGATCTGAATGTGATTCAGATGCAATAAGAAGATTAGATTTGTGATTTTGGGGGAGGTTCGCAAGATCTGGATTTGAGATTTGGTCTTAATATCCAAGTCACTATACACGGAACAATACAATCGCCCTGTCATTATCTCCAAGTATTTGCAGAGAAAGCACATTATTCTTGAAAAGAGTTTAAAGATGATTTCATTGTTGATATATGTATCCGAGTATTGGCAAAATTGCTAATTAAATGTGGTTTAATTATCATGAATAATATGAATTTGATTCATATTATAAGGAGAGTTATCTAAGATAATTAAATGTGATTAGTTATCAAATATGTGAATAATGTGAATGTGATTCAATTATTTGGGCACATAAGAATAGAGATCCAAGATGATTGAATGTGATTTAATTATCATAGATATGAATAATGTGGATAACACTATCCATATTAATCATATACATTATGAATGTGGTTTATAATATAGAGGAGAAAGCATATTATGATTTATTTTTTTGATTAATTATGGATGTGAATTGGATTCACATTGGATAATTAATTAAAAATGTAAATCACATTTTATTTTGGGTTGTGAATGTGATTACCAATTTCCCAACAGCATGACTGAAATATTCACAAAATAATTATGAATTATTTTTTGTAAAATAATTTACAACAAGTGTTGTTGTAAATCTTGGAGAACTCCATGGAATAATGTAATCTCATGAGATTACATGAGATTGCCATCAACTCACTGAAGGATATGATAAAATCCTTAAGTGCATCACAGAAGCGTGAGGATCGCATCGTATGCGATCGGGAGCGACTAGTCGCACTAGTTGCTCTAGGCAGCGGGATTTAAAAGAAATTAAAATGATGAAACCACATGATCCAAGCACACTTCTTGGATCATTTCATCTAAACCACAAATACTAGGGTTACCTCTTGAAGTGTGATTGCGATTGAGTCTCTAAACGAGTAGACCTCCTGTCTCAAATCCAATCCAACATAGGAGATGCTTGCGAGCATGCTAATGAGATGCGCGCTCCTCACAATCCATGTCGATGATCCAAGCGACAGATCTCCTGGTCTCTCATACGAGATCCAAGATCTTCTTCATGAGTTAGGCGCACCGAAGGAGATGGAGATCCATGAGTAGATGATCCAGCAACATAACGACGATGCTGCGGTAATAATGTCTCTCTCTTGGGCTCCATGGTGTACGACCTCAAAGAGAGAGAGGGAGAGGACCTTTGGCGTGTAGATAGAGAGAGAGAGAGCTTATGGATTGATCATGTAATTGTGTCTCGAAGAGCAAGGGGTGTCTCTTCTTATATAGGGTTTTGGGAGTCTATGGATCCTAGATGGACATCACACAATCAATGGGTGGGATTGATTTGTGTTTCTTCAATGGCTATGACCTTATTCTAAAAACACAATAACAATTAATTCAATTTAAATTAATATATATTGATAAATCAATATAACTTAAATTCAAATCAAATCAATTGGCTAGTCTTATAGATAAGAGGAGATTAACCACATCCCCTAAAAGGGGAGGACGACCACCAATCATCTCATGAGATCTCATTACCTCATGATATCTCCAAGATTTACAACAACAATTGTTGTAAATTATTTCATAAAAATAATTTATAATTATCTTGTGAAGTTTGCGATCATGCCATTGGAAAAATGTGAATCACATTCACATCCCAAAACAAAAATGTAAATTATATTTTCAATCAATTATCCAATGTGAATCCAATTCACATCAATAATTAATCAACAAATATAAATCACAAATAGCTCTCTCTTATATATTAAAAATCACATTTATAATATATATGATTAATATGGATAATATTATCCAGATTATTCATATCCATGGTAATTAAATCACATTTAATCATCTTGGATCTCTATTCTTATGTGCCCAAATAATATGAATCACATTCACATTATTCACATCTTTGACATTAAATCACATTTAATTATATCAGATAACTCTCATTATAGTGTGAATCAAATTCATATTATTCATGATAATTAAATCACATTTAATTATCCATTTTACTCAATGATCGGATACACATATCAACAATGAAATTATCCTTGAACTCTTTCAAGAATAATGTGCTTTCTCCACGGATACTTGGAGGTAAGGACATGGCGATTGTATTGTTCCGACTTGGATATTGAGATCAAATCTCAAATCTAGATCTTGTGGACCTCCCACAGATGTTTGATTAAATTAAAGCCGTAGATCTAATCTTCTCATTGTATCTGAATCATATTCAGATCAATGTCCAATATTTGGACTAAGATTAGATCACTTCTCTATAAGAGGATTCGCTAAAATACAGACATGTTTCATCGCTCCCTCGGAATGGAAGCGTCATGGTTATACAATCGTTTATGATCACATCACCCTCGACTATTCCTAATACCTATACATCCTGCATACCTGAAGACCCAGATTAATTCCGAAACTTCAGATCTCTTTTAGACTGCCTCCTTCGAAGTTTTATCATTAAATTTCTCATTTGACTATTGGGAGTTGGTATCGATCATATACTTTCCAAAAACATATATCATACCTAGGTGTTGATCATATACTTTCCAAAATTATATATCAAACCTACAAATTTAGTCAAGCTTCCAAAGAGAGATGACCTTGCACGAAATTTGATTCTTTCCAATATCTCATTAGTGAGCTCATGTCACCCATTTCAGTAAATGAACCTATATGATCCCTCCGATATATCGTATTACTCATATGCCCTTACATGCACACCAACATGTTAGTGTATAGACCTTGGTTAGGTCATCAACCTATTGGTATGCAAAATGTAAATACTCAGACATATAGTAACACATCTGTCTTTGATCAGAGGATGCGTGCCAATATCGTGACAACATATGATATAGGACTTTGGTTATCTTGATCTCGTTAAGTCAACTCTTTGACCTACGTAATCTGACACCTCCGAATCTCTATTCCCATGCAGAGGACTTGCATCAAGAGGTCGGTCAGATATCAACCTAATGAGAAAGGATTGTCATCTCCTGCTCACGCTGGAGATCATCTCTTAACAATCATTTGATGGTGCTTGATGAGTCTTCAATCTAACTCTTTAGATATTCATCCAAGCACCATCGTCTATGATTCAATAATTGAATCAACAATTGTATGATAATTAAGATGGCCACGGTACATAACCCTAATTATACCAAGGGACCTCTTATGCAAATTAATTATTCTTCATTTCAGATCAGGAATGATATTGCAATAACGCTTATTGCATAATGGCTCACCATAGACTCGCATGTCCAACAATCTCCCACTAGCCTAAAGAGCCATTAATGGGCTAATCTTTAAAACCCACAATCATGTGACAATCATAGGCTATTTAGAAAAATAGCCATGTAAGTTGATCAATCACTATGTTCCCTAGAGACTATACCAAGTCCTTTTACGACACTTGCATATCCCCCCAGTAACAGTGCTTGCATCCAATGCGAATGTTACATCTTATGCAACCAATACTAAATATTGTCAGTTACAGTGTCCTTGACACTACATCTTAATAATTATTATAACTAGTATTTCCATAATCCTTATCAGAATACCCTTATTCATGGAGATCTCTATCTCCTAGGGTATCTGTAATTAAGACCTTTTAGATCCCTATCTATAAAGTCTTAAGTTTTTGAAGATAGGACATTGAGATCGCCATCTCTGAAGAAAATCTTATCATCTATGAAGATTTTGTTATTACTGCAATCAAGTGTTTAATCTCTATAGATTGATTAGCAATAGTTTACTACTCTCACTACATGGTAGACATCTGACTTTTGCTAGCATACACTCGGCTTCTCATAACTGATGCACAAGGGCAAGCAGTTCTAGCATTCATTTCCTTAACTCCTTGAGTTGCAGTCCCTTTAGATAGGTCAGTACCATATCTTAAGGGAAAGAAGACTTTCTTGGAATTTTCCAGAAAAATGGATTTGTCCAAGGCATACTACTAATGTGACGGTCCCAATACCCTCTTTTCTTTGCTTCTGAACAACTTCATTGTTAAGATCTAAGAGATATCATTGAGATCACATCTCATGGTATGGAAAAACTAGATTATCCTTATATCATTCCAAATGATTAGGATATCATCTCATTTAGCATAATGATTACAATGACACTCCCACTAAGCTTCACATGGTTCATCAAGATCCTATCTGAAATAATAACATTTATAATTTCTGTTGGACATGTGAGCCCACGGCGAGCCATTATGCAATAAATGTTATTGCGAATATCATTCCCTGATCTGAAATGAAGAATAAATAATTTGCATAATAGGCCCCTCTGTACAGTTAGGGTTATGTACCATGGCTATCTTAATGATCTTACAGCTGTTGATTCAATTATTGAATCATAGAGGCTGGTGCTTGGATGGATATCTAAAGGGTTAGATTGAGGACTCATCAAGCACCGTCAAATGATTGTTAAGATGTGATCTCCAGCCTGAGTAGGAGATTGCAATCCTTTCTCACATAGGTTGATATCTGACCGACCTCCTGATGCAGGTCCTCTGCATAGGAATAGAGATTCGGAGGTGTCAGATTAGTTAGGTCAATGAGTTGACTTAACGAGATCGAGATAACCTAAGTCCTGTGTTGAATGCTGTCACAGCATAGGCACGCATCCTCTGACCAGAGACAGATGTATTGCTATATGTCTGAGTATGTACATTTGACAGACCAATAGGTTGATGACCTAACCAAGGTCTATACATCGGCGCGTTGGTGTGCATATAAGGGCATATGAGTAATATGATCTCTCAAAGGGATCATACAGGTTCACTACTGAACCGGAAGACATGAGCTCACTCATGAGATATTGGGAAGAATCAAATTCCGTGCACGGTCGTCTTGCTTTGGAAGCTTGACTGAATTTGTAGGTTTGATATATACTTTTGGAAAGTATATGATCAAGACATAGGTATGATATATGCTTTTGGAAAGTATATGATCGATACCAAATCCCAATGATCAAATGAGAAACTTAGTGATCAAACCCCGAAGAAGACAGTGGAAAAATTGATCTTAATCTTCGGGTTGACCATGGGTTTTCCAGTATGCAGGATGTACAAGTATTGGGAATACCTGAGGGTGATGTGATCATAAACGATTTTATATCCATGACGCTTCCATTCCGAGGGAGTGATGAAACAGGTCTGGATTTTAGTGACTCCTCTCAGTAGAGAAGCAATCTGATCTTAGTCCAAATATTGGACATTGGTCTGAATGAGATTCAGATTCAATGAGAAGATTAGATTTGCGGTCTTGATTTAATCAAGCATCTGTGGGAGGTTCGTAAGATCTGGATTTGAGGTAAGATCTCAATATCCAAGTCACTATACGTGGAATAATACAATCGCCCTGTCCTTATCTCCAAGTATCTGCAGAGAAAGCACATTATTCATGAAAGGGTTCAAGAATAATTCTTTTGATGAAATATCCAAGCAAGGACTTGATGATTAAATGAGATTTAATTATCAAGCTTAATATGAATATAATTCATATTGTGAAAATGATTATCTAAGATAATTAAATGGGATTTAATTATCAAAGATTAAGAGAATGTGGATAATACTATCCATGATATATGTGTGTTATAAATATGATTTATAATATACATATATAAGAGAGAGAATCTATGTAAATAGCATTTGTTAATTAATTGTGTGGATTGGATTCACATTAATTAATTAATTGGAAATGTAATTTACAAATTAGTTTGGGTTGTGAATATGATTCACACAATGATCAATGGCATGATTGAAATATTCACAAATTAATTTGGAATTAATTTGGTGGATATTATTGCAATAATAGTTATTGCAATTTATTAAGAAATAATAAGATAAAATAAAAGGAGACAAAATAACACCCTATAATTTAGGGTGGTTGGTTGACTCCCTTTTTGTTGTCACATTATCTCTTAATTAGTTAAATTAAATTATGTTGATAATGTTGCAACATATTTTAATTTAAATTAATGTTGTTGGTTTTAACCAACAACAATCATAGCCATTGATTTAGAATGGACCAAGCATCGCCCTAGGATCCATGTGTCCCATGGATTGAGATCCATTGGACCCTAAACTAGTATAAAAGGAGGGCTAGGGTAGCCTTTCCAAGACACAACAACATTCTTGAGTTGAAGAACTCTACTCTCCCTCTCTCTCTCTCTCTCATTCTCGTGGGGTCTCCCTAATATTCAAGTGGCCGTCCACTTTGTGTATTAGGAAGGAGATCATTTTTGCTACGCCTCGACGCTTGGATCTTCGTCAAAGGATTGCGGGAAGGACGTGACTCATCATCGTGCCCGCAAGCGCATTCTCCGTGGGTCGGACTTAATACAGGAGGATCTCTACTTTGGGATCTCACGATCACAACCACGCTTCAAGAGGTATTCTTTATACTTGGTGGTTTGATGAAACGATCCGAGAAGTGTTCTCGTGATCATGTGGTTTCATCTTTAGTTTTAAAAATTTTAATTTCCGTTGCATCTAGCGACTAGTGCGACTAGTTGCTCCGATGTCATATGATGCGATCGTCACGCTTCCGTGATGCGCTTAAGGATACTAAATATCCTTCAATTTCATCAAATCTTATGTTCAGACTTTAAGAATCTTATTCGAGCCCATAGATGGAGTTATTCAACTTGCACACTTTGCTTTCCTTAACCATGAATCCCTGGGGCTACTTCATGTGAATATCCTTAGAGAGGTATTCATAGAGGAATGCAATCTTGAATTGCATCTTGAAGATGTCATAGTCAAGTTGTGTATCTAAAGTTAGCTATATTATGATGGGTTTAAGCAAATTCACAAGAGAGCAAGTCTCATCGCAAGCGATGTCTTCTCTTCATTGTATATCTTGAGGATACGAGCCGTGCTTTTGAAGTTCTGTACATTCTCATCAGGTTCCCTTTTTCTCTTGAAGATCCATTTACACCTTAACTGGTCTTACACATATAGGTGGATCCTCGAGGGTCCATATATAACATTTATATATGAAGTATACTTTAGACTTTCATTGCTAACATCCATCTTTCCATGTCATGATCTTCAGAAGCTCCATCACATGAAGTTCGATCATTGTTAGATTTCTCTGACACATGGAATCCATCCTCAAACTCATTTGAAGAGGGGTGAGTGTTTCATCTTTAATTATCCTTTTAGTTTCCAATTTCAGGAGCCTCATTATCTTATCAAGACTAAATGAGTTCCTTCACTTCATTTTCATCTTGATTCTTAAGAGTCTCATCCTTTAAGAATCACATTCTCAAAGATGAGATCTGTTAAGAATCTCATGGTTATAAAGTAGGTATCCAATACCATCCTTTATTTTGCTAATGAAGTAGCACTCTCTAGTGCTAGATTCAAGCTTAATTGCATGGAGCCTTATTAAGGATATACATTGTAGTCTCTACTACATATATATGGAAACTAAGAGGTAATATTGCTAATATTCATCATTGATGAGATCGTGTCATACATGATCCAATTGTATATACCTACAACTTCATTGAGTTTAGGTGTATCTGAAGGAGTGAGATAGGAATGATATTCCTTTCTCCATAAGGTATTTGAATTCATCTAAGAGGTACATGATACCTAGGTTAGATCATATTCATTTCATCTCCCTTCAAACTTTGGTTCTAAACCAAAATTGTGAAATATTTGAACATTTCAAAGGTTTCTCAGGTGAAGATAACAAGTCTCATATCATATATAATCATCAATTGATATCACATATCATTAATATATATTTTGATATAGATGAGCCGCATACATCCATTTGTATGAGATATTAAATACCTTGACATCTTACACCATTCCCAGAGAAGGGTGCACTGGACATTTTTACTTTGAATACAATATTCAAAAGTATGTAAGATTTGAAATTTTTAGATATTCTAAAGTTTCATATCTTAATCTGTGGATCTCATCAATAGACATATGTCCTAGGCTAGATGCCGGGTCATTGTCAAATGATCTTCATCCTCCTATTTGATTTTTAATTAATTCATATGTAGATATTTTTCACCAAACTCTTTTCCTAATTATTTCTAAAAAAATATATAAAAATATAAAAATAAGTTAAAAATATTATCATGTATATATGCCAAGAAATCCAACTTTCAAATTGTCAAATTCTCAACTTCCAAACATCATAATTTTCTCACACGAACTCCAATCTCACTCTACTCATCTTTAAAGTTCATAAAATAATATTATCTAATTAATAGAGTGATATCATTAAAATCGAAGTCCGTTTAGAAAAAGTTGGTTTTGGGACCTAATGATAATAGGGTTTCTGGGTTATTTATTTTAGAGCACATTATTTATAATTTTGTTAATTTTATAATTTTTAATTATTTTAATGATCTTGTATTTTCACCATGATTTATTTCAAAATTTTAGGAGTTATTTATTATTTTAATAAAATCCAAAACCCTAATTTATAAATGAAATTGAACTATATGACTTACACCCGTATTTATTAATATGTCTAAATTAATTTATTAAAATCTCCACCTTCCACAATTTATTTCTCGAATAGCGTATCGTGTTTAGCGTAGCTAATTGCGTCATTAGGGAGTATAAACATCAATCTTAGATGCCATATCCTTTATTTGTCTCAAACCAAATCAAATCAAAACCAAGATCATCTTCTTTCTCTTCCATTTTCACTTCTTTCATAATTTTCTGGAAGAATTTTATAACTTGCAAACCCATAATTTCTTGGTCGATTCTTGAACGAATCGAGCACATAAATCTTTATTTGCAGGTTCATCTTTCATCTGCAGTCACAAATCATCAATCAGAGTTTTGAAGATCAAAGATGTAAACTTTTGCAACAACATCCAGGATAGATGGACCGCCCATCTTCCTCAAAGATTCCCCGTTGCCTTCCGCCACCTACGGAGGAGCTCCACCGCAGGCGAGCCCGAGGGGTGAAGGAGACACCCCTCTGGCCCTACATGAGGTCAAGGACATTCACCAATCGCCGGAGAAAATTCGAAGAAGAGGACACCATCGTCATCTGCACAGAAGGGGACGAACAACAAGAACACACCAGAAGCTACATGCTTCTGACATGTGTCCCATCACTGATGGTCCACATCGTGCCTGCCCTTCTAATCATACTCGTTCATTACGAAGGGGTAGACAAATTGTATCATAAGTCCAGACAGCTTCCAGAATTTGCAAACGCTCCATCAATTTCCGGATATTACGTTTAGGTCCCCATGTGGGGACCTAAATGTAATAAATTTTAGTTTCTTTCCAGTTCAGTCCTTTTCAAGGACCTTGTTGTAATAAAACATTGAATTTCTTTTGCAGTTATGCCCTTAGCTTGTAGGGGTTGTTTGGACCTCGATTCTTTCATTTTTTCGGCGATTTTTTTGGGTAGCCCGATAACTACCCAAGACACTTTTCTAGTATTTTTCCAAGATTTTTCGTCACTTCGTTGTATCGTTTTGATTTTCGCAATTTGAGATAGTTTTGAGCTGAATTTCTTTCGAATTTCTTTCTTTGTAAAATCAAGAATAAAGAGGATTTTTTCTGGAATTTCTTTCTTTCTTCAAAAACTAAAATTTTAATATCCTGCCTCCTTGCGTTTGACCTATGCACACTTATATTGTTATCAAGGGAAATTCAAGGTTTTACATCCATACTTTATATGCTTCCAAACAAATGAAGTCGATATTGTTATCTCTTAACTTCTGAAAATTTTGGGAGATGTTCTCCTGCGGGAAGAATCAACAATGGGAGGTAAGAGATCAAATCTAACAGTGGTGTCAAGGGTTTAGGGTAGTGAGGGATGAATTGGTAGGTATTCATCACAATATAGTATCAACCTACTTCATTTTGGATGTTAATGGTGGGTGACAATGTGAATAAACATTTGTTAATAATGGTAATCATTTTTGTATTGTGACAACATGTGGCTTCCCAACGTGAACCGACACTTTGGAAATGGTGGATGAAGACCCACATGCAAGGTGATCAGTGGTCCACACAAGAAGCTTAGGCTGTGATGGTGAGTGTATCTTGGATTTTCACAATCTTTTTAATTGTTGAGTAGACTCTAAGTGTGTATTACTAAAATTATCTAATGAATATCCATTTTATCACTTTTATTCTATCATTTTGGCCTTAAAAACCCTAGTAAATGCATGTAATGACCCTTAATTCATGTAAATTAACATTCATGTTTTGTTGCATAAATGTTGTAATATTGTTTTTACTACCAAAATTATATAATAAAGAAACGAAAAGAAAACGAATAACATATTAAAGATATTTTATGATCCTAAAACCTGAGACCCGTGCATCTTGATAACTAGGTCGATAAGGAATAAAGTATGGGGAGATAATGGCCAATAATACAATAAAATTCCCATTTATTTATGATTTGTTTACCAAATGAACCCTATAGACTTTGTAAATTACTTCTCGACCTATGAAATGACATAATTCCCCCCTCAACCATGCAGACTTGATAATTCTAACCCCATGACCCCTGAGGTTAATTTGTTTGAAACTCATAAGGGTTTTGGGGTAATTTACAATATCGATATGGTAATTACGTTCTGCAAAAGGTCATGGAGGAAATTTAACAAGTATATAAGGTTTGTGGGGTAAAAATCCCTTTATTTATTCATTCATAAATCATTTTTAAGAACCATTTTATTTTTCTCTTTTTATACCTCAAATAAAGAAACTTTGTACATGAAAGTTGTAGATAAAAATATATAGAAAATATAAAATTTATTTCAGACAAAAATAATAAATAGTGTAAAAGTTACACACTAAATAAAATTCCAAAATCTCAACTTCCCAAACATGTATCTCTCAAATAAAAATCCAAAATATATCAAAATCACTTTAGTTGTATATAACTTTTAATAAGAAATTTAATGAAGATGATTTTATATTTTGGAGTTAAGTTGTGAAAGTTAAGTTTTGAACCCTTATTGTATAATATTTTCAATTAAAATAATCATTTCATATATTCTTTATTATTATTATAATTTTATAAGTATTACTATAATATATCTACATATTAAAACTAAAATAAAACCATTAATAAAACACTAAAATAAAATAAAACATAAAAATACATAGATGAATATACAATAACTATACCTATATAAGTATACCTATTTATTTTAGTGTGAATAATAAACAAGAAAAATATAATAAAATATATTTAAGTTTATAAAAATAAGTTATAATGTTATAAAATATTAAAATAAAATAATAAAATAAAAAATACAAAATAAAATACTCTAAAACATAGACAAATATACCATTACTTAACCCCTAAAAAGTAACTTGTAACTAAATAGCTCTATTAAATAAATAAATATCATAATAAATTTCTACAAAAAATAACAAATAACTTTTATTTATAACTTAAAATTAATAAAATCATTTATTATTTTATATTGAATTTATTGATCATTTCAAGTCTGTTTTTCTGGTTGGTCCATGTGGACCAACTAGGTTTCTTCCCCATTTTGACCTCGATCAACTCTCTGACCAAGGTCGTAGGGTTGTCTGACCATCATTTTGACCTTCTTTCTCCCATTTTTCCAACTCGATACAAGCACCGACTTGGTTAGATTTCTTATGGACTTTTTTGCATCAATCTTCGCTGATACACGCTGGCATGATTCCTCGTGAGCATCATCGCTGCATCGCTGCCACCACCTCGTTCTTGGACCCCTCACCACCATTGGCATAAATTCCCACCTCCATCAAAAGTTTGAGTTTAATCCTTCTTCCACCCATGAACTGCACTTTTGAGCATCGATTCTTTTCCCTGGTGACAAGAAGAGTTGAAAACACTCCTTAGCGCGAGCGTAGATGTCAAATCGAAGAGGTCCGAGCCTTCCGTAAAGCCTCAACGGAGTTCCATCCTCCTTTATTTGGCGGTAAGCTCTCCTTTCTTTTGTAGAGTTGGTTGATTAGAGCAACGGAAGTTTGTATTTCTCCTTAGTACATTTTTTATACAATTTTGTTCCGCAAATCTTCACCTTGCCTCCTCGTTGGAGCTCTGGCTCTACCACGCTGACCCAACTACCCTAATATTCCTCCGCTTCGCGTACCACCTTCATCTCCTCCTAATTGGTCTTCTAATCACCCGACACACCCTCATCCACCATATTCTTGCACTAAACAAGTGGTCCTCCTCTCGTTCTCCACCGCTCACCGGAGAGGCCCACATCCCACATAGTCCGCTTCATCTCCCTGCCGGAAGCCATCCTTGGCTTTGTATATCCCCTAACTATATCCTATAGACAAAGACAACAAAGGGGCTCTCTTTCTGAGCCATCAAACCATAAGAGTGTCCCTAGGTCCTCCGCCAATGCCAACCCCTTCCTACGGACCTGGGCTCGTCTTGAAGCCTCCAATCGACATGGAAGAACCCCAGGGTCCTTTGGGACTAGAAGAAGCAAAGGAGAACGCCGGAGTTGCTCGAAGGATTGGATCGAAGTTCAACTTGGTGATGTTCTTTGTCTGTTCTTCGAACGAACCTCCAAACCGTCAGATCGTCATCATCCCCTAGTTTTGATTCCCACCATTGGATCGCTTTCTACCCTCAGATTAGATTTGGGATCTGATCCCAGTCGTTCAAGCACAAACTAGTATCATGAAGTGTGAAGTGGCGATGTGTCTTAGTGGATCTCATCAAGACATCCGTTCTTACCTGTGTTGGGTATTTTGCATCCTACATCCAATGAATTTTTGCATTTAATAATTAGTCTAGAAACATTCATCTAATGTTTATTATATTTTGTAATATTTGCAGAAAACACCCCGACTATCTTTATTTGCATTCCAGTCCGTCCACGTCACCTCACGTGCAGACACACATGAGGTAACTTGGAAACCTTGCTGTCATGCCCTTCAATTTTGTTGTATTTCGTATTGGCCCAAGAACCTTTTAATTCAGTTATAAAATTTTGTGAAATTTGAAGAAATGCCCTTGAACTTGATTTTATATACGTTTATGCCCCAACTAGTCTAAATTTTTTGTGCTTTGCCTAATTATTTTAAATAGCAAATATACTCAGAAAAATCCGAAAAAATAAGCTTAGGTTTCTGATGCATTGTAGTTTTAAACCACATACTTATTCTTAGAAGTTAGGACTTTCATAATTTATAAAAATAAAAAAATAGCATAATTTTTCCTTGTCAACAATATAAAAGCATAAAAAATATAAAATCTTTTTGAAAAATTCCAAACAATATATTTTTTCTTTTTTTATTATTTTACAACTATAGACCAAAAATCCATAAAAATAACAAAGGATAACTTTTAAAAATGAAAAAGACCCAGAAACCTTTATAAAAATCTATAAAATTCCTAAAAATCCCAAAAATATAAATTTTTATCTTATCATTTTATTTATATTATTGTTTATCTATTAAAATTGATTTCAAGGATTTGGACCTATTTTGATATTTTTTACCGTTCATTTTGATTTTGGTTATTTATTTAATCTCTTATTTAGGATATTTAAAAACCCAAAATATTTTATTCCCTAAATTAGCAAAATTCTATAAAAATCACAAAAATAGTAGAACATAGAAACCCAAGATATTTTATTTCCTGATTTTGGACTATTTTTATTAGTATTTGTACTTTATTAGCTTATTTTGTATATATACCCTTATATAACCCATATTAGATATTTTAAAGGAAAAAACTAAAAAAATCTAAAAACATAAGAAGAAAATAGAAAATAGAAAATAGAAAATTTAAAACCAAATACAAAAATATAAAACAAAAATAAAAAAATTCAAAAATTAAAACCCGCCAAAAATTCAATTTGGCTAAGTGTTTGAGAGACGAAGTGTCTTTCGATTTTTTTATCTTGCCCACTCTTCTCCACTGCTTCGTGTGTTCGACCCCTACTTACTTGTCACTATACACTTTTAGTAGGATATAATAAAGTTTAACTCTTGCTCTTTATTGCTTGATTATCTGTGTGGGTTAATTATTGAAACTACAGAAAGATTTGAGATATCGCCTCAACGAGAAGTGAAGCTGAATTGTCAGCTCATTTTAGCGACCCTGATTTTTCCGATTTTCAAATGGTGCCATTGGCGGGAGCATCAATTTGTAGAATAGTCTTTTGTCTCGTACTTGCCTAGCCATTTTTGAGATATTTCCCTTTATTTCATTATCAATTTTGAACTATCTGACATCTATTCTTCGGTCTTCTTGCGAGGGAGCGCAGAAAGAGGAGCTTGGGTGATCCTATGCATCCTTGGGATGAGGAGTCAGCTATTCTAACCTAGCCGATGGGAGGAAGCAGGAGGATCTTTGAGAGAGGGAGAGAGAGAAACAATAACAAGTTTAGATTGTGAGAGAGAGAGAGACTTTTATTCTTGAACTATTAATTTGTAATAATGCAGGTACTTTGGACTTGGACACTCGAGCCCAATTTCCAAGTGTTTGTTCACTTGGGGGCTCACCGGATTTATATCGGGATTTCATCACCTTCTTTTCTTTATTTCCCAAAGTTTTGTGCTTTCTGCCTTTTTCTATTTGTTTTGTGGAATGAGCCCTTAGTCTTTAGGCGTGTTTGATTATGTAATATAAGGCCAAACACCTAATTATCTTTGCATGCACTTATAGTCTTCGTGTTTGGACTTAGAATATTTAATTGTTGAACATCTATCTTCGAAATCGTGTGGTGCAAGAGTACTCCATAAAGCGCTGCAGGGCCCATTGTGGTGGGCACCGATGAGGCTCTAAGATCGGACTCTAGGTTTTATTCTTGATGTTCAACATCTGGTTCATCATGTGTAGCAATTGCCTGGTTAGGATGACTTCCGTGTGTATATCAGCATATAGTATATGTTTATAAATTCCTGTTTTGCATCCCGGATGGAGAGAGATGGAAGCACTATAAGTCTTTTAATTGAGCATTCGTCATTTACGTACTAAGGTCAGATTTCCATCTTAGTGTTGGAGAGCGAGAAAACGAGAGCCGCTAAAGAGCGGTCTGACAAATCAGACTCACTGTCGCTGATGCGACTGCTCAAACTTCCTCAGTCTTCAACAATTAACCCACACAATCAATAAAGCAATCAAGAGCAAGGATTAAAATTTATTATACCCTACTAACAATGTATAATGGCAAGCAAGTAGGGGTCGAACACAGGAAGCAACGGTGCAGAGTGTAGATAGAGATCCGAACCCTAGGTCTAATGAATCACTTAGCCAATTTCTTTTTGTGGGTTTTTATTTTTTTTAATTTTTTTTAATTTTAATTTTTAATTTTGTATTTTTGATTTTTAATTTTCTGATTTTTATAATTTTATATTTTATATTTGTATTTCTTTTTCAATATTGGAAAATAAAAACAAGGGAATGAAAGACAAGGTCAACTATTTATAAAAATGCACAAAAATAACCAAATTCAGAAATTAAATGTTTTTAATATTTTTAGGATTTTTTACTGTTTTTGTGATTTTTGGGAATTTTTCTAGGTGTTTTTGGTATTTTTAAATACTGAAATAATAGAAAACAGTGAAAATGGGTTGGCGGTGGATAAAATGAGAATTAAAAATGACAAACGGCAATCAAAATTTTTCACACCATTTTTCAAATAAAGAAAACAAGATAAAGAACAAATAGGAACTGAGTTTGTATTTTTTAGAGTTTTCTTTGATTTTATATAATTTTTTGAAGTTTTAGAGTCTTTTTAGATTTTTAAGGTTTTTTCTTTTGAGATTTTTAATGAATTTTGGTTTGAAACTAAAATATAGCAAAATAGACACTATGAAAATTTTTTGGAATTTTTCGAGACTTATTAATATTTTTTTGGCATTTTCTAAGCTAGACAGTAGAGAAAAAGCATGTTTTTGATTTTTAATAAATGTAAAAACAAAATAAAATAAAAACTAAAAATATAGCGTGAAACTAGAAGCATACAGGGTCTTAACTCTATTTTTTGAGAATTTTTCGCAATTAAATTAGGCGTTAAATAAATAAGCTAAGCTGGCAGGGGTATAAATGCAATTATGAAAACATCCAGGGACTCAGATGCAATTTCCACCAAAAAGGCACGTGCAGCTCACGTGAAACACCATTCACAGGGGCATAATTGTAATTAAACAAAATCGGCTGGGCATATATGCAAAATTTCCAGAAACATATTATATATTCTACGCACAGGGACGAAATTGCAAATACACAAAAGTTCTAGGCCTATCTTGCAAAATACCCAAAAGTCACACGCCACCGTCACGTGAGGTGACGTGGCGTGGACTGAAGTGCAAATGATGAAAACGTGAGGGTCTGCGTGCAAATATTACAAAACTTTTTAAACTACAACTGAAAGTTACTGGACTAAAACGTAAATACAAAAATCGTGGGTTAAAAATGCAAAATACCCACGGGGCGCGAACCTGCAGTCGATGGCGAGGCTCTTGAACACGTGGCGGAGATCGAACGGCGGCGCGGCTGAGGTGATCGGACGGTTGGCGTCGCGTCTGGAGCAGAGGATCGATCCAACGGCGGGGAGGGGTTCACGAAGAACTCCTCCCCGGCGAACTTCGGGTGGCGATGGCGGCCGACACACGGCCGCTCCGACCCCAGGATCAAGGGCAAAAGGATCCTGGGATCCTTCGCGTCGATTGGTGGTCTCCGGCGAGGCGGAGGCAGCGCGAAGTGCTCGGACGAGGAAGGTCGCCTGGAGGTGCTTCCCTGAAACTTCGAGGCTCGATGGAGCCTCCCTTTGACTTCTTTCCTGCAGGGTTAGAAGCACGGCAAAAAGGGGGTGCTCGGAGGGCTCTCCGATAGTCGAATGGAGGCGAGAGGAGCCTGGGATGAAGAGCTCCGGCGAGCGGCGGAGAGAGGAGCTCGATAGCTCGATCTGAGCGAGATCGAGGGACCTGGAAGGGTGAGGTGTGGTGATGGAGCGGAGGGGGAAAGGATGGAGGTGTTTAGGACGGTGGAGGATCAAGGGAATGGTCGGGAACGACGGGCGGAGCTCAGCTTCGCCGTGGGTTCGATCGAAGATTCTCGGCGATTGGAAGAACAGCGAGATAAACTGTTAATGGGCTAACTTAACCTACCCTAAAGATACGAAAAGACGAAGAGAAGGGAGAGGGAGACTCACCAGAGGCGACGGGCGAGGAAGCATGGCGGAGCTCCGGCGAGGGACTGAATCTCTTCGATTCAACACCACTTCTCACGAACCCCGGATCGATTCAACTCCCCCTGTCACGAGGAGCACGAAGAAGGAGGGGTTTGGGAATGAAAGTGGCAGAAGAAGGATTAATTTTGAATCGAAGTCGGGGGGCTCATTTTGTATGGTTGACGACGGGCGTGGAAGACGAGGGCGAGAACGCCTCGATTAGTGGTCCTCAGCCCAAGGAATCACTTGGGCGTGATTCACTACTGATCGAGGAGCAAAAAGTCTGAAGGAGTCGACATGATTTGGTGCAAGAGCGGGCCTAGAAATTGGCGAGAAGACGGGTTAAACGTGCATCTGACAACCCTGGAAGAGTAGGTCAGACAGTTGACCGAGGTCAACTGTCAGACCAACCTGGTTGGTCCACGTGGACCAACCAGGAAAATTTTTTTTTTCAAAAATCGAAATAAAATAGTAAATGGACGAATTTCAATTTGGTTAAAGAATAAAATGTGTTTATTAATTTATGAAGTATTTTATTATGAATTTTATTTATTTTTATGAGGCTTATTTTAATGAGTTCACTTTTTACCCCTTTATAGGTATAATACCTATATACTTTACTACTTTATTTTTTCTTTTGTGTATTTTAATTCTATTATTTTTATTTGTTATTTTCTAAAATTATAACATGCTTTTATGTACACAGATATATTTTTATTTTATTTTTCGGATATATTTTATACCCTTAATAAGATGAAAGTATTATTTGTATAGGTATAGATACATGTATTATACCTATGTTTTCAGTATACAAGTATTTTTATTTGAGTTGTATTTATGTTTTTATTCCAATTTTAATGTACATAATTATTATAAGTAATATTTATAACATTATAAAAATATAAAAATGAACAAATAATGAACAAAGAATAAATTGAATATTTTATTCAGTACAAGTATACAATAGGGGTCCAAAACTCAACTTTCAAACCGTAGCTCCGTCAAATGCGAAACCACCACCATTGGATAGATTATTTTATTCCATATACAATTAAAGGTGAGTATGTTGCATTTGGAGTTTTTATTTGTGAGATACGGGTCTGGGAAGTTGGGATTCTGGATTTTTATTCAGACCATAACTTTTTATCTATGCATTATTTTTCTGTGAAATCAATTTTGTATTTTTCTTTATAAAATTATCTACAACTTTCATGTACAAAGTTTCTTTATTTGATGTATAAAAAGTGGAAACAAAAATAGGTCCCAAAATGAATAAAGAATGAATTAATAATTATAGGTATTTGGCCCTTATCTCCCCCTACTTTATTCCTTGTCGACCTATTCATCAAGATGCCTAGGTCTCGGGGTTTCGGGTCATAAAATATTTACAATATTTTATTCTTTTTCTTTTCTTTTCTTTATTCTATAATTTTGGCACTAAAAACCGCATTTTATACCATTTTACACACATATACATAAATGCTAAAATGCATAAACTAATGCTATTTACACGCATTTACTAGGGTTTTTAAGGCCAAAATGATAGAATAAAGATGATGAAACGTAGCTTCATCATCCCCCTATACTTTACCTTTGCTAGTCCCTAGCAAACACTTATGCAATAAGTGCAAAAAGAAAAAGAAAGAAAAGAAAAAGAAGAACTTGGATTTTATTTGATTGTCAAACTTGTCTTCACAAAATCAAAGTTTGGAGCTTAAGTCGGACCTTTGGAATTTTAGTGCGGTCGGAACCTTAATGAGAACCAAATTTGAAATCCAACAGTCCTTGAGAATCCCAAAACTCTGTCAAAGTCTCCTAAATAGCCAGGTCAGAAATACTTCAACTCATACGCAAACTCTTACGACTATGAATCTGACTCGTACAGTGTGAGTGATATGTAGCTCCCCACCTCAGAAGTAACAAAGAAACAACTCCCCCAACCTGGTAACTCTAATACCTTGGTCTAGCAACTCTTTCCTCGAGAAGCGGGGTATTCCCTTCTAAGTTCAAGTGCAACCGGCTCAAGAAGAGGGGGAATAAGAGGTATAGAATTTTTGGGAGCTCAACCAGTGTAGCTAAGTCTCCCGCTGCAAGCTTCATGAGATGTAACATGGATACCATAAGCTTTTGCTTTATTGGACTATATACACTCCGGTGGGGTTATTAAATTTTCAATCCGACCCACCACTTTTTTGGAGTTCTTTTTTTTTTCTTTTTTTTCTTTTTTTTTTCAATTGCATCTGTACAACATACCTACATGGTGCAGCATATATACAAGAATTTTCTTCTAGAGCCAGTAGACTATCCCTCTTTTGAAGCTTTATTGCAACCCACGGCTTCTGTCTTTAGCCTTCATCACCACTAGACCAAGTTGAGGTGCACTTCCTTCACTATAAGAAGAAGAGAGGTTCCGCCTAGAAGTACTACCCTCATATGCTACCCCAAGCCAAAGGAAACTGCCTCCTCACCACCTCATCCGTGGAGAGCTATGTGAAAGGTGCAGGTGTCCAAGTTAGGTCATTATCAACAAGAGTCGTGCGTGTGCTCCGAAATATTCTACTTAGGCAGTCAAGAATCAATGGAACCAAGTCCCGTGATCCTCAAAGAATTAAGTCAACTAGACCTGAAGTACCTCAAACTCAGTTCTTATAAGGTTCCTGTTATTAGGTAGATTTTAAGGTCCAATCAAGCTCCAATCTCCGGATTTTACTTAGACTTGTTCAACTATCAAACTCACTCCGAAAAATGCTCATGCTATGCAAATGCGATGCAGAATGCAGAAAATATTTTTGTGATGCAATTTTCAAGATTTTGAATTTTTTATAGATTTTCGAAAAGATGATGCATGCGTATGCAGATGCATTTTTTGTATTTTCAAAAAGATCTTTCAAATGTTTTTTTTTGGATTTTAGTTTTGCAAATGTTTTTGGGATTTTTGAAAAGAAAAAGTTTTGGCTGAAAACTAGGTGAAAACTATGTACACGGGAGTGCTTCTTCTATATACAAGAAGTGGATTTTTAAGACTTTACAAGGATAAGTGATAAATTTTATACATATATAAAGTGGATTTTGGTGTGATGTATGTATTCCTCAAACTTATTTGACACAAGCTTTTTCACACAATTTTGAAAACTATAGTCCACATAATTTTTACAAACATTTTTACAAACGTGTACACACATTTGAAAATCATTTTGCAAAGGCTTTCAAAACAGTATGTATAGATTTTTCAATTTATTTTTGCAACCATTTTTTCAAACCATTTGCAAATCATTTTTCAAACATTTTATTTCACACAAAGAAAATAAATTTTTACAAAACACACATTTTTACAAAGGTTGAAAACATGTAACAAAAATATTTTCAAAATAGTTTTCAATAGATGTTCACAAAGATTTTCCAACTATTTTTCAAACATTTTGCAAAAAACATTTTCACCTGATTTATTAATCAGTAATTACAACAAGAATTTGAGGAAAACACCTTTTTATTAAGGAATTTTAATGAATTTTGATGAATTATTAGCCATATTTATACGGAAGTACGAGTTATGGCTAAAGTATATACGTAGTATATACGACCCCCCTATACTTAGCTTGAGCTATGTCCTCATAGATCAGAAAGAAAAGAGAAGACATAACTCGTACTGAGTATAGGAAAATCTAAAGACTAAATGAATAAGAGATGAACAAAAGAATGAGAAGTTGACCGTCCCCCCTATACTTAGGATCAAATAATCCTAAGTATAGCAGACTGTACACAACGCAGGGAGGGTCAAGGGTGGGAATGAACAGATCATACTCAGATTGTCTCCCCCTATACTTAGGGTAAGATATCCCTAAGTATAGACAAGAAGAGGAGACAATGGAGAGGATCGAAAAGAATAGAGAACTCGGGGTGCACACCCCCCTATACTTAGGACAAAGTACGTCCTAAGTATGGAAAACTGTCTACAAGGGTGGCACCTTTTTGATAGATAAAGAAGATAGAAAAGGAAAAGAAGAAAAGAAGAAAAGAAGAAAAGATATGAAATTGGATATGAACAACTCGGGATGCGCATCCCCCTAGACTTAGGATAAAGTACATCCTAAGTGTAGCAGTGATGAAAGGGATGGCATCAATTCGGTAGAACAAGATAAAAGAAATTGAAAAGAAGAAAAGAAGAAAAGACGAAAAGGGAAATCATTCAAAAATGTTTTGATGTGCTTTGCCTTCCTCTGCCTCTTTCGAGATATTCAGCTCATCCTCATAGATTACTTGAATTGAGTCAACGACGGCCATGAATGTGTCATGTTCAAGGTATGGTTTCAGAAGCTGACCATTGACTACAAAAGGCTGTGCGTCAGCTGACAGATTGGATATCAATACACTTCCGTTGTCATGCACCTGCCTAACCAAAAATGGCCCAGTCCATTTGCTCTTCAATTTGCCTGGAAAGATCTTTAATTTCGCATCGAACAACCATATCTTCTGACCTGGATCAAAGGACTTGTGGCGGATGTGCTTGTCATGCCATGTTTTGACCTTCTCCTTGTACATCAGGCTGTTGTCATATGCATAATCTTTGAATTCCAGTAATCTGTTCAGATCTAATTTTCTGTTCTTTCCTGCTTGCTTGGAGTCCAAATTACAGATATTAATAGCCCATAAAGATTTGTGAATAAGTTCCACGGGCAAATGACATGGCTTGCCATACACCAGGCGATAGGGAGACATTCCCAAGGGTGACTTGTACGCTGTTCTGTAAGCCCAAAGAACGGAATCAAGCAGCTGAGACCAGTTCTTGCGATCCGGACGCACAAGTTTCTGTAGAATCGTCTTGATCTCCCTGTTGGAACATTCAGCTAAGCCATTAGACTGCGGGTGGTAGGGTGAAGCAACACGATGCTCGATGCAGAATTCTTGAGTCAGCTTCTTCACCTCTCTATTTATGAAATGACTACCCCCATCAGATATGAGAATTTTGGGAATCCCGAACCGTGCTATGATGTCATCTCGTAAGAATCGACAGACAGTCCTACTGTCGGCGGCTCAGGCGGGGATGGCTTCCACCCATCGACTGACATAATCGACAACAAGCAGAATATACTCATAACCCTGACTGTTAGGAAACGGGCCCATAAAGTCGATGCCCCATGCGTCAAATACGTCTGAGATCTGAATGTATTTCAGAGGCATTGTGTCTCTCATTCCTATGGTTCCACCCATCTTCTGACAATCAGTGCAACATTTGACATACTCATCTGCATCTCTGAATAATGAAGGCCACCAGAGGCCACTTTGAAGAACTTTTGCTGCCGTTCGTTTGCCTGAATGGTGTCCTCCAGAATCTTGATCATGACATAGCGCGAGGACACTTGGAACTTCCTCCTGAGGAATACACCTTCGCCAGATGCAATCTGCTCCCTCACGAAACAGATATGGGTCTTCCCAATGGTAAAAATGGATTTTAGACAAAAATCTGTCTATTTTCAACTTAGGCCAGTCCTGCGGGATTTTCTTGGCAACTAGATAATTCACAATGTCCGCATACCAAGGAAGTGAGGCTACAGACAGAATCGATTCATCTGGAAAGGTCTCTGTGATAGGCTGCAGGTTCAGCTCAGGAGACTCTGGTTCAGGAAGTCTTGACAGATGATCGGCCACTACATTCTTGACTCCAGGTTTATCTCTGATTTCCAAATCAAACTCCTGGAGGAGAAGGATCCACCGAATGAGACGTGGTTTGGCGTCCTTCTTCTGCTGTAAATACCGAATGGCCGAATGATCAGTGTAAATGATAACTTTGGACCCAAGAAGGTAAGATCTGAACTTTTCCAAAGCAAAGACTACCGCTAGCAGCTCCTTTTCAGTGACAGTGTAGTTTCTCTGGGCTTCATCGAGCGTTCGACTAGCGTAGTGAATCGCAAATGGTACATTGTCTTTCCTCTGTCCCAGTACAGCTCCGATGGCATAATCTGACGCGTCGGTCATAATCTCGAAAGGCTGAGTCCAAATCGGTGGCTGTAGGACAGGGGCCTGCGTGATGAGCTCTTTCAACTGATTAAAGGCAAGGAGCACACGGTCGTCTACAATGAATTCACTGTCCTTGCCGAGCAATTCAGTCAGTGGTCTGGCCAGTTTGCTGAAATCTTTAATAAATCGTCGGTAAAAACCGACATGGCCCAGGAATGACCGAACTTGCTTGATATTTGTAGGTGGCTCCAGCTTAGAAATTACATCCACCTTGGCTGGGTCAACCTCCATGCCACGTTTAGAAACAACGTGACCCAGCACGATTCCTTCGGTCACCATGAAATTGCTCTTCTCCCAGGAGAGCACAAGATTCACTTCGCAGCACCTCCGTAAGACTCGGTCTAGATAGTCCAGACATTGATCAAATGAATCCCCATAGACCGAAAAATCGTCCATAAAGACCTTGAGAAAGCTACCCACCATATCGGCAAAAACTGCAAGCATACACCTCTGAAATGTGGCTGGGGCGTTGCAAAGCCCGAACGGCATCCGTCTGAAGGCATATGTGCCAAAAGGACAGGTGAACGTGGTCTTCTCTTGATCTTCAGGAGCAATAGCAACTTGATTATACCCAGAGTAGCCGTCCAAGAAACAGAAGTATTCCTTCGCGGCCAATCTCTCCAAGATCTGGTCGATGAAGGGTAGCGGAAAATGATCCTTCTTGGTGGCGAGATTGAGTCTTCTGTAGTCTACGCACACTCGCCAAGAAGTCGGTACTCTGGTTGCGATCTCCTCTCCTTTGTCATTTTTCACAATGGTGATCCCTGATTTCTTGGGCACAACATGCAGAGGGCTCACCCATTTGCTGTCGGAGATGGGATAAATGAATCCCGCATCACACCATTTCTGGATTTCTTTCATAACCACCTCTCGCAGGTTCGGATTTAATCTTCTTTGCAGTTCTCGAGAGGGTCTGCAGTCGTCTTCCAGAAAGATGCGGTGCGAGCAGAGTGACGGATTGATCCCACGGAGATCAGACGTTCGCCAGCCTATCGCCTTGCGGTTGCGTTCAAGAACCTCCTGAAGGATATGGTTAGATCCTCAAGCGCATCACGGAAGCGTGATCGTCGTATCAAATACGACGAAGAACGACTAGTCGTACTAGTTGTTCTATGCAGCGGAAATTAAAAAATTTTCTATGCGACGAAACCACATGATCCAAGAACACTTCTCGGATCGTTTCGTCCAAACCACAAACAAGTATTAGGTTTACCTCTTGAAGCGTGGTTGCGATCAAGTCTCTAAACAAAGAGACCTCCTGTCTCAAGTCCGATCCGACGGAGGAGACGCTTGCGAGCGCGAGGATGAACCGCGTGCTTCTCGCAATCCATGTTGATGATCCAAGCGACGGATCTCCTAATCTCGACACACGAGATCCGATGTCTTCTTCATGAGCGGGGCGCACCGAAGGAGACAGAGATCCACGAGCAAACCATCGGGCAGCATAACGACGATGCCGCGGCGATGGAGAACCTCTCTAGGGCATCCATGGTGGACGGCCACATGAGAGAGATGGAGAGAGGACGTGTAGAGAGAATGAGAGAGAGAGAGATTTGTTGCCTCAACTTATGTGTCAAGAAGAGCAATGGGGTGCCTCTCCTTATATAGGGTTTTGGGATCCATGGATCTTAATCCATGTGTCAACACAAATCCAATGGTCCACATTAATTTGTGTTTCTTTCAATGGTCATGATTTGTTGCTAAAAACACAACAACAATTAATTTAATTTAAATTAAATATATGTTGATAAATCAACACAATTTAATTACAAAATTAAATCATCAATACATGGAGATAATGAAAGGAGAGAAAGCCTCCTTCCATGTGGAGAGGGGGGACGACCTCCCTTTCCTAATGGGAGTGGTGGCCGTCCACCCTCCTCCATTAGGAAGGTGGCTATTTCACCTTTTATGTAATCTCCATTATTTGCAACAACTTTTGTTGCAAATTATTTCACAAAAAATAAATCCAATTTATTTTGTGAACATTGCAATCATGCCATTGAAAATTTGTGAATCACATTCACAACCCAAAACAAAATGTAAATTACATTTTCAATTTGATGTCCAATGTGAATCCAATTCACATTAACATTTAATTAACAAATGTAAATTACAAATAGCTCTCTCTTATATATTATAAATCACATTTATAATATATATGACTAATATGGATATTGCTATCCACATTATTCATATCCATGATAATTAAATCATATTTAATCATCTTGGATCTCTATTCTCTTGTGTCCAAATAATATGAATCACATTCACATTATTTACATCTTTGATAATTAAATCTCATTTAATTATCTAAGATAACTCTCTTTATAATATGAATCAAATTCATATTACTCATGATAATTAAATCACATTTAATTATCCATTTTCTCAATGCTCGGATACATATATCAACAATAGAATTATCCATGAACTCCTTCAAGGATAATGCGCTTTCTCCGCAGATACTTGGAGATAAGGACAGGGCAATTGTATTGTTCCACGTATAGTGACATGGATATTGAGATCGTATCTCAAATCCAGATCGCGGGCCTCCCATAGATGCTTGATTAAATCAAGACCGTAAATCTAATCTTCTCATTGTATCTGAATCACATTCAGATCAATGTCCAACACTTGGACCAAGATCAGATCACTTCTCTACTGAGAGGAGTCACTAAAATCCAGACCCGTTTCATCACTCCCTAGGAATGGAAGCGTCATGGTTATACAATCGTTTATGATCACATCACCCTCAGGTATTCCTAATACCTGTACATCCTGCATACTGGAAGACTCAGACTAAACCCGAAGTATTGGATCAACTTTATACTGTCTACTTCATGGTTTTGTCAATAAGTTTCTCATTCGATCATTGGGAGTCGGTATCGATCATATACTTTCCAAAAGCATACATCATACCTAGGTCTTGATCATATACTTTCCACAAGTATATATCAAACCTACAAATTCAGTCAAGCTTCCAAAGCGAGACGACCGTGCGCACGGAATTTGATTCTTCCCAATATCTCATGAGTGAGCTCATGTCTTCCGGTTCAGTAACTGAACCTGTATGATCCCTTTGAGAGATCGTATTACTCATATGCCCTTATATGCACACCAGCGCGCCGGTGTGTAGACCTTGATTAGGTCATCAACCTATTGGTCTGCCAAATGTACATACTTAGACATATAGCAACACATCTGTCTCCGGTCAGAGGATGCGTGCCTATATCATGACAGCATACGATATAGGACTTTGGTTATCTCGATCTCGTTAAGTCAACTCTTTGACCTAACTAATCTGACACCTCCGAATCTCTATTCCTATGCAGAGGACCTGCATCAAGAGGTCGGTCAGATATCAGCCTTCAGAGATAAGGATTGCCATCTCCTACTCAGGCTGGAGATCATCTCTTAACAATCATTTGATGGTGCTTGATGAGTCCTCAATCTAACTCTTTAGATATTCATCCAAGCACCAGCCTCTATGATTCAATAGTTGAATCAACAGCTGTATGATCATCAAGATGGCCATGGTACATAACCCTAATTGTACTAAGGGACCTATTATGCAAATTATGTATTCTTCATTTCAGATTAAGGAGTGAATTGCAATAACATTTATTGCATAATGGCTCGCCGTGGGCTCGCATTTCCAACAATCTCCCACTAGCCCAAAGAGCCATTAATGGGCTAATCATTTAAACCCGCACTCATGTGACAATCATAGGCTATTTAGAAAATAGCTAGGTAAGCTTATCAGTCACTCTGTTCCCGCGAGACTACGCCAAGTCCTTTTACGGTACTTGCATATCCCCACTAACAGTGCTCGCATCTAATGCGAATATTGCATCTCATGCAACCAATACTCAATCTAGTTAAAGCTATTGTAGTGTTCTTGGCGCTATAGCTTAATAATTGTTATAACCAGTATTTCCATAATCCTTATCAGAATACCCTTATTCATGAAGATCTCTATCTCCAAAGGTATCTACAATTAAGACCTTTTAGATCTCTATCTATAAAGTCTTAAGTTTTTGAAGATAAGACTTCGAGATCACTATCTCAAAAATCTTGTCATCTATGAAGATTTTGCATTTACTGCAACCAAGTGTTTTATTTCCATAGTAGGATAAGCAACAGTTTACTACTCCCACTGCATGGCAGCCATCTGGCTTTTGTACACATCTAGCACACACCCAACTTCTCAGAACTGATGCCCAAGGGCAAGTAATTCTAGCATTCACTTCCTCAAATCTTTGAGGTGCTATCCCTTAAGATAGGTCAGTACCATATCTTAAGGGTTAGAAGCCTTTCTTGGAATTTCTATGAATAGAATATGTCCAAGGTATACTACAAATGTGACAGTCCAATTATCCTCTTCTCTTGGCTTCTGAACAACTTCAGAACTAAGATCTAAGAGGTATCTTTGAAATCATATTTCAAGATATGGAATAACCAGAGAATAAAACACTTATTATTATCCTTATATCATTTTAAATGATTAGGATATCATCTACATTCAGCAAGATGAACACAAAGGCACTCCCACTAAGCTTCACATGGCTCATCAAGATTCTATCTGAAATCATAACAATTCCATCAAATCTTATGGTCCAACTTCAAGAAGCTTATTTGAGTCCATAGATGGATTCCTTGGTTTGCACACCTTGCTTTCCTCAACCATGAAGCCCTGGGGCTACTTCATGTGAATATCCTCAAAGAGGTATTCGTAGAGGAATGCAATATTGACTTACATCTTGAAGATGCAATAGTCAAGTTGTGTAGCTAAGATTAGCAACATTCTGATGATTTTAAGCATGGTCACCGAAGAGCAAGTCTCATTGCAAGCAATGTCTTCTCTTCCGGTGTGTGGCTCATGGCTACGAACCGTGCTTTGAGGGTCTCTACCTTCTCATCAGGTTCCCTATTTCTTGAAGATCCATTTACACCTTTACAGGTCTTACCTATATAGGTGGATCCTATAGGGTCCATATACAACACTTGTATATGAAGTCTACTTTAGACTTTTATTGCTAACATCCATCTATCCATGCTATGATCTTCAGAAGCTTCATCACATGAAGTTCGATCATTGTCAGATTTCTCTGACACATGGAATCCTTCCTCAAACTCTTTTGAAGAGGTTTTAGTGTTTCATCTTCAATTATCCTTTTAGTTTCCAATTTCAGGAGCCTCATTATCTTTTCAAGATTAAATGAGTTCCTACACTTCATTTTCATCTTGATTCTCAAGAGTCTCAACCTCCAAGAATCACATTCTCAGAGATGAGATATTTCAAGAATCTCAAGGTCATAAAGTAGGTATCCAATACCATCCTTTATTTTCCTAATGAAGCAGCACTCTCAAGTGCTAGATTCCATCTTGCATGGAACCTTATTAAGGATATATATTGTAGTCTCTACTACACATATATGCCTGGAAACTAAGGGATAATTATGCTAAAAATCATCATTGATAAGATCATGTCACACATGATCCAATTGTATCTCCCTATAACTCTATTGAGTTAAGGTGAGTTAGGAGGATTGAGATAGAAATGATATTCATATCTCCATAAGGTATCCTTTGAATTCATCTAACAGGTACATGCTACCTTGATTAGATCAAATTCATTTTATCTTCCTTCAAACTTTGGTTGTAGACCAAAATTATGAAATCTTTGAACATTTCAAAGGTTTCTTCAGGTGAAGAGAAGAAATTTCATATCATACATAATCATTAATAGATATCATATATCCATAATGTTTACTATGATATAGATGATCCGCATACATCAATATGTATGAGATCCCGAATACCTTATCATCTTACACCATTCCCAAAGAAGGGTGTATTGGACATTTTATTATGAATACAATAGTCATAAGCATGTAAGCTTTGAAATTTTAGACATTCTAAAGTTTCATCTCTTACTAGCCTATTGATCAAATCAATAGACAAATGTCCAAGGCTTGATGCTAGATCATTGTCAAATGATCTTCATCCTCCTATTGATCTTAAGGTTTAATTTCAGTATTTAGAAATGTTAATGAACCATTCATTAATTTTCTAATTTAGTGAAGTCCACTAGATTATTAGATTACTATCTGAAATATATACATCATAACTCTTTATGATAGTTCTATCTCAGATTCATGTTTATTTCTAACATTTAGAAACAAACAATGAGTGTATTCTTATATCTAGGTCATAGAGACATTCTCTAAGACTAAGGACTCTCCCACTGAAATTAACAAGTCTATCAATCCAACAGAGATTGTTGCAACAATTGCATCAATATCCATGTGGATAACTATAAACCTTTAAGATCAAATTTTCCAGTCTTCTAAAAAACATATGCAACCTATTGCAAATGTCATCAGAAGATTGAGATACAATTATTTGACTTTATCTTATCAATGATTTATGTAGATTAATCTGATGCTCCATCCGAGTCCTTCTCTAAGGATTCTAGATAGACTTGATAGTCATACTATCAACACATCAACTTATTGCAGTATTGGCATTCATCCAACTCTTCGGATGACATATGGAAGTCATAGATGTATAGTCAACTCTTTGACCATACTTCTTACTCGGGTCCAACCCATGCTTCCACTGCGCTCCCTTTATCTATAAGCAATCATTGCTTAAGACTAAGGATCTCTTATGTAAGAGCATTTCAACATTTATACATGCTTCATTAAATTCATACAATATGAATATTATGAAGCTTCATGAATGACCAGAGTATAGATAGTAGAATGATGACACTCATCATCTACATCCATCTAAACTCTTAAAACATAGGTTCAGGTAGGTACTCAAACAATTTGAATACACCATCTCTTATAGAGCCACCATTCTGCATGATGCAGTGAACCATCTCATTCATGTTAAATGTCAAGAGCACATATGTATGCCCGAATATCTTCATAAATTTTATAAGGATTATTTGACAATTGCGATCATCATTGACATGTCACTTCCAAAGTACATCCGATGAGAGATCAAGACTATAGAGACATACAAACCCTAGGGTTGTAGTCTTATTATCTATTTAATTGTCATTCCTCATTATTATGAGGAAACTTGCTCATTGCAACCACATACATTATGTGTCCAACTGCAAGTACAATATCTGGATCATGAGTCCAATCCAAGATATTTCACTGGTTATTATTGAGTATATCATTGAGTGGGTTTTAATGAAGGATTATCTGAAATAAGAAATTTGCATAAATATATAAATATATATATTTTACTTTGATTTAGGATTTTTATATCAAAGTTGTCTTGTCTTGTCAACACTGAAAGTTCATTCCCTTAATCACTTTCAATGTAAGAGATATACTTACCATTATATCTCAACAAGATCTGGGATCTCCTTCCTTATCTTTGTTGCATCCCAATAATATGAGAACCTACAACTCGGATAAAAAGAAGCGGGAACACATTCCGCCTTGCAAGTCCAACTTGCATCTCCCAATTCGGTCTTTAACACCCGGGCCCACCACCCCTAAGGCAATGTTGACCCGTCATTAATTGAACCAACCGTAACAGGAATACAACTCGCTATGCGCAATCCAATATCGCCCCAATAATATGAGGACCCGATATTGGGGTCACTACGCATACGTCCTTACTCTTTCGAGAAGCGAAGAGCCCGATCCAAATGGATCGTATGCAGGAGCTGTCACTTCGGACAGGTGTCTCCTACATACAATATCTGGCGACGGAACCCTTCGCCTTGACGGGAGACCATGGATGTCACTTATGTGATCCTCCATATCATATTCAAATTCTAATTAATCATTATGAATCATATTCATTATGATTAATTCTTCCAAGGGAAATAACACATCTATTTATAATAGAGTGTCTTAATTTTAATTGGATTCCAATTAATCTAATCATATTAAATCAATGATCCAATTAATATCCAACAAACATTTTAATAGTTACTTGAATTATGGTATTATCTCAAATACGTATTATTTCGAATTTTAATAATTAGAAAAATACATCTTAATCCCTCGGACTTTATCCCGGCCCTACCCGCTGTCATGGCCAGTACCGACGAGAGTGGGACGGACCACATACGTTGCAACCCGCAACCCCAATGCTCTCCGACTAGGCACCATATCCGCCTCGGGAAAGGATAATGTCAAATTGATTAATTTGTACTTGAGATGATCATCGGTTCTTCAACCGAAATTGTACCATATAGTAATAATCAAAACATTTTTGATTAACATTATAATGAGATTTGCTAAACAAATCCCAAGTCCTATTCAAGCAACATGTTTGTTGGAATGTTGATCATGTAGATCATGTAACCAATCTTGATCTAGATCACATCTAATCATTTGTTGGTTAGGGCAAAGTCATTTAAGGACATAATTATCATTAAATATTTCACAAATATTTATGCATAATTATTCCAGGAAATTAAACAATTTAATTTCACTACTTAATTAAATGACAATCACTAGGTTCTTGATTAGGAAAGTATTTTCAGCAGTGACCCTCACTTACTAAAAATAGCATATCTCAATCAATTTAAATCCAAATTAAGCAAAGTAAATTTCTAAAGTTTGCTAACTTGATTTACAACAGAACCCAAGAGATTTGCACGCATTTCAAGGCGTATCAAATCCGCAATTAACATCTTAATTACGTCATGATCCGCAGTCCCCGAAACAGTGGATACATGTTCACTAAAATGAGCATATTTAGAGCAAACGGAATCGAAATCACGCAAACTCAGATCCTACGGTTTCCTTATTTAATGGGGAACAAAATCCAATTATTATTTTCGTGTTTAAACAATTTAAACAGCGCCGAAAATAATATCAAAACAGAGATGCGAAAATGAAATGCAAGAAAAACTTTCGCAAACCCTAATGAACCCAAGTCGTCCTCGGTTTATGGATCGTATCCAAAAACACCGACCTAAGGCTCTGATACCACTTTAAGGATATGGTTAGATCCTCAAGCGCATCACGGAAGCGTGATCGTCGTATCAAATACGACGAAGAACGACTAGTCGTACTAGTTGTTCTATGCAGCGGAAATTAAAAAATTTTCTATGCGACGAAACCACATGATCCAAGAACACTTCTCGGATCGTTTCGTCCAAACCACAAACAAGTATTAGGTTTACCTCTTGAAGCGTGGTTGCGATCAAGTCTCTAAACAAAGAGACCTCCTGTCTCAAGTCCGATCCGACGGAGGAGACGCTTGCGAGCGCGGGGATGAACCGCGTGCTTCTCGCAATCCATGTTGATGATCCAAGCGACGGATCTCCTGATCTCGACACACGAGATCCGATGTCTTCTTCATGAGCGGGGCGCACCGAAGGAGACGGAGATCCACGAGCAAACCATCGGGCAGCATAACGACGATGCCGCGGCGATGGAGAACCTCTCTAGGGCATCCATGGTGGACGGCCACATGAGAGAGATGGAGAGAGGACGTGTAGAGAGAATGAGAGAGAGAGAGAGAGATTTGTTGCCTCAACTTATGTGTCAAGAAGAGCAATGGGGTGCCTCTCCTTATATAGGGTTTTGGGATCCATGGATCTCAATCCATGTGTCAACACAAATCCAATGGTCCACATTAATTTGTGTTTCTTTCAATGGTCATGATTTGTTGCTAAAAACACAACAACAATTAATTTAATTTAAATTAAATATATGTTGATAAATCAACACAATTTAATTACAAAATTAAATCATCAATACATGGAGATAATGAAAGGAGAGAAAGCCTCCTTCCATGTGGAGAGGGGGGACGGCCTCCCTTTCCTAATGGGAGTGGTGGCCGTCCACCCTCCTCCATTAGGAAGGTGGCTATTTCACCTTTTATGTAATCTCCATTATTTGCAACAACTTTTGTTGCAAATTATTTCACAAAAAATAAATCCAATTTATTTTGTGAACATTGCAATCATGCCATTGAAAATTTGTGAATCACATTCACAACCCAAAACAAAATGTAAATTACATTTTCAATTTGATGTCCAATGTGAATCCAATTCACATTAACATTTAATTAACAAATGTAAATTACAAATAGCTCTCTCTTATATATTATAAATCACATTTATAATATATATGACTAATATGGATATTGCTATCCACATTATTCATATCCATGATAATTAAATCATATTTAATCATCTTGGATCTCTATTCTCTTGTGTCCAAATAATATGAATCACATTCACATTATTTACATCTTTGATAATTAAATCTCATTTAATTATCTAAGATAACTCTCTTTATAATATGAATCAAATTCATATTACTCATGATAATTAAATCACATTTAATTATCCATTTTCTCAATGCTCGGATACATATATCAACAATAGAATTATCCATGAACTCCTTCAAGGATAATGCGCTTTCTCCGCAGATACTTGGAGATAAGGACAGGGCAATTGTATTGTTCCACGTATAGTGACATGGATATTGAGATCGTATCTCAAATCCAGATCGCGGGCCTCCCATAGATGCTTGATTAAATCAAGACCGTAAATCTAATCTTCTCATTGTATCTGAATCACATTCAGATCAATGTCCAACACTTGGACCAAGATCAGATCACTTCTCTACTGAGAGGAGTCACTAAAATCCAGACCCGTTTCATCACTCCCTAGGAATGGAAGCGTCATGGTTATACAATCGTTTATGATCACATCACCCTCAGGTATTCCTAATACCTGTACATCCTGCATACTGGAAGACTCAGACTAAACCCGAAGTATTGGATCAACTTTATACTGTCTACTTCATGGTTTTGTCAATAAGTTTCTCATTCGATCATTGGGAGTCGGTATCGATCATATACTTTCCAAAAGCATACATCATACCTAGGTCTTGATCATATACTTTCCAAAAGTATATATCAAACCTACAAATTCAGTCAAGCTTCCAAAGCGAGACGACCGTGCGCACGGAATTTGATTCTTCCCAATATCTCATGAGTGAGCTCATGTCTTCCGGTTCAGTAACTGAACCTGTATGATCCCTTTGAGAGATCGTATTACTCATATGCCCTTATATGCACACCAGCGCGCCGGTGTGTAGACCTTGATTAGGTCATCAACCTATTGGTCTGCCAAATGTACATACTTAGACATATAGCAACACATCTGTCTCCGGTCAGAGGATGCGTGCCTATATCATGACAGCATACGATATAGGACTTTGGTTATCTCGATCTCGTTAAGTCAACTCTTTGACCTAACTAATCTGACACCTCCGAATCTCTATTCCTATGCAGAGGACCTGCATCAAGAGGTCGGTCAGATATCAGCCTTCAGAGATAAGGATTGCCATCTCCTACTCAGGCTGGAGATCATCTCTTAACAATCATTTGATGGTGCTTGATGAGTCCTCAATCTAACTCTTTAGATATTCATCCAAGCACCAGCCTCTATGATTCAATAGTTGAATCAACAGCTGTATGATCATCAAGATGGCCATGGTACATAACCCTAATTGTACTAAGGGACCTATTATGCAAATTATGTATTCTTCATTTCAGATTAAGGAGTGAATTGCAATAACATTTATTGCATAATGGCTCGCCGTGGGCTCGCATTTCCAACACCTCCATCAGACGAGATTCTTGATCTTCGGTCAGATGTGCATTAATGATGACCGAGTACATGTTCGGTTCTCCCGCAAGGAAGGCATACTTCATATTGGAGGGCAAGGGTTTTAGCTCTGGCGGGGTCTGAGCTGCTTCGGTGGTGACCTCAGCTATCAGTGCAGGTGGTGATTCGTTCAACGGTTCAGTGTCCACCATGTTCTGATCTGTTTCCTCTCTCAAATCCCGATAAGATTCTCTGATAATGTCATCTTCATCAAAAACTGTTTCAAATTTCGGCTCTTGGTTCTGAAGGCACATCACCCCCACGGCAGTATCTTGTAGCACATCAGCAAGTTCCTCATCTTGATTGATGAAAGGAAATTCGACTGCGGTCTCCACTTCTTCCTCGGGGTAGAGGAATCCATGGATCTTATTGTCATCCAGAAATAGGTTGGTATCTTGAATTTCTGCTAGGAAGTCGCAGTCGTCAGCATACTCGATCACTCTTGTACATGAAGTAGATGTCTGCTCGGTTGGTGTTCCTTCGGACAGGGTCTTCACTCGGATAATTTCATTGCCAGCTCCAAAAGTGATTTCTCCCGTCCCATAATTCACCACTGCGTTTGATGTCCGCAGAAATGGTCTTCCGAGTATGATCGGAGTAAGGAGCAACGGAGCGGGGACATCCATATCTAAGACCACAAAATCGGCCGGGAATGACTTTCCCTGAACCGTGACGATCACATCCTCCAGCAGACCCCTAGGCCGCTTGACTGACTTGTCTGCAAACTGCAGAATCATCTTTGTAGGCTTGAGCGGTCCTAACTTGAACTCCGTGAGTAGAGAGGCTGGCATCAAATTGACAGATGACCCACTGTCGAGAAGTGTTCGCTCGAATTCCTGATCAAACATCTGGCAACGTACAAGAGGTGCTCCCATATCTGGCTTTTTATCCGGGAGGTTGCTGATGGCGTTAACTGTGGCCATTGTGAGAATGTGTTTTTCAGACTTGCCACCTTTGCTTCTGGAATTGTGGGGGTTTGGCCTGCGCTTGGTTGTACATGCCTCTTTAAGCCCTTTCTTCACGGCTGGCATGTACTCAAGAGCTTTCATCAATGGCATATTCAATACCAAATTCTGAATGATTTCCATGATAGCAGGATCAGACAAAGCATTTTTCAAATTTTTCATTTTTTTGTATTTTTTCATTGCTTCAGGAAAAGGAATATTTACAAACTCTTCACCAATATCATTCAAAATAGTGTCCATATCGTTGTTTACAGGTAGATGACAAAAAGGAATGGATTCATCTACAATTTGCGGACCAAAAATGACAGGCTCGGCTTCAAGTGCTGGCGTTGGACTCGCTGCAGGTGCGGTGCTCCTCCTGTCAGGAACTGGCTGAGATGCGGGTGCAGGCATTTCCAATGCTGGCTGATCTCCACCGAGGTTGCTGCTATCTTTTTGTGTTTTTCGATTTTCTTCATTTTTTTGTGGTTTTCTGGATGCTGGTGCTGCTCCCAAAATACTGGCTGGCCCTGGTGCTGGCTGGACTGACGATTCCCCGTCAGATGCGAGATGCTTTCCCCTCGCCGTCGCCGATGGTCGGAGTGTCCTACCGCTCCTGAGAGTAACAGCATTAGATAAAACCAATTTAAGTCACCTGATTCGGGTTGGACACTACCGGCTACCTGCTCCTTGCGTCGGAAATTGTTAGGGTTAGCTTCGACCTGGGCTGGTATGACGGTTTTGGCTGCCGTCAGATCGTCAATCTTCTGGTTCATCTCAGCCATGTTCTTCATCAATTGCTCCAAACAAGCCAGGGCTGGATTGACCGGTATAATCTCAGAGGATTCCCCCTGCTGGGGTCTAGAATGCTGGTATGGCGGCTGAGATTGTGACTGATATCCTTGTGAGAATTGTTGAGACAGAGGGTTGGAGGGGTACTGCGAGTTGTGCTGATTGTATTGAGCAGCCGGTTGCTGGTGATATCCCTGTCCACGATATCCGGACTGCTGGGGACCATGCTGGTAGTTCTGCCTCCAAGTGTTCCCGTGTGATGGAGGCTGGTACTGGTAAGATTGCTGGAAGGGTCTCCCACCCTGCTGCTGCTGATGATAGGGCCTGTTGCCCATGTTCTGACCCTGAGAATGTCCTTGAGGACGGGTCAGTTGCGCTTCATTGTCCCATACACCATTGATTTCCTGAATCACTGGCGGGGGTGAAGAGAATTGCTCAGAGTATGCAGGATGGGGCTCCGGTTGATGCACAACCATCTGTGTCTGGTGCTGCAGGGGCTGCTCCGGGGCCTGCACGTAGTACACGTGCTGGACAGGTTGGGGCTGCGGTGGAGTCGGCTGAGGTTGTGGCTGCATTGCGGGCTCTTTTTTCTCAGCATTCGACTCGACAGAAGTAGACACAACGTTGCACATGTTTGCATTTAACGCACGGACGAGCTGCTCCAGCTGTTGGGAAATCTGGTCGAGCTTTTCCAGACCTTGGGTCCTTTTTTCTATGACTGTCAGCTTTTCGAGGTCTTGTGACCTCTTCTCGATGATGTCCACTTTGGACAAGTGGCTCCCAATGATACTCAGGTTGGAGCTCTCATCCTTGTCCTCGGTGTGAGAAGCCATGTTAACTGGCTTGCTGATGGCGGTTGGTGGCTTCATGTAGATTCTGGACGAGGATTGGGCTGCTTCTCCCTCAGCCATTTCTTCGAAGACGTTCCATACCACGTCCTCGTCCTTGTTGAAATGTGAACCGCCGCAAGCTGCATCCACAAGCTTTTGGCTCTCGAATGATAGCCCTCCAAAGAAGTGTTGTACGAGACTGGTCTTTGGAATATCATGGTGGGGGCACTTCTCTTGAAGATCTTTAAATCTCTCCCACGCTTCATGGATGGTCTCGTGGGGCTGCTGGCAGAAACTGGAGATCCGGGCACGCATCTGATTCAATCGCCCGAGAGGATAGAATTTGTGGAGAAATGCGGACTTCAGCTCCTCCCAGGTCGTGACGACCTTCCCAAGATGGTCAACCCAATATAGGGCCTTGTCTTGAAGGCTGAAGGGAAACGCGGTCATCTTGATTACCCCCAGAGGGATTCCGGGGTAATGAACAGTGGAACAGATGCGGCTAAACTTCTTGAGAAAGATATATGGTTCCTCAGTGGTGTTCCCGTGGAAGGTGGGAAGCAGTGACAAAAATTGCGGCTTCAGCTCGAAGTGGGCATGCATACGTGGAACTTGAATCCACTCCGTGATGCGTCCCGCTCCTGGATTGTATGTTTCCTTCAGAGTAGGCTTCGGCTACAGTGGATCTCCTCCTACTACCTCAAATTCGGGTCTTCCAACTGAGAATTCGTCTCTGATTTCTTCAAAATTCTGCTCGTTGTTCGGATCATCCTCCTGACGGGCATCTCTTGTGTCGCCCCTCCTCCTCAGATCATTCAGCATGTCCTGGAAAGCGGTCTGGGCCAGGGCCTGATTAGTCAACTGTGCTGAATGGCTTGAATGGACGCCAGCAGCTGACTGTTAACCTCACCCTGAGTGGTGTACTGCCCTTCCCCCGAATTGCCTTCAGGCTCTAATTGGGGCTGTGGTCCCTTTCCTCTTCCTCCTGCCATCTCTAACTGAACTGGAATTTCTGACTCGTGATCGGTTGGGGAATCTGCATGACGGAGTAAACCCTGATCAGTATCTTCCTGAGCACCAGCTGTTGAGATGATTCTGGGATTAAGGTCAATCCCAGAATGTTGTGAATGGAGCATATGATATTGACTGAAATCGATCTCCATTTACAAGGGGTGATTTCGGGGACAAGAGTAATCCCGGTTTAGCTGAAGGGGAAGAGCTAATTCGGGTTGCGAGTCCATCCCGAATAGTGGATTTATTGGAGAAAGGCAGGGATTGAAAGAAGCGAGAATAGGGGAGTCCAAGGAGACATTCGCAAGATCCGAATTAACTTCTTGGAGGTCACCCCTCCTTATTGAAGATGTTGCTGGCACGGAATCGATGTGGGCGTCGGCGAGGTCCCGACTAAACCATCCGTGTGACGTCATCTTGAGAAGGCCAAGAGGACAAGATGTTGGGTGAAGAGCACGATGGTAAACAAGAAATAAAAGGATTGCAAAACAGTAGAAGGCTCACAATGAGCAAGGGTCAAGTAGAAAGAGAACAAAATTTTGCGCAAAGGCGCGATATTTTTGATCTTGACCTAAATGTACTAGCAAGCAAACACAAAGCAAGGGGATTCACCAACTCAACACGTGAAGCCGTGAAGGTTCGGCTTTTATCTTTGTAATTTTTATCTTGAATTCAGGAAGTTATCTTTTAACGAGTCCTTAGAGCGCTACGCCTATAGGAGCGAGAGTACTGCCGGAAAAGTATTCCCGTACTTGTCCTCCCCCTGTGTAACCTGTAGTCTGCACTTTTTAAGGTCCTTGTAACCCTTCCTGGATCCCTACTCAGCCAAAGAAATAGAGAAAGGAAACCAATAGACGAAACCAATACTTCGGAACTCGCTCGCAACGGAATCACCCGTGAGCGTGCAAGAACCTACTCGGACGCAAGACGATGAGACAGACCCCCCGTGAAGGCGTGGCCTAGGCTCGATACTTCGGACGAGGTCGATGCTCTGCACAATAGAGAGTCACCAATGTTGACCAAGCCCTACTCGTCCACGTACGATAGAAGCGCCAATACTTCGGAAATCCAGGCGATACACAAGGCAGCCACAGACTGGGTTTTGGGCTCTAATCCTTACGAAGCACTCTGCTCACTTGGAAGGAGACCTTCCCATGCAACCTGAATACAAGTGAGGGCGTGACTCTCCCCAATCAATGAGTTCAATTACCAATTTTATTTAGGTCAAAGTTTTCTTAGCAGTCCCTTTTTTAATTTTTTTGTGTTATCGCTTCTTTTGAGTGATTTCAAACAAGCGCCTAACGTTTTTGTATTTTCTTTATCCTACTTTGTCCAAAAACAGAGGGAGAATAGAGTCGGAAAAGCCAATGCAAGTCGGCACCAAGATGGAGATCTCACCTTTGTGCCTAAATGATGGATGCAAAGTAAGAAGACTTACAGCGAATCCCAGCTCTCTCCATGCTGGATGCAAAGCAGAATTTGTAAACCTAACTAGATGCCGGTATGCAATGCGGAAATCATCCTAAGATGGGCAACTGCTAGCGTGAAGAACCACAAGTTAATCACCAATCCTCGATCCTAAGAGTCCGGTCTAGACCCTCCCCTCCTCTTCTCGACACATCGAGTTCAGGAGTAGCGCTTTATGGAGAGGGCTCGCTGCGCGGCGAATCTAAGAAGATGAGTTAACTGTTTAATTAAACTAAGTCCAAAAACGGTCTATAGGTACATGCAAAGGTTATTAGTGTGTTTGGACCTAATCTCGACGATCAAGCAAAAGCCTAAATCTAAGGGCTCATTCCACAAAAGAAAGTGAAAATGAAATCAAAACCGGCAAATGACAGTCGGGAAAACACGAAGAAAACAGCGGTGAGCCCCCAGGTGAACAAACACCCGGAAATTAGGCCCGAAGTGTTCAAGTGTCCAAGTCCTGTATTATTACAATTAATCAAATCTCTCTCTCACAAAAAGTGAAAAGCAACTATCTCTCTCTCTCTAGCCCTCCTGCTCTCTCCTGCCGGCTAGGGTAGAATAGCCGGCTCCTCCTCCCAAGGCTGCTCAGGATCCCCTAGGCGATCCTCCTCGGTCAGCGGTCCCTCGCAAGAAAACAAAAGAGATGTCAGACAGTTCCAAATAAATGATGCACAAGAGACAAGTAATCAAAAATGGCTAAGTAAATAAAAGACCCAGATGGTACTCTACAAGCCGATGTTCCCCGGCAACGGTGCCATTTGGAGAGCGAGAAAACGAGAGCCGCTAAAGAGCGGTCTGACAAATCAGACTCACTGTCGCTGATGCGACTGCTCAAACTTCCTCAGTCTTCAACAATTAACCCACACAATCAATAAAGCAATCAAGAGCAAGGATTAAAATTTATTATACCCTACTAACAATGTATAATGGCAAGCAAGTAGGGGTCGAACACAGGAAGCAACGGTGCAGAGTGTAGATAGAGATCCGAACCCTAGGTCTAATGAATCACTTAGCCAATTTCTTTTTGTGGGTTTTTAATTTTTTTAATTTTTTATTTAATTTTAATTTTTAATTTTGTATTTTTGATTTCTAATTTTCTGATTTTTATAATTTTATATTTTATATTTTTTATTTCTTTTTCAATATTGGAAAATAAAAACAAGGGAATGAAAGACAAGGTCAACTATTTATAAAAATGCACAAAAATAACCAAAAATTCAGAAATTAAATGTTTTTAATATTTTTAGGATTTTTTACTGTTTTTGTGATTTTTGGGAATTTTTCTAGGTGTTTTTGGTATTTTTAAATACTGAAATAATAGAAAACAGTGAAAATGGGTTGGCGGTGGATAAAATGAGAATTAAAAACGACAAACAGCAATCAAAATTTTTCACACCATTTTTCAAATAAAGAAAACAAGATAAAGAACAAATAGGAACAGAGTTTGTATTTTTTAGAGTTTTCTTTGATTTTATATATTTTTTTGAAGTTTTAGAGTCTTTTTAGATTTTTAAGGTTTTTTCTTTTGAGATTGTTAATGAATTTTGGTTTGAAACTAAAATATAGCAAAATAGACACTATGAAAATTTTTTGGAATTTATCGAGACTTTTTAATATTTTTTTGGCATTTTCTAAGCTAGACAGTAGAGAAAAAGCATGTTTTTGATTTTTAATAAATGTAAAAACAAAATAAAATTAAAAACTAAAAATATAGCGTGAAACTAGAAGCATACAGGGTCTTAACTCTATTTTTTGAGAATTTTTCGCAATTAAATTAGGCGTTAAATAAATAAGCTAAGCTGGCAGGGGTATAAATGCAATTATGAAAACATCCAGGGACTCAGATGCAATTTCCACCAAAAAGGCACGCGCAGCTCACGTGAAACACCATTCACAGGGGCATAATTGTAATTAAACAAAACCGGCTGGGCATATATGCAAAATTTCCAGAAACATATTATATATTCTACGCACAGGGACGAAATTGCAAATACACAAAAGTTCTGGGCCTATCTTGCAAAATACCCAAATGTCACATGCCACCGTCACGTAAGGTGACGTGGCGTGGACTGAAGTGCAAATGATGAAAACGTGAGGGTCTGCGTGCAAATATTACAAAACTTTTTAAACTACAACTGAAAGTTACTGGACTGAAACGTAAATACAAAAATCGTGGGTTAAAAATGCAAAATACCCACGGGGCGCGATCCAGCAGTCGATGGCGAGGCTCTTGAACACGTGGCGGAGATCGAACGGCGGCGCGGCTGAGGTGATCGGACGGTTAGCGTCGCGTCTGGAGCAGAGGATCGATCCAACGGCGGGGAGGGGTTCACGAAGAACTCCTCCCCGGCGAACTTCGGGTGGCGATGGCGGCCGACACACGGCCGCTCCGACCCCAGGATCAAGGGCAAAAGGATCCTGGGATCCTTCCGCGTCGATTGGTGGTCTCCGGCGAGGCGGAGGCGGCGCGAAGTGCTCGGACGAGGAAGGTCGCCTGGAGATGCTTCCCTGAAACTTCGAGGCTCGATGGAGCCTCCCTTTGACTTCTTTCCTGCAGGGTTAGAAGCACGGCAAAAAGGGTGCTCGGAGGGCTCCCCGATAGTCGAATGGAGGCGAGAGGAGCCTGGGATGAAGAGCTCCGGCGAGCGGCGGAGAGAGGAGCTCGATAGCTCGATCTGAGCGAGATCGAGGGACCTGGAAGGGTGCGGCGTGGTGACGGAGCAGAGGGGGAAAGGATGGAGGTGTTTAGGACGGTGGAGGATCAAGGGAATGGTCGGGAACGACGGGCGGAGCTCAGCTCCGCCGTGGGTTCGATCGAAGATTCTCGGCGATTGGAAGAACAACGAGATAAACTGTTAATGGGCTAACTTAACCTACCCTAAAGCTACAAAAAGTCGAAGAGAAGGGAGAGGGAGACTCACCAGAGGCGACGGGCGAGGAAGCACGGCGGAGCTCCGGCGAGGGACTGAATCTCTTCGATTCAACACCACTTCTCACGAACCCCGGGTCGATTCAACTCCCCCTGTCACGAGGAGCACGAAGAAGGAGGGGTTTGGGAATGAAAGTGGCGGAAGAAGGATTAATTTTGAATCGAAGTCGGGGGGCTCATTTTGTATGGTTGACGACGGGCGTGGAAGACGAGGGCGAGAACGCCTCGATTAGTGGTCCTCAGCCCAAGGAATCACTTGGGCGTGATTCACTACTGATCGAGGAGCAAAAAGTCTGAAGGAGTCGACATGATTTGGTGCAAGAGCGGGCCTAGAAATTGGCGAGAAGACGGGTCAAACGTGCATCTGACAACCCTGGAAGAGTAGGTCAGACAGTTGACCGAGGTCAACTGTCAGACCAACCTGGTTGGTCCACGTGGACCAACCAGGAAATTTTTTTTTCAAAAATCGAAATAAAATAGTAAATGGATGAATTTCAATTTGGTTAAAGAATAAAATGTGTTTATTAATTTATGACGTATTTTATTATGAATTTTATTTATTTTTATGAGGCTTATTTTAATGAGTTCACTTTTTACCCCTTTATAGGTATAATACCTATTTACTTTACTACTTTATTTTTTTCTTTTGTGTATTTTAATTCTATTATTTTTATTTGTTATTTTCTAAAATTATAACATGCTTTTATGTACACAGATATATTTTTATTTTATTTTTCGGATATATTTTATACCCTTAATAAGATGAAAGTATTATTTGTATAGGTATAGATACATGTATTATACCTATGTTTTCAGTATACACGTATTTTTATTTGAGTTGTATTTATGTTTTTATTCCAATTTTAATGTACAAAATTATATAAGTAATATTTATAACATTATAAAAATATAAAAATGAACAAATAATGAACAAAGAATAAATTGAATATTTTATTCAGTACAAGTATACAATAGGGGTCCAAAACTCAACTTTCAAACCGTAGCTCCGCCAAATGCGAAACCACCACCATTGGATAGATTATTTTATTCCATATACAATTAAAGGTGAGTATGCTGCATTTGGAGTTTTTATTTGTGAGATACGGGTCTGGGAAGTTGGGATTCTGGATTTTTATTCAGACCATAACTTTTTATCTATGCATTATTTTTCTGTGAAATCAATTTTGTATTTTTCTTTATAAAATTATCTACAACTTTTATGTACAAAGTTTCTTTATTTGATGTATAAAAAGTGGAACCAAAAATAGGTCCCAAAATGAATAAAGAATGAATTAATAATTATAGGTATTTGGCCCTTATCTCCCCCTACTTTATTCCTTGTCGACCTATTCATCAAGATGCCTAGGTCTCGGGGTTTCGGGTCATAAAATATTTACAATATTTTATTCTTTTTCTTTTCTTTTCTTTATTCTATAATTTTGGCACTAAAAACCGCATTTTATACCATTTTACACACATATACATAAATGCTAAAATGCATAAGTTAATGCTATTTACACACATTTACTAGGGTTTTTAAGGCCAAAATGATAGAATAAAGATGATGAAACGTAGCTTCATCAAGTGTCACCTTGCATTGCTTTTCCGCTATCTCCCTCTGTTTTTGGATCATATGAGAATCAAAGAAAATACAAAAACATTATGCACTTGTATTGACTTTACTCAAAACAAGTGATAACACACAAGAACTAATTAAAAAAAGGATTGTTAAAAATATTTGAACTAAATAAAATTGATTAATTGGACTCATTGCCTTGGATGAGCAAAGCCCTCATTTATTTTCAGGTTGCATAGGAAGGTCTCCTTCCCTGTGAGAGAGCTTTATCGTAAGGAATAAAGCCCAAAACCTGGTCTATGGTTGCCTTGTGTATCGCCTGGATTTCCGAAGTATTGGCGCTTCTATCATACATAGATTAGTAGGGTTTGGTCAACGATGATGTTCTCCATTGTCTAGAGCATATACCTTATCCATTGATCTTAGGCCACGCCTTCACGGGGGTGTTTGTCTCATCGTCTTGCGTCCGAGTAGGTCCTTGCACGCTCATGGGTGATTCCATTGCGAGCAAGATCTGAAGTAGTGGTTTTTCCTATGAGCTTCCTCCCTTTATTTCTTTGTCTGAGTAGGGAACCATGAAGGGTTACAAGGAACTCAAAAAGCATACACTACATGTTACAAAGGAGGAGGATAAGTACGAGATACTTTTCCGACATTACTCTCTCTTTAATAGGCGTAACACTCTAAGGACTCGTTCAAAGTTAAAACTGCCTGAAAATGAAATCTAAAAGTTGCAAAGATAATTACCACACCTTCACGGCTTCACAGGTTAAGTTGGTGAATCCATTGTTTGAGGTTTGATTGATTAGTCTCATTAAGGTCAAGATAAAAAACATCATGCACTCATGCAATTTTGCTCTCCTTCCTCATTGAACCTTTCTCATTGTGAAACTTCTACTATTTTTCCACTCCTTTTATTCCCTATTTGTTTCCGTGCTCTACATCCATCATCTATCCCCTTGGACCTTCTAAAGATGTCGTCATATGGATGGTTTAGTCGGGACCTCGCCGACATCCACATCGATTCCGTGCTGCCAACATCTCTAACAAGGCAGGATGTTCTCCATGAAGTTTGTTCAGATCTTGCGAACTTCTCCTTAGACTCCCCAATTCTCTCTTCTTTCAAAACTTGTCTTTCCCAATAAATCTACTATTTGGGACGGACTCGTAGCCTAAGCTAGCTCTTCCTCTCCAAATAAACCGGGATTAATCTTGTCCCAAAATCTACCCATTGTGTATGGAGATCGATTTCAGTCAATATCCTATGCTCCGTTCACAACAATCTGGGATTGAATTTGATTCCAAATTCATATTAGCAATTGGTGTTCAGATAGAGACTTATCGTGGTTTACTCCATCATGCATATCATCAACTCGATCACGAGCCAGAAGTTCAAGTCGATTCAGAGATGGTTCCTACAAGAAGATGGAAGGGATCACAACCCCAATCAACCAAGCAGGCAAATCGAGGGGAAGGGCAGTACACAACACAGAATGAAGTCAATAGTAAGCTGCTCACTTCTATACATGCCATTCAATAGCACCTGACCAATTAAGATCTTTCCCAGACGACCTTCCAAGATATGTTGAATGACTAAAGGAGGGGTCCGATAAATGAGAAGGAATAAGAGAGGATGGAATGAACATAGATGATGAGTTCCATGAAGGAGATGCAGACGACGACCTGACAGTGGGCGGACCTCGCTATGAGAGAAGAGAGGCAGGATCACTGCCGTCGAAGCCAACTCTGAAGGAAACCTACAAACCTGGGGTAGGAAGAGTCACCGAATGGATTCATATTCCACCAATTCATGGCCATCTTGAGTTGAAGCTGCAGTTCATGTCTCTACTTCCCACCTTTCACGGGAACACAACTGAGGAACCTTACATCCATCTAAAGAAATTTGGTCGCATCTATACCACCGCATATTTCCTCAATATCCCTCTGGGGGTGATCAAGATGACTGTGTTTTTCCTTTTTGCCTCCAAGATAAGGTCATGATTGGGCCGATCATCTAGGAAAAATAGTGATGACCTGGAAGGAGTCGAAGTCTACATTTCTTCATAAATTTTACCCTCTTGGTCTATGATGAATCTCAGATTCATCACTCTAAATCTCATTTATTAAGCTCAAATCCCTCAAAATCAACACCATATCTGCATCTATTCTGCATAATTAGCATTCATGCGTGTTTTCATAAGAATTGCATTTTATCCATTATGTTTGCACAAAATAAGAAGCCAAAAATCCAAGCCAAAAATGACCTGTAAATAACCTAACTTCTCGGATTTTTAACTCCTTCATGCTAACTCCGAATGATTCAAAACCACCTCCACTGTGTATATATCACTCACAAGAGCAAATGAAAATACAAAAAAATAATAATTAATCCAAAGAAGTGGACCGAAAACCCAAACCCTAGTTTCAGAATTTTCGGACTAAAAGCCCCATATCTTCCCCATCCAGTGTCCGATCTGATCCTACTCACTTTTGAACTAATGTACATTCAATTATCTTCAAAACAAGACCAAGTTCAAGTGAATTGGAGCTCATATGTGAAAGTTGAATTTTCGGCCTCTTTTGTACATCGTGTATTTTAGCGGTTTTTGACCTGATATTTTATGTTTATCTTATTAATAAAAATCCAAAAAAATAGATTTAGGTGTCTTCATTTATCTTTGATTTTTTTCATATTTTTTCCGGATTTTTATCTGGGTTAAAAAATGAAAAAATAGAAAACCCAAAAATCAAGGTATTCTATGTATATAGGATACCCCAAAAAATTCACTTTATGCATTTGATCGTTTTGGTTTTGATGTCTTCATGAAAGTTGTAGATCTCATCGAGATGAGCAATTTTTGTGAAGAAACTTTTTGGATCCGAGGTCGTTTGCTATTTATTTTTGATTTTTACAAAGTCTATAATTTCTGAATTTTCTGGTGCTGACATGTGGCAGCTCCTGGAGTCGCCACGTGTCAGCCAATTTTGGGCTTTATATTTATCGTTTTTGAAAAACAAATAAATAAAAAAATAAAATAAAAATACGCACGTGCATCGCACATGCCTCCCGCACGTGCCCCGCTCCCTCTCCCCATTTTGTGCCACGTGGCGACCTCCTGGCCATCCGATCATCCCCGATCGGACGATCCGGGAGTCGCCTTCAACCTCCTAGCGCCTCCCTCGATTTCTCGGCCTTTGACCGCCATCCCCGCCTTTATCGCAAACGGCCCTTCTCCGTAACCTCCGTCGAGTCTCTCGCCGTCAACCACATCTCCACAGCCTCCTCCGCTCATCGCGCGCATCGAACCTTCGACACCCTTATTTAAGCGTCGCCACCCCCAAGGTCAGAACCCATCAGCCGTTCAAACCCCTCTAGTCGTGACAGCCATGGCCACGGCGTGATCCGAAGCTGCTCCATCCTCGTCGCATCCACATCTCTGCAGCTGCTCCGCTCCGGGGTGCACCGCCATCGATCCTCCACCAGGTACCCTCTGCTCCACCTCGCTTCATCTCCTTCCCGTCCGCAAACACCATCTCCGATCTCCCTCTCTCTCCCGATCATCATCTTCCCCTCCGAAACTTCACCTCCACCTTCAAGCCTCTCGCAAAGACTCGCTCTGTCATCTTCATCACCGCACCTCATGACCGCAACTTCGTCTTCTTTGACGACGCTATGGCTACCGAAGAGCCTCCACGAGACTCCACCACTGCGCTACGCCATCGCCTGGAGCTCCTCCTCCGCAGCCAAGGCTATAGGAGCCTCCACCGACCTCCTCCACGAGAACCTCCAGTTATTCCGCCACGCAGCCTCGCCTCCGACGACCCCTAGCCGTGTGTCGGCCAAAGGCAACCGTCCGA